>CM074498.1:22148581-22180080 GCA_037389245.1 Oryzias sinensis | reverse complement strand
TCGTCCAGTTCACCTCCAAAAGTGGACCTACATCATGCACGTCACGCGACGCCAGAAAATCTGTAAACTGTCATTTTCTTGCAGTCATAAAAATAATTACTTTCATATTATATATGCTAATGCAGTAATTTGCATTAAACCCCATACATTTTATTTAGTCTAAATCCAGTTTAAATAAACCAAAGGTAAAGACCACAGACACTGAAGAATCAAGAAACCTTTGGGAAGATATTCCAATACTGCAGGAACTGTTGGAACCATGAGAAAAATCCACACAATAATCCACACAGTACAAGAACAAGTTTTATAAAGTTTCTTTCTTTATTTTGAATTATTGTTACTTTTATTGTCCAATACCTATTTATACTGAAAAAATGTATTGGGGAATGCCAGTTATTTGAACATTGATGATAATGAAAGCCATATGGATTCATTTAGTGTTACAGTTTCTTTATAATAGGTCAGTTTTACATGTATCTATTCATCATTGTGTTGCTGTGAAGCTTGTTTTAAAGTCATCTTTTCATAGTATTTTAATATAGTAATTTTTAAGAAGGTTGGCAGCAAAAACCACAGAGACAAGCTGTTTATCTGCTGCTCTTTCTGACTGATGGTGCCTGTTATGATGCCTAAGTTGAGACCTATGATGTTTTTAAAGTTGATTGAAGTAAGCTAATTAGATGAGAGTATTTTAGAATGTGAGATTGTACTTTTTTTTAGTTCAGTAAGGCAGAAATATAAGATGAGACTTTTGTTTTAGATCACAACTTACCGTAATTTGTTGTAGCATCCATTTGGTGAAGTTTTTAAGGCTGTATTGGTACCATGTCAGTGTAAACATGAAGGAAGTAACATGATTTTTTTAAATAAATATTTCATGTATTTTTATTTTTTTTACCATATCCTCCTCACATATTTATTAGGAGTAAATCTGGTTTTACAGACTTGAACTAGAAACAGTAAAGTGACGACAAATCATGCATCCCTGAGAAACTAAAGCTGAGCCAAATAGTGCTAAAATAAACATTACATCATGATGGACAAATTACATTTTCAAATTATGAGCATAAAATGAAATATTTTGCCCAATATTCCTCAATGACCTTTACTTAAAATAAAATAAGGTAAATCTAGTCATTCTTTTGCCTTTTATTCAGACCTGAGATTTTTTTAAATGTATCATTATATTTTTATTACTTTTATTATTATCATTATTAAATTAACCTTTTTTTTAGTTAATCTGCAAATCCAGAAAGAAAATTTGAACTGCTACCTTAAACCCTGGTGAGGACCTCTTGCCTTAAGGGGGCGCTCGTGAACAGTCAGACGCTAGCTGTCGCCATTTTGAAAAGGAGAGGAGGAAGAAAAGAAAAACTACCTATCGCCATTGAATTAGCTTAAGTTAGATTTTATTTGTATCTTTATCAGAAGAAAAAAAGTGGAAATAAGCAAGTTCTAGAACAACTATTTTCTTTGGCTGCTGTAGCCAAAAGACTGAGGTACTTTTAAAATACCAGAACAGAGGTAAAGCCAAAGGATAACTATGTTTTTTCTTAAATAATATTAGAGCACTTTTTGAGGAGGGCGCCCTGGACAACTGACTTCATTATGTACTAATTATGGAGGTAGGACAAACATGGTTTTAGATTAGAAAAGTAAAAAGATTATAAAAAGATAAAAAGTAATTTTAGGAATTGAAAACCTAATTTTGAATGTTATTTTCTTGTTTTTCTTTGACAGTCTAAAAAAAAAGGCATTGATTGTCAGTGTCACCAACTAAAAGCTCTAATCTTATACGTTTTACCCTGAATCCAAAAATAATTTTGTACTGTGCTTTTGCATCTAATTTGACAATTGTTTCAAAATAAAACAAGTTGATCTATAACTTAAGTCTATACACTAGCCAAAAATATAAACGCAACACTTTTGATATTGCTCCCATTTTTTATTGTATGGACTCAAAGATGTGAAACATTTTCCACAAACACAAAATAACCAGTTCTCTGAAATATTGTTCACAAATCTGTCTAAATCTGTGATAGTGAGCACTTCTGCTTTGCCAAGACAATCCATCCCACCTCACATGTGTTCCATATCAAGATGCTGATTAGGCAGCATGATTATTGCACAGGTGTGCCGAGACATGTCCACTTTAGAAGCCTGGCAGACTGTGGCGGAGCGCGACGCCATCTTGGTGAGGTCGACGACGCCCACATGACAATGATTTCTATTGCTTTTAGTGGTGTCTAAGTAGCTTTTATATACTATATATATATTTACATTTATATATATTTATACATATATATAAATATATTTATATAATATATAATATATTTATATATATAATATATGTATAGATACATCATTTTTTGTTGTTAAAGAAGAGAAACAGACAGCTTTAGCTCAAACTTTAATGAAAATCCATTGTTGCAGGACTTATTACAAATAAAAAAATTATTACAAAGAATAAAAAAAAAATTCTAAACATTTAGAAGTTTTACACCTCTTTGACATGTAATTTAAATTATTTAGAAAAACCCAACAATAAGTCATTAACATTAATAATAATAATAATAATAATAATAAATCAATAGTGAGTCAATACAAACAATAAATAATAATAAATAAATCAATAGGTCAATAGATAATAAAAAAACAAGTCTAATAATAATAACATAAATATTCAAAAGAAGTCCAAAAGTGAACAATAGATTAACCCTTTAAAAAAAAACAACAACAAAGAAAAACAATAGATTTATACTGATTCATGTTAGTGATCAATTTGTGTAACACAGTTGGTATGGTGCAGTGACGTGCAGTCATGAGAGGCAGGTGAGGCTGTGCCTCAACTGTCATTATGGGAAGAAAAGAGAAAAGATAAATTCAATTATTATATTTAATCAGTAATTTGTGCTTTGCAGTCATTTTCCATTTAAATGTACTATTTTTGGGTGTTTTTTCTTTTCAAAGTCGCAGAATTTCCGCATTTGCCGTTCAGATACTAAGAAGTAATGCGCGATGAGGCACCAGCCCGCTGAGCCTCACCTTGGATTGCGCAATACCTATGCAGTCAGACGGTACTGCTGTCTCTCTGTGTGTTGGTTCAATCACTTGTACTATATGAGCTGAGTTTACACAATTTAGCAGATGTATATGATGTACAGTGTCTGTTTTTTATAAACAACTGTATGTGAGGGACGTGTTTCTTGTGCTGAGCGCTAAACGCCGGCAAAAAAGCCGCTGGGTGAGGCCAGCAGTTCTCGTGCCTCATGTTAGGGGGCGCCGGTGAGCCCTGAGATTATGACGCTAAAAAATAATAGAATAAGTGATAGCAAGTGCCAAGTCATTTTCTTCAGAAGGAACGGCGTATGGACTTTATTTACAAGTAAAGGTAAGATGATAAGAAGGTTTGTGCTTTTTTTCTATGCTGCAGTTTGTATATGAAAAAAACATGTTGAAATGATATTTTAAACAAAACATGTTAATCAATCAAATGGTGAATAAGTTACTCAGTATGGTTCATATGTTTGTAAATCTGACTGATGACGTCAGTGCCTCACCAGCCATTAACCTCACCGCACGTCACTTGTATGGTGTCGGGTGTCAAACGAACAGTCTGGCCTCTCATCAAAATTTGTTTCCACAAATGTTCTGAACATAGCCAGCCTGACTGTATGACTAGTTGGTACCACAGTGATCCATCTGGGTTAGCTCTTTTGATAGCTAAGGTCCTTAAGTCTGAATCCATTGGAAACCTGCAAGAAAAGTTCAGTCACGGAGTCAGAAATGTATAAATCTATATTACTATGATAGTCTAGTATGCTGTATACAGGTTTAGCAAAACAAAATGTACATTTATGTCGACAGCAAATTATCCGTACATCATGCAGCATGTTGATAGCATCCCTGCAGCATCATGCATGTCAACATGTGTATGATTAATGAAGCCCCTGCAGCATTAAAAGAAAAAAATTAAAATACTTACCTGTGAAATGATATACCTTCCTCCTTCATGGACTCAGTTCTCTGATTTAGGCAGTTGAAACCCAAACAATGAACTGGTATTATGCAAAAACTGTGTTCACATGCATGCACTGCAGTAGTAACTTGACCTCACCAAGATGGCGGTGCTCTCGTGATGTCTCCTCTAGTGATATAACTCATTGTGATTAGCAGCCGGACACACGAAGAGAGCACTGACGTCATCACCCCGCCTCCCCTCTGGAAATGCTAAGTCGAGTTGAGATATGCGACACGATTTGCAGGGTGGATGTGAAAATGAAAATGCAATCCTCTCTTTGCATTTTCGTTTTAATTATGACACAGAATAAGCGGTTTTTCAGTAGAAATGAAAAAGCATTTTGAAGTATTGATTTTTCATTTTAATTTTGAGTCATTTGATGCAGTTACATTTTGAAAATGAAAAAGCATTTCTGTTAATCAATTTTAAGTGTCAAATTAAACATTTCTAATTGAATTATGCTACACATTTACCAGAGAACTTTTTGAAATTAAAATGTCAAATACCATTTTGTTTATCATTTTAATTAAGTGACAGAATAAGCGGTGTTGATGTAGAAAATGAAAAAGCATTTTGGCGGATTGCTTTTTTTCTTTAATTTTGAGTCCAAAAATGCAGCTTCATTTTGAAAATGAAAAAGCATTTCTGGTATTGACTTTATTTTTAATTTTGCTATTTAGCAGACGCGACACTCTGCAATTTAGGAAATCTATTTAGGACAAAGTGCCATGACTGTGCAGGTGCAATGATCTGATTCAATCTGAAAAATTTTTTAGGGTCCTCTGAGGTCTTGTTCTCAGTGGTCCACATGGCTTTATTAGGCCGTGCATGAAAGATGTAAAGCAAATTGGTTCTATATCTTTCGTATCTTACTGCTATAAAACTATACAAGGAATGTTTATTCTAGACTACCGTACATTAAATTTACAAGTGCATAGTGTATTTGTATGTGTGAGAAAGACGAGTGTAAATTTGCATTCTACTGAGTGAATAGTGTAAAATATGATCTTTTTAATTTTTTTGAAGTATAAATTTAATATTGGAGGAGTCTGTGTCTCAGCAGACTGAACGTCATTGCATGCTTATTTGTCCTTAATGAGTTCCTATTGTAGATTATACAGCAATTTTTGGAAAGAATTGGGCTAGAACTTGTTTAAAACTTGTGTAATAAGTTTTTTTCCATGGAGTTTTTTGACTTATCAAACTGCTACGGTTTTGTTATTAAACATTTTAGTCTGCAAACTGATAGTTGCAGTAATTGCTTTGGAATAGAGGCAAAAAAGAGTGATTGAAAACATGGTATTGCTTATTTGAAGCAATAACTACATTAAGAATTTAGGAACCTTTGAAGTTTTTTTCTAAAAAATAATTTCAGTTTCCATTTTTGTTTCTTATTTTATGCAATCAATTTGATAATGTTAAATCTCAATCTCTTGCTTTAACCCATTTTACAACTATATAACTAAACTGGTTTTGGGCAATGAATAATTCTAATCACATCCACACAAAAATAAAAGGAAAAGAAATAAATTCTTTCAAGATGCATTTATTTAAAGTTACCGTCGAAACATACACATGTGACTAACAGAGAACTCTTTTTTAAGAACACTGAGCAGAGCAACTGCAGGCAAGGTGAGCCTCTGTAGAGTCCCTCAGGTCCACACTTTCATTGAAGATGTTGCTAAGATCCCTAGAAGAATCTGGAAAATGAGGAAAAAAGAGATCATTAGAATTATTACAATTTTTTAAATTACTTCTTGTGTATGTCCTTTATCCACAACACTCACCAGCAGCAAAGCACTTGAAGCCAACATTGACAGAGGTGGTTTTGACTGGAGAGCAGCCAGGCAGACAGCGCAGCACAGGTTCAACAGAGAAGCATGTGGAGTCCTGACCATGGACATTAACCTTCTTCTCCAGCTGGATAGATTCATACTTCATGCGGCACTCTGCATGAAAAAGAATATGGATTCATACATTTCACATAGGTGGATAAGAAACTAGTATCTCAGTATAAAAATGAATACATTTATTTTTAACAAGAAACTTAGTTTAGATATATTTCAGCCTCACCAGAGTTGTCTTTGCAGCTTTCTGCTGGTAAAATCCAGGAAAGAGCGAAGCTNGATCTCACGTAGAACTGGGTTGGCGTTGAGTTTGCTGTCTTCTGTCATGGTCTAAATCAGTGCAGATATTAAATACAGCGTGGAAAATAAGTATTGAACACGTCAACATTCCTCTCAAAAAACATATTTCTAATCGAGCTATTGACACGACATTTTCAACAGATGTCGGTATCAACCCAAGTAATGCACACATAGAAAGAAATCCAAATATTTATGTCCATAAAGGAAGTTATGTGTAATAAAGATAAATGGCACAGGGAATAAGTATTGAACACATGAAGAAAAGGAGGGGTAAAAAGGTCTGGCAAGCCAAGAAAGCAGCTGGAGTTTGTCAGTATTCAGAAGGTTAACCTGCCCCCTATTAGTGCAAAGTAATATTAGCTGGTATAGTCCTGATTGATGCCTTTTAATAAGGTTTCTCAACAGAAAGGTGTTAGACAAGAAGCATTGCATGATGGGTAAAAGCAAAGAGCTGTCTAAAGACCTACGCAACCTTATTGTTGCAAAACACACTGAAGGCATTGGTTACAGGCGCATTTCTAAACTTCTGAAAGTTCCAATGAGTACCATTGGGGCCACCATCCGGAAGTGGAAAGAAGACGGCATTACCATAAACCTGCCACTGCCAGGTGCTCCTCGCGAGAACAATCATCTCCAACAACCCAGGACCAATCGTGGAGAGCTTCAGAAAGACCTGGAATCAGCAGGTACCGTTGTTTCAAAGAAAACAATAAGTTATGCACTCAACCGCCATGGCCTCCATGCACGCACACCACTCCATTTTTGAAGAAGAAGCATGTTGAAGCTCGTTTGGAGTTTGCGACAACATTTGGATAAACCCATGACATTCTGGGAGAAGATACACTGGTCAGATGAGACCAAAATTGAACTCTTTGGATGTCATAAGACACAACATGTTTGGAGGAAAAATGGCACCGCACATCACCCCCAAAACACCATACCAACAGTCAAGTTTGGAGGTGGGAGCATCATGGTGTGGGGCTGTTTTTCAGCACGTGGTACTGGTAGACTTCATATCATTGAAGGAATAATGACTGGAGAAAAGTATGGAGACATTCTTGATCAGAATCTGCTGTCATCTGCCAGGCTGCTGAGGATGAAAAGAGGGTGGATCTTTCAGCAAGACAACGATCCCAATCACACAGCCAAGGTAACACTCAACTGGTTGAAGAAAAAGAAAATAAAGCTGCTAGAATGGCCCAGTCAATCACCAGACTTGAATCCAATTGAAAATCTTTGGAAAGAACTGAAGATCCGGGTTCATAGAAGAGACCCCCGGAACCTTGAAGATTTGAAGGGAGTTTGTGTGGATGAATGGGCCAAAATCCCACCTGAGCAATGTATTCGACGGGTTTCTCCATACAGGAGCCGTCTTGAGGCTGTAATCACCAACAAAGGTTTTTGCACTAAGTATTAAATAAATTTCAGTAAGCGTGTTCAATACTTATTCCCTGTGCCATTTCAATTCATTACACATAACTTCATTTATGGACATAAATGTTTGGATTTCTTTCTATGTGCGGATTACTTGAGTTGATGCCGACATCTGGTGAAAATTTCGTGTCAATAGCTCGATTAGAAATATGTTTTTTGAGAGAAATGTTGACGTGTTCAATACTTATTTTCCCCGCTGTATGTTTCAAAGACTGTTTATTTGTGCATATAATCATATCCTCCATGATGTACAAACCTCAAACAGCTTGATGGATTCAGGGTTTGCTGTAACCATGTGAACAGCTGCAACCAAGGTTCTAACTGCCTCAGTAACACTTAAGTCTTCAGCCTGAAATTTCTCCTTGATGAATCTGAGAGCAGCAGACGTTCCTGTGGGTGGAATAGCTTCCAAGAGCCAGAGTCTAAGAAAACATTTAACATTAATTCAAAAAAATTTAACAATATCCATTTCTTCAGCAAAATAGTTGGATGTTTAATCACTGAAAGTTACCTGTGAGAAGGCATATTTCTGTACTTGCTCCAGAGCACTTCCAGGTCTTCATAGCGGGCAAGACGTAAAAACTGAACCAAGTCCAAATATTTCAGAGGAGCATGATCAGTGACTTTCTCTGCATTTTGGGTAGTTAGATGATTCAGAAGCTCCTGGATCTACATATTAAAGAAGCAGATGTTTTTCAAAGCATTCCAAGAAGTTCCACACATGTATGAATTCTTAACTTTTTATAGTTTTGGATATAGTTTGAAACTGTACCTGGACCTGTAAATCAGTGACCTTTACAAACTGCAGTGGTGTCCTTTCAGTCTCTTTAGAAAACTCATACTTAAGAGATCCACGGTGATGATACTCAACAGGAATGGATGTAATTGGGTTATTCTGAATCTCAAGGAAGACCAAGGTTTGTCTTTAGGGTTTTGTGAAAATAGAAATAAATGTATATTAAATGCAATAAGAACTGGTACCATGATTTTTAATTCATAAATCTTTTTGACATACTTAATCTTAGTTTGAGCAGCTCCATGATGCTCAGAAAAAGGTGAGAACTGGATTAGCTCATTAACATCTGCCTTCATGATCATGATGCCACTGGGGACTGGTTTTAAGATGTATCTGTATGATGTTGAACCTCTCAGATTCTTAGATACCTGTAAATAAAATACATACTGGTTAGGGCTTCACGATATGCGGAAAACTCGCCATATGCGATATTAGTGATTAATATTGCGATGACGATATAACTTGCGGTGTATAAACATATAGCAAATGAACAAAAACATTATTTCCATTTCATTGCAACAGTATAAAAATTACATTCCAAATGACCTACATTTACATAGGAGATGGACATCTAGCATAAAAAGGAGTCCATCCGATTGGTCAAATGAAGAAATGGATTTAATTTGTTTAATACTTCACGCTGCCATGAGATTTTTTAGCACTTTTAAGGTAGCTGTTTATTTCAATTTTTCCCGTCTTCTGCGATATGCATATTGCACAGCTTGATATCGTGATAACAATAAATTTGCTATTTGTTATGCAGGCCTAATACTGGTTTGTTTTTTTGAAAGGGCAGGCATATGTTCATTCGTGAGTATGTCGTATACTTGCAATAAAATGAGTTTGAACTTACCTTCTGGCACTCATCACATTTCTCAGTGTATGCCAAGCCCATGTCCCTATAGATCCTTTCCTGACAGTGGTTCATGTCCCTGGTTTTAGTCAGGAGGATGCGGTCAGTCTTTACATCTTCATTGACAGAATAGAGGGTATTACACACACCCTCAATTCCAGCCTAAAATGCACAACAATTTTTTAGGCAAATGATTTTAAAGCCCTTAAGTAGAATTTATAGAAGACAATCTTAATATTTTACAAACCTCCTGCAGATCATAGACATTGTGTGTCTTCTTAATGGTAAGGTGAAAGAAGCTCAGGAAGCCTTTGTAGAAGTTCAGTACAAAATCTGAGACTTTTTCAGGAGCATAAACTTTCCCTACAGCTCCGTTGCTGTATTCGAACTTGATGGGAATTCTGGTTTCTGGTTCCATTATCTCAGGAAGCATACTCATTAGATTTGGATGATCCTTCAACCAGATGCCACTGAACTCATTTATCTCAATATCCATTACCTACGGTACAAGTTAAGGGTAAAATGCATAACATGTATCTAATATTTCAAAGAGAAAGTTATTTGCTTTCCTTTTTTGCTCTTTACCTTCAACATAAATGTGTTTTGGTCTATGGCGCTGATTAGAAATTTGCAATTTCCATAGACTCCTGCTTTCCCCAAACCCTCTTCAGGCAGACCGGTCATAAGGGATACCTCGTATTTATATACATATGTTTTGCCAGGAGAAAAATTAGGAGCTGTAAACACAGTTTTGTACATGTCATTTTTCAAAAAAGCATTCTGAACATTTATGATTAATTTAGAATTCAGTTTAGAGCTTTGATGATGCAAATGTTTTGAAAAATTGACTGTTAACTTACCAAAGCCAGAGTGTTGTCCAGCTAAAATAAAAAAGAATTATATTTTAGTTCACCATTATTTGTTATTCTATGTACAAGTAATTTACAAGTTTTCATTGGGGGAAAAAGCTATACGTTTTAAAGCTTTGTGTGAAGTACTAAGAAAAAAATTATTTAAAACCTTTAACTTTGAATATAGATGATAGTCATGTTAAATTAATATAAGTAAAATAAATAGCCTAAAGATTACTTGTAAATTCAAAAGTATATTGAAAAACTCATAGAAATGTGCTTCATGTTAGTTTAATGAGTTTTATGATTTATTAAACAATTCCAAATGATCTAGCTGTAAGATCTTTTAAAGTTCATCTAAATGTAAGAAGAATAAAAATGTAATGTCTAAAAAATTGTAAAAAAGAAACACCGGAAGTGGTACATTCAAAACCTTTAAAACAGAAAAAAATATATCTCACAATAGCAGCTTGGACTTACCCACTAGGGCCAGAGACAGAGCGAACACAACCGCTCTCATGGCTGAATGACACTGGGCTCAAATCTGTGGTGGCCTTTAAAGGGAAGCTCTGGATGGAAACGCAATGTATCAGATGCCAATTGTAAATCATTGCACAACTAACTGCTGTATTGACATGAGAAATGACCTATGAATCCGTGAAAATTTCATGAAGTGCTTAAGAAACCAATAAATCCTCTTAGGCAAGGATTTTGAAATGTTTCATTTAAAATGAGGAAAATAACCTTTATTGCTAACAGAGACAATTCGTTTCATATTTTTCAGATGTGTACTTGGTTAATTATTGGCAAATTCTTTACAAGTGGATTGTTCCATTATGAGAAATTTCTAAGAATTTGTTTAACTTGATCCAAATTGCTTTTTTCTAAAGATAAAAAGCTGCGTGGAGTAAAAAAAAAAAAGACTGCCATACTTCATTAATAAAATAGTAAGCAAAAAAGACTAGCAGAGGGAGAACAATTTTCATAGTCTTCACAGAGCAATATGTGTGGGTTGAGAGTAACATATTATTTAAAGTTTAGACTTATTGACTAATGTTTACTCCACTAACCTAAACAGTGGGCAATTAAGCAAGAAAAAAACAGTTTTTGTTGAGACCATTGGTTAATCAAAGAAACATAGCCATAACCAGGAAGAAATTTGATCAAATTAACCTAAAAAGCTAATAGGGCAGGGCTCTAAATGCACTTTTTTTGTTACTAGCTTAAGTGTCCGGTAGCATCCGAAGTCTACCAGCCAAATTTGATTTCTACCAACCTAATATTTTACAAGGAAATTAATTTATATATTTAAAAGAAAAACATTATTCCCTTTATTTACAAAGTTTCAGTTGAATATTTTCTCACAAAACTAAGCACTAATAATAATTGAAAGTATTGTCTTTTTGTCTATTCGCACATATTTTGAAAAATACGTGCGGCTAGCCCTGAACTTTTTTCTTGACTGCACGGACCCAGAGGAAGGATTAAGGTTAGGACGTATTACTTGTGGCCAACATGAATTTCAATCACTTTTTATGCTGGTCGCACATAAAATGTGCTAATAGCATAGGCCTTGCATTATTGTGTTCTTTACAGATCAGTGGGTTGTAGTTATGAGTCTTAGTCATTTCAAAGAGTTACAATGACATGGAACAACAAATGAGTTTGTGTTTGTGATGGCTGAGGTCAGTATGAGCAGATGCAAATTACCAGTGCACCTGAATCCAGCAATTGTGAGCTCTATTAAAGAAAGCACAGAAGTGCGAGAATGCCATGCAGCCTCTGAATATTGACCATCAATTCTGCAGAATAAAGTCAGAATTAAATGTTTTTTAACCAACTCTGGGATGGATGTTTGTGGTAGCCGAGTGAGCAAGAAGACATTAAAAGTCATGGTTGGTTGGAGCCCCCTGTCAGAGATGATGAACTTTGGCTATGTCCGAATTCCTTCACTGTTCAGTCCATAGAGCACTATATAGTGCGTTCGCCATTTGGTAGTGCTATCTGACTCAACAATTTCTAATGCCTTAGAAACTTCCCACTGCTCACTAGATACACAAATATAGACCACAATGCATTGGATTTGAACAATTTTTGCAAAAAGAAAAAAAGTAGTGAGCATGGTGTCTGAATTGCTTTTAAAATTCAGTCCCATTCTATATAGTTTTTAAGTACCATAGTTCGGGATTAGGGTGGGAATTTGGACATAATTCATAAGTCAATGTCTCACCTTCCAAAGTGGCTAGTGAAACAGTTTTTCTACCTGCCAAATTGAAGATTTACCTACATTTGGTGGGTGGGCGTGTGTTAATTTAGATCTTTGTAAATGGGAAATAAAACAATAAACAGAAATGGTAGCATGTGCCAGTATTTGGGTCTGGTGTTTGTGTAAATCAACAAATGGAAGTGTATTTCTTTACCAATTAATGACAGTTTGCTTGTATGAAAATCCCATTTTGGTTAAATTTCTTTGGGCTTTGTTGGTTGTAGTTAATTCTGAATGCAATGATACACAAAATAGGTAAATCTTTATTGTAATTTAAAATAGACATAACTTAAAAAAAACATTTTCACATATACAACCTTACTGAGTACAGGAGAAGTAAAAGAGATCAGGCCAAGGCATTAGTTTTTCATATTTGAAAAACAGGTTTACTTTTTCAAAGGTCACATCAAAAAAGGCACCCTGACTGCAGTTGCTTGTTCTTGTTATTTGTTGTGGTCAGTGTGACTTCTAAGGTCAGTACATTTTCTCTGTCCATTGTAACTTTCTTGGAAAATCTACCTGCCTGCCTCCTGGTCCTGAATGTTCCTCATTGGTGACAGGTTGTGCAAACATCATCTCCTCTTATTATTAATAATTTCAATTTTAAAAACAAAACAAAAAAACTTTTATTTGTTGATATTTGGTATCCAGCAACAAAGCAGATAACATACTGTTGGGAATTGGGTTCAACATTTAATGTTACAAAAAACTGTCTTGGATTTTTAACTTTTGGCTCTCATATTTTTCGGGGTGGAGGAGCAATTCTGGAATTCAGGTTGTCTTAATGTTTAGTTAGAGTAACTGTTTTAATGTGTGAGCAAAATGCTGAAGAAAGTCTTTTAGCTTCATTGTTATTGCCCTCTTTTTCCTTTTTACTTCATTGCTGTCAAGAGTGTAAAGCTTAACAACTCAAACTGCTTTTCAGATGAAGACAAATAAATAATTTTTGGCCTGAAATTAAAGGATCAGAGTAGAAGCTTTCAACAGCAGCTTGCAGCAGAAAGACTGTTGCAGGGTTAAACTGCATAAAACTGAAATGCTGCTTCACAGTTTTAACTCTGGACCTTGTGCACCAGATGCACGCCTCACCCTTAACGGTTCAGCCAGCATTTTTCCCAAGGAGAATCTAACACTGTTTGTGCAGATTAGACAGTTTAACTAATCAAAATAATTTAATAGTAGCTTTGGAAATATAGCATCAACCATGGAAGACAACAACAATGTACTATTAGTGAGGTTGTATTAAACCTGTTTGTCGACAGTTATATGTCTTGTTTAATTCTGGTCCCCTTTACGACAGTTTCCTGTGTGATTGCAGTGAGCAACACCCTGCCATTATGCCCCCTCAGGAAAAAGAGGCACAGCCCACCCCCTGAGCCCAGCTATCTCAATTTGTTTGCTAAGGGAGCAGCCAGGTGAATATTACCTCTAAGGCAGCACCATGTTAAAGCCTGTTACAGCCCCACACAACCCCAAAATCTACTGTCTCCTTTCCACATCACTCTGAACCTACCTACCTGTCTCCGGTTTACCTCTACCCCAACACCTAGCTACACTGCTGGAGGTGGTGCTGACCTTGAGCAACCAGTGGTTCGAGGTGGTGCACAGCGTCCTTCATACCCAACCTCCCCATGCCCACATCACCTTTATCTGTTTTGTATGGTGCTTTTCTTTTATTGGTATATGTGGAGTTCTTCATTTCTTCCCCTTCATTCTACTCCAGATATGTTCAGAAGACAGATGTATGGTGTTTTTTGTTGCCACCACTTCATCCTCTCCTTCCTTATGTATTTTCTCCTTTAACTGGCGCCAACAAGGTTGGGTACCATTGAAGAAGTTTCCTTGAAGGGTTGGATAAGATGTCTACCAATCTATTTCAGTGGTTGTTTGAGTACATTCACTTGGAGAGTAAAGCATTTAGTAATTAATTGATGAGAAATGTTCTTTACTCATACTAATACAAACAGTAAGAACTTCAAAATGAAAATGATTTATTTTTCTCTATGAGTGGTTGACTTTCTGGTTTTCAAAATTCTTAATATGACACGAAATAAGGTAGTTTTCAAACCTTGGTCTTTAAAGACCCACTCCGATTAAAGAGGTGTTTTTGGTGTTTTTAACATGATCTTGTTTTTTCTGATGCTGGAGGGCCTATATAAAGAAAATTAAGTATAAAATTCCAATTTAAATTGTTGGGAATAAAGAGCAGAAAAAAAGGATTTTTGAAAAGGCTTGTAAGTGTAGCTGTTTTACTACCTTCCTCAAATGCCCAAAATGCTTATAAGTCACAGTACGATTTACCCAGTCACACACACTCATGGTTGAATTGGTGACAGAAGTTAGTTTTCTCTTATTGTATTTTATCAAGAAAAAAGCATGTCCTCAAAGTTTTTCTTTTTTGAAATTGTGTTGCTCCCTTGGCAACAGCAAACCTTAATATAATGTTGAAAAAGTTATTTTGAGAGTGCAACGTGTAACAGTAGTTTAGCTATAATCTGTGTCTAAGTCTTTGGATTTGGAGCTGACACACGCCTAAAAATAAATTAAGCTGATGATTAGCAACAACTGGCTATAGGCTTTGTTGTATAATTTGTTTCAAGTTAAAACTCTCGCAGGACACAAAAGGAATGACTTTTGCAATTGCTTTAATGACATGTAACGCAATATATAATTCACATGCCTTTATATTTTATTTAAGTTTACAACCTTGGTTAAAAAACAGAGTATAACATGATGCAAAGTTATAAAATTATGCACATTGAGCTGTGCAGCGACAAGCAAGATGAGCCTCTGCGGTCTCCCTCAAATCAATGCTCTTCTCAAAGATGCTGTTCAGGCCGTCATTACGATTTAGATTTGTACCTGGAACAAAAAGGATGATACAAGGATTTCAAAAAAGGAAACTCTTTTTCTTCATTTTTCCTTCCTTAAATATGTTTAGCTGTTAACTTACCAATGGGTAGACAATGGTATCCGACATTGACAGTGGTTTTTCTTGTAGGCATACAGCCGGGAAGACAGCGAAGCACAGGCTCAACAGAGTAGCATTTAGAATCTTCACCTAAGTGGTTGACCTGCTTCTCCAGCTTCACAGACTCAAGTTTCATGTAGCACTCTGAAAAGGTGTTGAAGTGAGCCATTTAGAACATTTAAGATGAATTCAGTTTGTCATATTCAATGTTTTGTGCTGTTCTGGGATTTGCAATGAGGAAAATGTTATTTTGAAACATGTTAAGAGAGAAACAAGCTAAACAAAGAAATAGGGTGAGTGTTACCAGAGGTATGGCGGCAGCTCTGTCCCGACAGAACCCAGGAATGAGCAAAGGTGGTTGCATTCTTAGACACTCGCTCGTTGGGTGTGCGATACTCTTCCTTTACTTCACCGTCGGCCTTTCCACATAGTCCACAAGTCTTTCCTCTCATCCAGTCGGCAACTTGAACCTGTGTTACAAGAAGATATCGAAGTGTTCAGACCTTATTGCATGTTTTGATAAATGTGAAGCTCTCAAGGTAATCTGATTTTCTTAATCACCTTCACTGTAGTATGGTTGAAGAAGACCTCCTGAAGACCATGGTTAGGTGCATGCAGAGAAACACCCTCAGCCTTCTCTCTGATCTGTATATTGCCTAAAAATGATTAAAAAACGGGTCATTAAAAATGTGATGTTTCGGCCTCAACATTGGAAGATCAACATTTCACTTTAGAGGAGAAAGCAGAAACCTGTTGAATGCTGATAGGGCATGTTGGCTGAAAGGATTTCCACGCCGTTGACTTTCACCACAGTAGCATTGTCCCTTAAATAAATGTCAATGTCCCTGTTGAAAAACATTTGATATATCATTAAAGATCTATTCTGGCCTTTCATTCTTTGCAGTTGAAATAAAAAAGCAGGCTGCGTTTACATGTTTTCAATCTTGACATTAATCTCGTTCTGTTCTGCAGTTTGGTCTCTCTTCAGCAGAACCATGAATTTGAGTTCTGATGTGCAATCTTGAGCCAAGACCTGGTAGCAAGAATGGGGCATCTCATTTTTGTATTTTTTGTTGTTGAACGTGATCAAGCTTTCATTGACCAAGATGCACTGAGCTGGAAGCAAAAGAAGAAGAAAAACAAGTGAACTACTGAAACAATCGTGTAAACTCTTTAAGACCAAATGTGGAATCTATTGAATGTTTTCACCAGCATGGGCTTTGGTGAGCATGTAGGACAGTTTGCCAGGCCAGCTTTCAGGATAGGCCTCCAACTCTGCAGCAGTTTCTCCAAGGGGTAAAGAAATTGGAAGACTCAATCCAAGTTTGTATAGAGTACTCTGAAATGTTGAATAATAAACATAATTTTTTTTTATCCTAATTAAAGTAAGCCATTTCATTTACAAACATGTCCTAGTGTCTTACCTGAGGTGTCTTCAGTGTAACATTTAGGTTTGTCTCATTGACAGCAGCTGTCAGTTGGATCTGTTTTTGGAAGTTTTTGACTTTTGCTTGACTTACTCCATTGCGAACAGCAATTCGGGAAAGATACTCAGAAGCCCTAGGAACACAAACAGGTCAAATAAACACTTTTTCTGAATGGCTCGTAATTTGGGACAAAAAGTTGAATAACAGAATGTTGTATGTAAAAACCAAGTCTGCTGAATCTAAGAAAAACAATTATTTCAGTGCTTTTACCACTTGGCGTATCTTTTCAAGCCCTCAGGCAGTCTTTCCCAGGTCATTTTCAATCGAGCTGCAGGTTCTTTTCCGACCAGACCAGTTTCAGCGATGATTGAAGCGTTATACTGCTTGCAATCAATGCCCCATGTGACCCTGGTCTGTAAAAAAAATAAAATCATCTAAGCCATCAAGTATGATATCATTTAGTCCTCTTCCTTTTTAGATATGTTAAAGTATTTTACCATGATTTTGTGTTTGCTCAGCATTACACCATCGGCGCAGATTCTCCAGTTGTCATTTTCAGTCAGGTTAGCAAAAATGATTTGCACTCTGGAGTTGTCCTTATCGTAGTATACGGTAGCCTGGTATCCCTGGTTCTTGTGGTCAGCTCGTTTAGCATGGATCAGAATGGTAACTAAAGAGTCAACTGTATTGGAGAGGTACCTGACCTAGATGTGGGGGAAAAATTATTACTTTGATGTTTTTATTGCATTATCTTCATTAGGCCTTAAATAAAAAAAATAGCAATGCATTCTTATGTTACAAGGATCACAAGTAGCTTTGCAGTGCATATGTACTGTTTTGAGATGCTTCTGTACTCTTGGTTCTGAAGATTTCTGCTTGTTTTCACAGTTTTACGTCTGACTTAAAGAAATCTTGATTTGACATCCCACCTTTTTGTAGATCGATTCAAAGCTGTAAGCACTGCTTTTGCTCTTGACACGTTCTGCTGAGATGGAATGCTGTTAAAGAAAAAAGCCATGAATTAAAGACTTTTTTCTAAATTAACAAAACATGATGACACTTTTATTCTCTATAAACTATATACCTGATGGATGTGGTGCTTGGTGAAGTTCATTTCATACAGCTCTTGCTGAAATTTAAAAACAAATGAATTAAAATCATTTCAACTTGAATATGTATCTGCTTTTTCTATGTATTTAATTGTGTCTCACTCTGGACATAGAGCTGGAGCTGGAGGAGCTGGAAGAACTGCTGCTTGACCGAACAGAAGATGAGCTCCTTGAAGGGCGGCTTGATCGGCTGCTGGAGGAGCTGCTTGACTGCCATTTTGATGTCCTATTGAGGACTTCAGCAAGATCAATTGTCTTGCTCTTGCGGCGAGAGGAAGAACTGGAGGAGGAGCTGGAGGAAGTTTTGGAGGAGGTCCTAGAAGAGGTCTTGGAAGAGCTTCTGGAAGAGGTCTTGGAAGAGCTCCTGGAAGATGTCTTGGAGGAGGTTCTTGAGGAAGACACAGATGATGTTGCAGACGACAAACTTGAGCGGGAACGTCTGGAGCTAGAGCTGCTTGAACTTGACGAAGTTGTGCTGTTCTTCAGACCAGGAGTCAGGATCTTCTTGAGTTTTAGAAGCACATTCTTATCCTCAAGAATTTCATCTTCTTCACTCATGTTGATAACCTTAATGATCTTATCTGTTGCTCTATCTCCAACCTGAACCTCGATTTCAATCCTTTCAATGGCTGGCCCTGGAGCTGAAATACAAAAAAAGCATAACTTTGCAAATCTTGCTACAACTTTTCTTTGTTGGTGCAATTAGCTGATAAATGTAACTTACCTGGGGAAACCTTAAGAGCAAAGGAATGGTTTCCAATTACAGCGTAGATTGGGCTGTTTCTGATAAAGGATGCATTGCGAGACTCCAGTTCTGCACAGGCCTTGATTCCAAAGGTGTAGCTTAAAGCACACAGTTTCCACATGAAGGCTTTGGGAACTTTCAGTTTGCTGGCCAATTGATTAGTGGTTTTGCTAAACAGGATTTCTGATGAAGCAGACTGTAAAAGAACAAACTTTTAACACAAAAAGTAAAGGGGAAAAGTTGTAATGGTATTACACTCACCGAACTGTCCTCCACAGAAGAGGCCATCCTGGATCTCAGTGAGGTTGAGTTTTGTTTTGACAAATGTGTTAAATTTACGGATGGGATCATTGAAGTTACTGTGGCCGCTTCAAGGTCTTCAACATTTCTTGCAACGGCATACATGTCAAGCCTTTTAGAAAAACAAAGGATGAACAGAAGAAAAATGTGGTTATTTTTTGAAAATGTTTAAATATGCGCTGCTTTGTGTTAAAAATTGTGTATACCGTGCAGATGCAATGGTATCAACACCCTCAACAGGCAGGATCTGGAAGTTGAAGTTACCCTTGATCATGTCTAATCTTGCTGCAAACTTTGCTGGAGCAATTGAGTGAATTTTGGCTCTTGACACCAAAGAGGCCTGGAGGAAAACTGTGTTCACACCCATGACTGCATATGTGTGCATGGAAAAGCTGTAAGGAGCAGAAGGAAACAACTTGAAGTTGACTTTTGATCTCTTTCTTTGACAGCTATTGGGTAACCGTATTTAAGTTTTCTAAACGTGCACAAGTCGGTCACCTTGGAGCAATTGCAGCCTTAAAAGAGATATCAGACTTCAAAAGATGAGCAAAGTTGATGTTTTCAGGCAGAGGTGGAGACACACTAGCTTGCACTGAAAATAAATAATGGATTTCCTTGTTAGTATGATTTATATGTCAATTCTGAATTCTAGTGCACCAGTAATACTTACCTTCAAGAGATGCAGCAGCCACAGCAGCGCTGTACAAGCTGAGTTCCATTGGGAAACCAACAGACGTGGGGATGATGCGACGAACCTCAGCAACCAGCATTGGTTTGGAGTACTGCTTTGTGTAACCAGCCAACAGAGCGTCCAAAGCCTTTTTGCCATAAGCACGAATATCAATTGCATTTGCAAGCTATAGAAAAAATTGGAGGGAAAACAGGGAAAAACAGGTGGTTAATTTTAAAAACTATAAATTAAAAGTCATATATAAATATAACAAATACCATACCTGAACAATATGTTCCACCATTGGTTTGTCAATGTTAGCAAACGCCATTTCCTGTCCCAGTACTTTCACATATGCGGAGGCTAGAGGCTGGCTCGATGGATAAGCCTTCCAGTCTGAAAGCTATGATAGGTAGAAAATGACAAATTAATATCAGAAAATCTTTTTACAGCGTTTTTGTCAATTTGCACACTTGTTGCTTTTCGCTCCAGAGTAATCCTCAAACTCACAGCCTTAATTGCTTCTTTCATTTTAGTTATTCTGTCTGTAGCTGGACTGTCATTGACTTTCAAAAGAGCCTCCTGGATGCCCTCAGTTCTCACTCCAACCTGAAATAAACAAAAAGGTGAAATTCATTGTAAAATGAAAAAAAATTCAGAGTTTCCTAATCATTTTTTGAAGTAGCTTCAAAAAAGTTGGTTAACACTTTTTTGAAGATGGAGTTGGAATTAGTAAATACTTTTAGACTTGATGCATATATTTCTATTTTTATCCAAAACAACTGTTCAGCATAGCAACGAAGACATGGAAAACTCAGACTTTATTCTTATTTTTAAGTTCTTACAAAGTAAATTGATATTTTAGATGCATTTCTTCAGCATGTATAACTGGATATCATACCTCAAAAACATCAACAAGAGCTCCAGCCAGATAAGTACGAGCTTTGGCCATCACTGTTCTTGGCAGTACAGTTGCAGCATCATTGATGTAGAAAGCACTGCCAGCAGCACCCACCATCCAAGGACCTGGAAAGGCAAAAGTAGTATTGTTCAAAACACAAAACACAGTCTGCTTGGAAAAAGAAAAAATAAACACCCCGTTATCCGTTAATCATCTTACTGTAATAGGCATCGTAATGGAATGCTCTGCTGAAGCGATAGCTCAGTCTCTCAAACTTGGGGCTCAGGAGCCTTACTGCAACATTACAGGCAGCAGCACTGGAAAGAAAAAACAATTATAAAGCTGCAAATGCTGAAAAAATAGAGCGTAGATGATTATATGGGCTCTTACACAGAGGAGTAGTCAGGTGAAGTGGTTTTGGTAATGGCCTTCATGTAAGAGTAAATAAAACTGGCAATCTGCAGGTTTGATTCTTTCAAAAGGCTCTGTGCAAGAGTGGTCACCAGGCCAATGGGCAGCTTAGTCTCAAAGAGCACAATGGCAGAAACCATGCGAAGCTCTGAGTGAAGTTCCTTGTTCATGAACAGCTGAACTGCCATGTCCTGGATCTGTTTCAGAAAAGTGAAAGCTTGAAGTATGCCACCTCAATCAGGTGTGAAGTGCTTTATTGCTGGGAAGATGGGTTGTCTTACCATCTTGGGCTCCCTCTTTGCAATTCTCCTCAGGGCCAGAATGGCTTCAACGTGAACTCTGTGGGGAAGATTGTTGGCACTGCTGCCAAAGCCAGGCAGAAGCTTCATAAGTGGCTTCAGGCTACCAGGATGTCCTGCATTGCCCAGGACTTTAACAGCACTGATGAGCTCATCGTAGTCGCGTCTTTCAAGAGCACGGATGATGAGTTCATGGATGGGCTGTGTGTGAAAGAAGTAGTTAGCAGTGAATAAATAGGTTTCAGTGAGATGAAGCAAATTTGCGATACATACCTTCACAAGCTCAACAGGGCAAGAGGGGAATTCAGTACAGTATTTGTAAACCATGCTGCCAAAGCCAAGCATGGCTATCTCACGCAAAACTGGGTTTTCTTTAACCTTGGGGGTCATTGCCAGGCCCTGGGGAGTTTCAGAAAGAAATCCTTGAAATTAAATCGCTTCACTGTCAGTGTGTCCAACTTCTACTCAAGCACTTACTTCTACAAGTTTAAGACTCTCCAGGTCAGCAGCCACCAAATGCAGAGATGATAGAAGAGCCTCAGCAGCTTCAAATGAAGTCAGATCACCAGAAATGATTTTCTCCTTGATAAATTTCAGAGCAACATGATTGCCAATGGCAGGGATGGAGCTCAACAACCAGGTCCTGGGGAAGGAAAGGTCTCTTGGAAAAATATTCCTTTGTACAGATGCTTTTTCTGAGCCTCCTCTGAATGAAAGTGGTCTTACCTGTAATCACTTCTAGCTTTGTACTGATCCCAGAGGGCTTCAATGCTTTCATATCTGGCCACACGCAGCAACTGGATGAGCTCAATAAACTTCAGAGGGGAATCTTCATGGGCCTTTCCCATATTGAGGGTTACCAGCTTATTCAAAGTCTCGACAATCTGAGAATGAATCACACAAATATTATGAATTCTTTTTCTACAATACGTAAATAAAGAAAAGTTTGTTATTTTTAGATACCTGAGCCTCAGCATTGCTGATCCTCAGGAGCTCAACTGGCGTTTGGAGGAGCTCGCTGCCAAACTCGTATTTCAGTGATCCACGAGGCAAATAGTCAGCACTGATGGGTTCCACTGGAATCTTTTTGATTTCCAGGAAGGTGAGGGTTTGCCTGTGAATAGGACAAATTCTCTAAAGGTTCACCGATTTAATGGACAAACACAGAGGTATCCCCTTTGCATCATGCAAAGCAATAGTTTCTAAACATTTTCTTTGAATTCTGTATCCTATTTGTCATACTGCACACCCCCTCACTCATTTGTATTGTACTTTAATTAGGAAATACTGCAAGTGAATTGGACCTATTGGAATTCTCAAGCCAAATGTGTTTTTATTACCTTTCTGCTCCACTCTTTCAAGTTGGAAATTTGCCATTCAGCACATTTAATTTGTTGTTTGTCTGTCTTTAGGATTGGATGTTTTTACTTTTACACTTGCTGACTTGTTGGGATGTATCGTCAACAACTTCAGCAAACACCCACCAATTTTTGAAAGTAGATGCTCTAATGAAGGCAGTATTCCATGTACCTTAGATAATGTACTGTAGGGGTATGCGAACCCCTGGTGGTGAATCACCAATGAAATGCACTTACTTGGCTTCCATCTGGGCAGCGCCATTCAGGATGTTGATTGGTGAGTACTGGATGAGCTCTGTAGCTGTTGCCTCTAAGATTAGGGAACCAGTAGTTGAGGGCTTCATGACATAGTTGATGGCTGCTGCTCCTTTCATCGTCTTTCCGCTCTGTGTTAACAAAAACCTTGTATCATCAGGCCGTTGAAATTGTGTTTTTTGGTAATATAAAATGAGGGCCCCACTTACAGCCTCGCACTCAGTACAACTTTCGGTGTAACCTGCCAAGCCAACATCTTTGTAGATTCTCTCCTGACAGTGGTTCAGGTCTTTGGTCTTGGACAAGTGGATCCTGTCAGCCTTTGTATCCTCGCTGATAACGTAATGAGTCTTGCACACACCCTGAGTTCCAGGCTAGTTTTTTTTTTCAGATCAAAATATGGTTTCTTAGTGGATGAAGCAAGAGTAGATGAAAGAACTTGTTCAGAAATGTGGTCATTTGTACCTCTTGTAGCTCATACACGTTCTGAGTTTTCTTTATGTTCAGCTGAAGGATGTTGAGGAGTCCTCTGTAGATGTTTAGAACACTTGTAGAGATGCCAGGGGGGGCAAATACTTTACCCACCACACCGTTGGTATATTCAAACTTAATGGGTGTCAGCAGCTGAGCAGCCAGAGCTGTGGTGAGCTTGCTGGCCGGACGGAAAGTCTCTCTGGGCCAGATGCCACTGTACTCGTACAGTGCAGGCTCCACCAACTGCAGAAAGCATGGCCATTGACAGGAGTTAAGTAACAGCAAAAAATCGGATTGGTCTTGTAATGAAATTCTGTTCACATATTAAAAATCTCCTTACTTTCATGATGAAGGTGTCAGGTGCTATTAGGCTGATCCAAACTCTGCTCTCAATTTTCACTCCAGCTCTTGCCAGACCCTCCTCGGGAAGGCCACCCAGAAGATATGCTTCATATTTGTACTCATAGGTTTTCCCAGGGCTGAATTCTGGGGCTTCAGAAAAGAAATAACATTTTAATGACAGTTGTATGATGAAATAATTGCTCACTTATCTCGAATTGGACATCTACAAGGAAACTTACTAAAGCTCAGTTGGTTGGCAGCTGCAAAAATGAAAAAAATTAAATAAATGCACATATATGTGAAAACAATAAAATCAAAACTGTCATAACAATTTGTAGTCTTCTTTTTAAGTTATTTTTCCATCTCTGACAATATGTATCCATGAAAGTTATCCCGTCAGACATTTATAACAGTAATTTGAACCAAAATAGGGCATTTTAATGCCTCATTGTCCTAAGTTTGCATCCATTTGATCTCAGAAAAAAAGCAGATTAAATTTTCAATTCTTTAAAGCATACTCACCCACAAGGGCCAGAGAAAGAGCAAGAATCAGCCCCCTCATGATGAGCTGTGATCGAATGCAGCATCTGTCTTCCTTTTAACACCACTTTCCTTGCTGACGCCATCCATCAAAATGTATCATTAACCAGATGTTGGCCAGTATTGTCACTGGTGTTATCGTGCCCTGTTCAGTGAGATTAGACTGTGCTGTGTAAACACTAAAGTTAAAATAAATGCTGTCTCAACCTGACTTTTTCTAGATGGATGGATGGTTTCCAGATTTGTGTTTCTTTGTATTTTTCTAACATAGAATTTGCATTTATGAGCAGAGCCACTTACTTTTTTTAAATGATGAAACTGTCATCTAAAGAACAACAAAATCAGTTGAGCTCGTAGCTTAGAGTTGGTCAACCTTCCTAAAAGACATGTTTTAAAATATTGAAAATTAGCTTGTATATAAAGACTAGTTTAAATGATTCAGCACAAAGTCAGTGTTCTGATGTTTCTGCCCACCGGTTTGATTAGGTTTAATAGTTCCTAATTATTTCATAGAAAAAGAGTTTTGGGGAATAACCTCATTGCTTGCTTCAATAGGTTTTGACCATTTTGGAAGAGGAAATTATGCAGTTAAAGTCATTTTTAGACACCAAACTTTCATTGTTTGCATAAAGCACAAAGTCCTCTAAACTGCATCCTTAACTCTAAATAGGAAAATAAAGACAAATATGAAAATTTTGATGTTTTCTAGCATTTGTGTAGGGGTGTGTAGGGTTAAAAATACAACTTATCACCCCTGCTTGACTAGAAAACATTTGAGTAGAAGCTTCATCACTGCCAGTCATGGGGGATGCCAAAACTGTAAAATCCTAATCAGACTTTTTTTGTATTGGTGTTTGATGAAGCTGACACTCTCCTAGAATTTGAACTAAAATCTTTCCCTTTTACCCATATTCTGGGAGGTAAAGTGAGTTCTACAGGCAAACCTGTGCTCACGTATGATTCCTTTTTAAATACCCCCAGAAGGTCAGGAGTAAATGGGTCAAAATGACCAGTAAACAACACGAAGACCATGCTCATTCAGAGACCTGTTATCATGTTTGACATGCCCTTTCGTTGATATGTGTCAACATTTGAGCAGAGTTTAGTTTATCTTAGCTGAAACTTTAATTCTCTACAAATCTAGACCTTCTGTGTTAATTTAAAGTTGTGTGGAAAAGAGGTCATTTTTATGCTAAACAATTGTTATCTTTTCTTTTGTTCTAAACAAAAATTATGTTAGAAAATAAAGTGGGTCTTCAGATCTCTGAATCCTTTCTGTCCATGAGTATTTTAATGTATTACAAGTTTATTAGCCCTGTGACAGACTGGTGACCTGCCCAGGATGCCCTCGCCCACGAGTGGCTGGGATTGACTCCGGGAGCCCCGTGACCCCAAAAAGGACAAAACGGGTTTAGAAGATGAATGAATAAAGTCTGGTTGACAAAAATATTGAAAAAAAGATTCTTCAACCAAAAACACTAAAAAAAAAAAAAAAAACATGTATACATTATTTCTGTTTCCTTAAGTTCAGATGAATCTGTCATGGTATTCAGGCGGGGCGAACCCAGACGCTGGAACCCAGAGTAATGACAGGTAAGTTGTAGGTGAATAATGATTTATTGTTTCTCCGTGGAAGGTTGTGGCTTGACTTAGACGAGGTCCAGACTTGAAGATGGCTAGTGGCGTGGCTGGAGGTGCTAATGCGGTTAGTGACAGAGGCAGCGGCTGCAGGTTCTCTGATACTGCTAGGCAGAAGGTCTACACTGGCGTCACTCCTGAAGTGGTTTCCTGAGGCACGAGAACAGTAATTAGTTTCAGTTTGAGAGCAAGGCAGAGCGAGACAGAGCATGACTGAGACCAGGCGAGTCACCGTTGAAGGGCAATGAACTGGCGTTGGCTTGAAGATTTGCAGCTCTTTAAGAGGAGGTGAGGTGACGAGGATGGGTGACTGCAGCTGGTGGTAATCGGGAGTGGAGGTGAGCAGAGCAGGAGGGGGAGGAGTCTGACAGAGGCACCATGACAGAATCAGTGGTTTTAACACTTTAAAGATGTCCTCATAAAATAGTTTTTCATCAAAGTATCACACAACCAGCAAATGGATGCTTTATTTGCACTGTACCATCTTTTTTCCTAAACCTTTTAGTATTCATAGTTTAATTTGTTTCTATTATATGTTATACCAGGGTCATCCTAAGGTTTTTTTAAGTATATAATAAAATACTCATGTGCCATGGATTTTTCTTTTCACTCTGGATGGACATCACTGTGAATATAGAACATTTCTCAAAGGAGTTCGCCTCCACTGTTTGAGTTCTCAAGGTTGCAATGAAAACTGAATATTAAGTGAGCACAGAATGTACGTCCATGAACGGTAATTTTTGATAGATACAAAGGTGGGTAATAGCCAGAAACATTATGTCACTACATTTTGTAAAAACTATACTCTTAAGAGTAGTTTGAGTACATCATGCTGTGTACTTGATTAGATTATTGACAAAGACACTCTGACTCAGGTAAAATAGTGTGGCAACCTGGGGTTGGCCCCGTCTTCAGCTCCTAAGACTCATGGGAAGTGGGGAATGTTGGGTGTGCAGTTCCTCACCATGACTGTGGGTGTGTGACTTGCTGTCTGTGGGTGTGTTTAAATAAGTGGGCATTGATTCCGGAAAAGAGATGTTACAATCTGATTCTCTGTCTACTCTGTCTCTCTCCCTGAGACTGTTCGGAGTCGTGTGGTGTCTGGGGCACGGACAGCTCTCCAATGCAGCCATTTAGTTAGCAGCTCGGCTGTTGTTTCCCTGCTACAGTGAGGTACCAGCTGAGTCGTTGCAATAGACTGTACTTGTCTAATATCTCGTAGTTTGTTTGTAACTTGACAAATAACTATATTGTTGCTGTGCTGCTAATAGTTTGGTCATGACCAAACTACGGTAGAAATGAACTTGTCTGTAACAGTATTTTTCTCACTTTTTTCACACTCAGATCTATTCAGGATTTCAGAGGGCGGCAGTTGGTTGATGTTCTAACCTCGGGAATAAAGGGATTTCATATTTAAAGCTATATTTGACAATGAATAATTGTACATTGTTACAAATAATTGCATTTATTTATTTATTTATTTAAATATTGTTCTATATAATTGTGATTGTTTATGTCTGTCTTCGTGTGATATATCACCATTTCTATGAAAGTACAAAGAAAAAAACATAGGTGGAGCGTTGGGCGTGCTGCCAGTGATGTGATTAAATGAGTGTCACTAGTAAAAGCAGGGCTAATCCATCAGGATTCTTTCTTAGAAAAAGTGAAAGACCTTAAGAAACATGAATGACACACAAGTATAAACAAAGCTTGTGCCATGCTTTGATAGATGAGTTTATGACAAAACAAACACCACTTGTGAAACATAACTGTACTTCAGTTACTAGTACTTGTAGGGTAAAAGTTTTTTTTTTTCAATCCGACTAGATTACATACCTTACTAGACAATAAAAAAAAGAATAGCCCTTTTTTATTAAGGTGTTTTGAATGAAGGTTGCTTATGGAAGTTTTTTCTTTCCCATAATTCAAAATGATGTTTACTTCTGAATTGACCGTTCAATTTGTGATATTATCGTCCAGTTTGAAAATGGATTGTGCAATTCAGAATTCAATATGCAAAATTACAATTTAATCTTACATTTTTTTAATAAATAAATAAAAACAAGATCAGTTGCATGTTATATTGACATGAGTTTTGAGTACCATGATTCAAACGACTATGCATTCAATACTAAAAAAATGACAGACCATAAATTGTTTTCAATTCATTCTGAAGCAACTGAACTGAATAGCGTTTTAAAATTGTCAGGTGCAAAATGCATTTTCAAAATTGCAAATGGAATAGTCAGTTAAAGGTAATTTGAAATTGTGGATGAAAAAAATAAAATGAGATAAATTTGAAGAACCATATTTCCTGTTTCTGGCGAAGATGAGGAGACATATTCTTCCTGATTCTCTCAGTCAGGAATGTGGACTTAACCAGAAGAAAATAATCAAGAACCCGTGTGACCCCACGGCACATCTGGGGGGTATTCCAGAAAGCAGGTTATGCTAGCTCTCACGGTAAGTTTGAGGCTAAGGAAGTTGATAACCTCAGTTTTCGGTTCCAGAAATGGAGGTATGTTTCAGGGTAGGTCAAGTTGCCATGGCAACTCATGCTCTGAACTTAACCTGGTCGGGAGCAGGTTTAGTTGAAGGTTAGTTTGTTTACAGAGAGTTGAAGCAGCATGGCGTGTCCATTTGAAGATGATTTAGTGGATGAAGAAGCTCAGATAATACTTTTTCTACCATGAGAGGGAGATATGGATGCTGGAAAAATATTTTTTTTTACTTTGATCTAACTTTATTATTTGTTTCAGTTAAAATAAATCATTTTTTTGTAAGTCGGTTTAAAAATTACACGTAGTTTTCAGACAGTTATCTTACTTTCATTCAAAGTAATTCAATTAAGAAGGTGTAACTTTGGTGCTGCTGTTAGAGCGGCACCGCAAAGGATTGTGGGATATCATTCCCTTTGCCTGTCTGGACAGATTTGGGTTTAGGTGTGGGTTTTTGACCAAATGTGTTTTTTTGTTTAGCTGTTTTACTGTGTTTTGCCATGCTTCGCCGAGTTATTTTGCCGTACTGAGCTTGGGTCTCTGCACCATGAGTCAGAGTGAAGGAGAGGATGGTTAGTTTATATAGCACCCCTACGGCTCAGCATTGTAATGACACTCACGGTTAATTCTTTAACGATTTTTGTACTCCGTGCATTATTCACCACGTCTTTTTTATTGTTATAAAAATGAGTTTATCTGCCGGCTCAAACTTAGGCATTTGAGAGTTCGAGAAATGTAATTAATCAAGATGGAAAAAAATATTAATTGAATTGGAGTAATATGGCATTTAGTAAGATAAATACGTAAATTTGAGTTGTATAAACAATTATTGAGTTTTATAGACGTAAGAAATTAGGTTGAATAATTTTAACTCAATTTCTTGTTACCAATAGAAGTAATTCATTTAAGTTGGCAAAATTGGATAAGTTATATATGTATGTGCGTCACGAGGAAAATGGAAATTGATCAGAAACTCGTGCGGTTATTTTGTCTGCTCTTTTTCTACACGCAGAAAGTCTTTTTTTTGATGATGCAGCCGTGTTACTTTTTCGATGGACGTGTAATCTTCATACGCCGTCATTAAAACCTCAGACTCCGTCTCACAGAAGTACAACGTTTTCTTTTTTTTCTCTCCACGCGTTTCCATGGGGACTCCAGAAATCGGCGATCTATTGAGAATGTCTTTATGTACCGTGCGTTAACCCAGGGTTACCAAGTCGAGCGTAATTACGCCAACTCATATCCGGTCTTTTGGAACCGACATACCCCGAGTAAGCAAGTTCAGGCGGATTTCAGCCAGAGTTCAGGCTTAAAGTCTGGCTAGTTTAAACATGCTTCCTGGAATACCCCCCTGCAGTCTTTAGTTTGTGTCACCTTTTAAGGGATTGTGTAATTAATATTAATATAAAAAAGTGTCTGGAACCGCCTCCCAGTCACGAGTTTTCACACTCAGTGCGCGCCCCCGCGGAATCAGGAGCGCTTTCGGTGCAAAATCGCTTTTTGTCACTACAGCTGTCAACGCGACCTCTATTGTCCCATCTTACTTTCCGTACAAAAGCTCACATGACTGTCCGGTTTATAGGTGAAACTTCCTTCTCAAATTGTTCAAAGTTTTCTTTTTGTTCGTTCAAAAATGTTCCTGGTGTTGTTGGTGCTGTCGCTGGTGGCCGTTCGCGGGTCCAGCAGGTGTCCGTGTGTCCGACCGGAACTCTGCCGGCACATCCAGGAAGAGAGAGACTTTGAGGTGAAGTCAGTCAGCTGATTCTGTTTACCTTCAGGGCAAGTGGTGTTATGTTTAGGACTTTGCTGTGAGGAGTGAAGGGCTGTTTACATTGTTTTGATTTACCTTTGTGATTATTGTATTTTAATAAGACATTAAAACAACATTTGACCATGGTTGCTTAAAGGTTCTGAGATTTTGAATTCACTTCAGTGGAATTAATAATCCACTGTGGAGGTTTTTTAAGACAAGAACTTAACGCATATTTGTAGTAAAGCTTTTACATAGTCTCCAACTTTCCACATGATTTCATTTTATAAATCTTATTAACAGTTAATTAGATTTGTTTTGATTGTATTGGTGAGATGTGTATGTATGTGTTGTTGTTTTTGTAACTTTTATTTTATTTTATGATGTGTTTTTATTTGTCTTATTTTATTATTAGTGGTTGTAGTATTTTTTTAACTGTTTACCATTTTAACTACTTTTTTTTAAAATCTTACTAATATCTATTTTATTATGGGAAGCACCTTGAGATGCTCTGTAGCAGGAACAATGCTACACAAATAAAGTTAAAGTTAAAGCCCATAAGAGGCATAAAGCCTAAACAAATTCAACATGCTATTTAACCCTGGAGAACCCAACAACAATTGTATTCAGGGCTTTTAAAGTTCATTGAATTTGGTTTTTATATGTTCACTCTGGAGAGCAACAATCAACTAAGAGCAGCCAAAAGAATTACAAAAAACAAACACACAATAGAAAAAATGACAATAAAAAAACAAAGAGCATAATTGGACTGTGGGTTCTCCAGGCTTAATAAAAATCAACATGTTATGTAAAAAAATACAAAAAGTAAGACAATAATCATTAATAATTAAAATGCTAAAGAAATACTGCTTGTTTTATAGTTTGAATTGTTAATTTTTTTTTTGTATTTTTCCATAGCTGTTAACATAGTTTGGTGTTTTAAAAATTGATCTCCAGGGTTTCAGATCCTCTGCTTATTTTTGTAGCTCCTCAGAAACATGAACTGAAGCTCCTGCATTTCCTTTTTCTGAGCTATATTGTTTGCAGATTTATTTTCACAGGGTAGTTACGGAAATTAGTTATTTACTGATATGATTTTTTCAGTAGTACTTCCACTATTTTGGAAATCGTGTTTGTAAGGTTTGGTTGTCTTGCAAATACAGCATTTTATTCATTCATTAATTGATGTAATAATGGACTCATCTGCGAGGCAGTAAAACTGAATCCAGGACATTCTTGTTAACTAAATCCTGCAGAATCCATTCCTATGTAAACTGTATTTGAGGAACTGAAAAATTGCTGCATCACCTTTCAAACAGGATCTACAGGTGCAAATTATTTCGATTCCTGCTGAATGACATGATAAAATATTCTAATTACTATCAATTGCTCTGTTTTTATGAAGAAAATGTTATGTTGCAGTGAAGTTAATAATATATATAT
>CM074498.1:21810752-22148213 GCA_037389245.1 Oryzias sinensis | reverse complement strand
CAAGGTAGTCCACACAGGAGGGGTCTCACTCCCAGAAGGAACAATAGCAGACATCGAGGACAGTTACAAGTACCTTGGAATTCCGCAGGCAAATGGCAACCTCGAGCAGGCAACAAGGAAAGCTGCAACAGCTAAATACCTCCAACGAGTGAGGCAAGTCCTGAGAAGCCAGCTCAATGGCAAGAATAAGACCCGGGCAATAAACAGCTACGCACTGCCAGTTATCAGATACCCTGCAGGAATAATAAGATGGCCAAAGGAAGAGATACAGACCACGGATGTTAAAACACGAAAGCTCCTCACCATGCATGGAGGGTTCCACCCCAAATCCAGCACCCTGAGACTGTATGCTAGCCGCAAGGAAGGAGGCCGAGGACTAGTGAGCGTAGAAGCCACTATCCAGGATGAAACATCCAAAATGCATGAGTACATCAAGCTCAAGGCCCCAACTGACAGTGTGCTCAGCGAATGTCTCAGGCAATGGAGAGCAGAGGATACAGTGCTGGAGGACAGATCCTCATGGGAGGACAAACCCCTGCATGGGATGTACCACCGGACCATAACTGAAGTGGCTGATATCAAGAAGTCCTACCAATGGCTAGAAAGGGCTGGCCTAAAGGACAGCACTGAAGCGCTCATCCTGGCAGCTCAGGAACAAGCCTTGAGCACCAGATCGATAGAGGCTCAGATCTACCACACCAGACAAGACCCAAGGTGTAGGCTGTGCAAAGAGGCACCTGAAACAATCCAGCACATAACTGCAGGATGTAAGATGCTGGCAGGTAAAGCATACATGGAGCGCCACAATCAAGTGGCTGGAATAATATACAGGAACATGTGTGCAGAATATGGACTGGAAACCCCAAGGTCAAAATGGGAAACACCTCCGAAGGTGGTAGAGAATGAGAGGGCAAAGATCCTGTGGGACTTCCAGATCCAGACTGATAGGATGGTAATGGCGAACCAACCAGACATTGTAGTGGTGGATAAAGAACAGAGGAAAGCCGTTGTGGTGGATGTGGCAGTGCCAAGCGATGGGAACATCAGGAAGAAGGAACATGAGAAACTGGAAAAATACCAGGGACTCAGAGAAGAACTGGAGAAAGCCTGGAAAGTGAAGGTGACAGTGGTGCCTGTGGTAATTGGAGCACTCGGGGCAGTAACCCCCAAGCTGGAGGAGTGGCTACAACAGATACCTGGAAAGACCTCAGACCTCTCAGTCCAGAAAAGCGCAGTGCTAGGAACAGCTAAGATACTGCGCAGGACCCTCAAGCTCCCAGGCCTCTGGTAGAGGACCCGAGCTTGGAGGAGAAACCACCCGCGGAGGGTGAGAAAAAAAAATAAAAAAAAAAAAAATAAAATACACCTATAAATAGATAACCTTGCACTTTTTTATACTTGTGTGTGTTTTGCTGGTGTTTTTTAGGTGTTTGTCTTTGATGTGGGAGGAAAGGCATGGAAATCCTACAACTGGAGCATGGTGACGACCTTGGCGATGTTTGGACCGTATGATGCTGAGCTCATGTGTCACGCGCACTCTAAAGGTGCACGAGTCGTCCTCAAAGGTGAGATTCCCTCAGAGCAAAAATCTTTTTTAACATAACAATTTATTTTAAATGATCTTTTTTTTTTTTCATTTTATGGCAAAAAAATAGGGGATGTTCATTTGTCCTATATTGTGGACAAATCCAACAGAACAACATGGATAACAGATCAGGTCAACCTGGCCAAAAGACAGTTCATGGATGGCATTAACATTGATATTGAGCAAGCAGTGGATGAAGGCTCGCCAGAGTACTACGCCTTGACAAATCTGGTCAAAGAGACCACTGCGGCCTTCCACAAGGAAATCCCAGGTTCCCAGGTGAGGGGAATTTTTTTGGTCACATGAAACTGCTGATGTACTCCTAAATCCCTACTAGTCTTCACATTTTTCCGGATTTCTAGGTCTCCTTTGATGTTGCCTGGTCACCCAAATGTATTGACAAGCGTTGCTATGACTACGTGACCATCGCAGAGTCCTGTGACTTGCTGTTTGTGATGTCATACGATGAGCAGAGCCAGATCACCGGGGACTGCATTGGAATGGCAAATGCCCCACTCCTCCAAACACTAGAAGGTTGGATGTTCAGATTATTAATAACAAGAATAAATCCGTCTTCTGTTGCAAAAATGCTTTTTAACTTACAGAGATTCTGTTTTCTTTTATTTTTTTAGCCTATCAAGAATATATAGACCTGAAGATTGATGCTAAGAAGCTGGTGATGGGAGTACCATGGTATGGCTACGACTATCCCTGTGTCAACCTTTCCCAGGTACAACAATTTGAAGTAAAATGCAACAGAATAGGAAAGTAACGGACTAGTTTCATAACTGTATTTAAAACAAAATGTATTTAAATGTACCAAAAACTACAATTCCCAGAGCCCCACCCCTTCACATTTGGTGTTATAAGCTCCACATGTCCTCTGTAGATAGTAAAGGGAGTTAATCCTGTAGTATGGAGCCGGTGGGAGATTTTCGGGTTCAGATTGTATTTGAAAAATTTGTCCAAAAAGTCTGTAAAGTTGGAACTGTAGCAACTTCAAAAACAAAGATCTGCTGAGAGGCCGATGCTGGGTCCAGTTATTGAATGAGACGCTCAAAACCAGGAAGTATAAGGAAGTGTGCGTATTTTGGAACTTTTTATTACTGAAATCCTGATATCGTGATCCAAAAGAGAAAAAGCAAAGAATCAAGAAAAACCACAAAAGCAGTCAACAAAAAATACGGCAACCCAGCTCACCCTTCCACCCTTCCAACTTACATGGGGAAAAACCACAGGTGAGATAAAATCAATGTCTCTGTCCACAAACATGTGACCCACTAGGTGATTACCTACTCAATGACCGCCAATGATACGATTATCAAAACATTAAAAAAAGCAATATTCGTTCACCCTAATAAAAACCACAGTTAATTCATGGCACCTACAAAATACATATAAAAAGCAACAGGGAAACAGACAGATTAGATCATGATGATTCAGGCAAGGAAAATAAATAAAAAATACAAATCTAAGTAAATCATTGTCATAATTGTGATTATATAAGTTTACTTCTTCCCACACAAACTCCTGTTGACAAACTTCATATTTAATAGTCTCATGTGACATATTCTGTATTCATAAGTTATTGTTTCCATTTATGATTAATTATTGACATTCATCTATAGATGTAATTTCCAATCAAGTCACGACTTATTATTCTAAGTTATATATCTGTGCATAAATGCATGTTTCTGCTGTTTGCTTAGTTTAGTTTGATTTTTGTTTTTGTTGTTTAAAATAAACAAATCCAAATTCCAACACACGTTTTAAAAACCTCCCCTAACTTATTTTATTGGTATGTCCCACAAAGAAGGTAACCAAAGATACCAGCTAAACTTTGCTCTCCTATTATCTTGTTCTTTTGTCCGAACTTATCACTTTGTTTTGTTAAAATAATGCACTCATTCCCCCCGTTTTGCTGACCATGTCACCAGCAACACAGAAAACAGTCCACAAGTGAGCTTGTTGCACCTCTGGATTAGTGTTGAGCATGAACCAAAGTCCTGCCCTGGGGAATTAGCTCCTCAAAAACCTCCTTTTTAAGAAAAAGGGAAAAAAAGAAAATTCCCCACTGAATTTCTGTTTTTACAGCTACAATGTGTCTTTCTATTGCTCAAGAACAAAAATGTTATTCCTGCAGATTCTGACGTCTAGAAAAAATATTTTTGTAAATAAAAAGAATTAACGTCCAGTCTGCTTTTGTGGATGTGAATTTTATTAGGTTTAAAAGTTTAAATCTGGGTTAATAATTAGGATACTACAAAAATATGTTATTCTGTGTTTAAATACATGCACACATACCCCTTTCTTTAATAACCTTTTAATTTTGCCCAATACTTTCAAGCAGCAAACTAACTGAAATATTCAACTATTAAATCAACTTCTATTTGTTTTTTAGGTCTTGACTGATCTGACAAGATGCAGAAAATGGTTTAGCTTGTTATTGAATGTGGAAAAAAGGTTGTATTGTCCCTGCTAAAGCATTTGTCTTCCTTTGCAGAAGGGCGCTTGTTATATAGAGAAAGTTCCTTTCCGCGGCGCTCCCTGTAGCGATGCTGCAGGACGGCAAAAACCGTACGAGTGGATCATGAAGCAGCTCAACAGCTCCATGTCAGGAAGACTGTGGGATGACGAGCAGAAAGCTCCCTACTTCTATTACAAGGTGCTTCATTTTACAAATTCCTAATCGTTCTGGAAGGTTTTCTCTGAAATGTCGATTATGCATTTATTTTAGAAAATGAGCTGAAGCTTTATTGATATTGCATTGGGAGAGTTAACTTGTTGGGTAGTCTCGCATGGGACAATAATTACAAAATACAAATAAATGTGCAAAAAAAAAGAGTAAATGTAGTTTTATTTAGAATGGTTCTAATTGTTTAAAAAAGTCAACAAAAACACACAGGAATATCTCATAAACTAAATTTGGAAAAAAACCAAACACATTGTGATCCACTTCTTTACAGCCTTTTCTGTGAGGAAAATGTCTTTATTTTTCTGTTTCCAATCTTTTTAGGACCAGAATGGACAAATTCATCAAGTTTGGTACGATGATCCACAGAGTATTTGTCCCAAAGCAGACCATGCTAAGGCTAAAGGCCTGAGAGGCATTGGCATGTGGAACGGCAACATTCTGGACTACAGCCACAACCCTGTTGCCATGCAGCAGACTGCAATGATGTGGAACGCCTTGTTAGGATGCTAGCTGGGATACGGTGAAGCCAGCTGGAAGAATTTACAAGATCCAGAGAGAACCATTGTTCTGTCTGCTGCCAGTCCTTTTGTAGCAGTAATGGGTTGTGGTGTGCCTCCATAAGGGATTTGAACCAGCTCCTGCCTTTAAACGCAGTAGCAAATCAAGTCTTCCAGAAAGATTTATTTCATATGATTTGTTCCTGAAATGTTTCATTTTCCAGAATCACTCATCTAAGAAGTGACACTCCATGTTTATGAAATATTTTTATGAAAGATCAAAATGAGGGAAAAAAAGTCAATTTACAAAAAAAACATGGAATCTGACAGAAAATCCCAGTTTTAAAGTTTCTTCCACATCAGATGCATTGAACATGCAGCCCGGTCCATGCAGGGTCTCCCTTAAGCTGATTTTTCTTCTGGAGCAGCTCCGCCTTCAGGGCCTTCAGCTCTGCAGCAGCCTGCTTCCTCAACTGCAAATTAGAAGAGAAAGCGTCTTTTCACAAGCACATTTAATGATAAATCACCTTTCTAAATTGTCACCCATTTTCAAACTATGGTAAAGGTGTTGAAGAAATAAATGTCTTACTTTGATCTCTGCTACCAGCTTCATCTCGGCATCTTCTACTTTTCTCTTTAGGTTGTCAATCTCGTAAGTTTCCTTCATGATTAGAACGGTGAGCTCATTCTGAAAGAAAGAGATCTTTTTTTTTTTTACTTTTTGATTAAATGTGTACTAACAAGAACATAATGTTTTTTATTGCAAATTTGATTTTCTGAATATGTTTTAATAATAAAAAAAGAAATTTCAATGTGCCGTTTTTGATGGATGATAAAATTAAAGTTCTAATTAAAATGCTTTTGTTTGTGGTAATTTTCATCTTTTTACTGTCATCTATGGAAGTATTTATCTCAAATAAATGTGAAATTTTCCTCTGATTTGGCAGTAATTTGATTACATTTTTAGGCTCTTAGAAAGATGTTAATTTAATAAAGTTTGGGCAAAGAAATTTAGTCATGAGAATCTGTTTTTCCTCCTGAAAGACCCAAAGTAATTAAAATGACTTGCTCTTACTTCAAATCAAATAAAAAAAAAATCAGTTTGATGTTTCATATTTCTGTTTGATTTCAAAAAATGGGATTTACAAAGAGGATTTTCTGTACTCTGAATAAGGTTATCTGAAAAGTGTATTCATTCATTTCATTACTCTAAAACAGGTTTTTGTTCCCATTCGGGGTCACGGGCTGCTGGAGCCTATCCTGGCCACTCGTGGGCAAAGGCAGGAAACATCCTGAACAGGTTGCCAATCTGTCGCGGGGTCACAATCACACACCCATTCACTATCACACTCACACCTATGGAAAATTTAGAGTAACCAATTAACCTATGAAGCATGTTTTTGGACAGTGGGAGGAAGCCGATGTCCCCGGAGAGAACCCACGCATGCACAGAGAAAACATGCAAACTCCATGCAGAAAGGTCCCCCAGTCCCCTGTTTCAGGTCCCCCAGCTGGGACTTGAACCGTGCTGCCAGGCCTCAAAAGTGTGTATTTGGATGCAAAGACTGTATGTAGTATTTTCTTCTAAATCAATCAGAGAATAAGTGACTGATGCTGACCTTCAGTGAGGATCTCCCCTGTCGCCTCATTTTCCCTCTGCTCTCTCTGGCCTGAAGCTGAAGCACCAGTTTGTTGTAAAACGTCTCCATCTCCTGCCTTAAGTTCTTCAGCGTCTCCTCCAGAGGACCTGTGGCCTTCTTGGTTTCAAAGTATTTCTTTTTCCAGCAATTTCGTGCTTGAATGTTTGTGAGAAACAAGACCGCAATGGATTTTTGTAACTCCTGGATCTTAGCTATAGATGTAATTCTGCAGGGCCTCCAACCTTGGTTCCTGCGATGGCTGCTCTGAGCCAACAGGTCCTTCCCTTTCCGTAGCAACTCTTGTTTTGTCCACTCCAGCTGCTTCCTCTTCTCCCTCACTAGTTTGATTTCTTCAATTAGTCCTTCTCCTTGTTACAAAAAAAAGGTTTTAAAATAAATAAATGAACGTTTAAGTGTAAAAAGTTGATCTGTGTGAAAACTCACTGTCTGTGTGAAAAACTGGACCACATGTTGGAGATTCTTTGCTGCAGGAGGTGGATCCACTGGACTTTTCTGCCTCCTGTAAAGACAGAAATTCAGCAGCAAACTTTATCATGGTGTCTTAATAAATCAAAAAGAGGCCAAATTTTCCATAACAGTCTCCTTCTATTTATGCTTTACCTCAGATGTTAGTTTGTGTTTTATAGATGTCACGGTGTGGGAGTCTTTGGATTTTCCAACTCTGCAAAGGAGCCATTCATTTTCTTTTTCTTAAGAATGAATATAAGACACTTTCAGGTGTGTGATAGTACCTGTCTGTGAGGGAGGAGCCTGACTCCCTCCACCCTGGAGGTTTAGCAGCTCCGGAGCGTCCTTCACCTTTGAGTTGCCTCTTCTTCATGCAGCCTTCATCTCCGTCTGCCAAGAGCTTTATCTGGGATGAAGAAACCTCACATCTTTCTAGAGCTAAAAATGACATCCAAACAGATTCTTTTAGTTTTCCAAATACTGTAAATTTGATGGATATACTCAGATTTTGTTACCAAGAGGCTCTGTGGTTAATGTTTAATTATTGTTATTTAAATATTTATAATTCTGTTAAAGTACATATTTTATTCTACTATTTTAAAGTAAGGAGAGGTAATAATTTAACTCTGAAAGCTAAAATTCAAAGCCCACATCAGAATAGTGTTATTGAAATTTGACAGTGCACTAAGCTTATTAACCCTTGTGCTATCCTAGGCACTTTAACATTGGGAGTTGGGTCATCTAGACCCACTAAACAGTGCTCTGAACCTTTTTTCTTCAATGATTTGTGATCTTCACTGGTGTCCATGGATCACATGAAATCTTTCCACCTTTATCCACCTTTGTCATGGTAGGGAGAACACGTCAATGTGAGGGTGGGGTCATCTAAGATAGCACAAGGGTTGAAACTGTGTATCCTACCTGATGATGCACTGATATTAAATCCTGATTTAATACAATAATGTTGATAGTTTCAGTCATTTAGAATAAACTGTGTGCTTGAGAAGAATTCTTATTTTAAATCATGTTTAAGTTTTTTGTAAATAAAAAACTGTTTAAACAATATTGGACTAAACTGAATTCTTAGCTGGTAAGATGGAGGCATTCAGGTGTAACAGCTATTCAAACATCTAAAAGCATTTTTCTGTCAAAATGGATGGATATATAAGTGTCTGCTCCTGGGAAAATCCCAGATTACTAGATTTGTAAAATAAGGAACTACAAAACCTAATTTCAGATTTATCAAAAGTAAATATTGTTTGAAATTGGACCAAATCTTAGATTATTTGACAGAATTCAGACTAGGGTTGATTGAAACCTTCTTTCAGAGAAACCATCTGCAGCTCCCTTTGATTGGGATGTTTCCATGAGTAACTCTCTTCTTCTGCTTTCCTGATGAAGCGCAGAGCTTCCTCTTTAGTCTCTCTTTCTGAGGAACTGCAGCTCTTGTCATCTTCCTCATCCTCCTCTTCTTCGAGTTCCTCAAATCTGGGCAGTGGTTTGTGGAAACAATGGGGGAATTTGACGAGTTCCTTGGGCTCTGTTGGTGGGCTGCAGACCTTGGGAGAGTGGGAAAGGTTCTGCTCCTCCGTGGAGCTGCTGCCGGTGTCCAGGCTGAAGGACCGCGAGCAGAAGCTGCTATCTGCCTCCATCGCTGGCAGCAGGTAGAGCTCCGGCTGTGCTGCCTGCCAACAGGTGACAATCATTTGCTATGGAAGCTGAAAAGGTGCAAACAGTGGAAATTTGTGCAGAATGTGAAGCATCGACTCCACATTACATAGGGTGGGGCAAATAATTTCACTTTCAGTTCCTTCTCCTGGTTTCTGTTGACCTGTAAAAGACAAGAATTGGTTTTATTGGGAAGGAAGCACAACAATAAAACCTGCAACTCGCCACTTTCCAAACATTCCCTGCCTCCCTCAATGGTCTGTAAAAGACAAACAGCTCTCAGAAGAAAACAGGCACTTTTACTGCCAGCTTGCACTCACAAGAGCCAGACTGCGACCCACACATTTCAGGAAGGCGTATTTATTGGTGCTCCTGTCACCACCAAGATGGATGTCCAGCTCAGTCCTGAGCCGTTTAAGGGTGAGGTCAGGGTAAGCTCTACAAAATCAAGGGTGGAAAATTAGAAAACACAAACAAAACCCACTTTTTAAAGACCCATTCTAATAAAAATTGTGTTTTTCATTTGTTCTTGTGGCCTTTTTCTGATGACTGAGGACTTATACAAAAAAAAAAGTTTCTTATATCATATCTTCATATCATGAATCACAACGGAAGCAGATGAAAAAAAGCCATTTGAAAAAGATTATGTAGAAAATATGGTCCCACAACTCACAGGTGAATTTCTAATGAACTCCTGCTGCTCTGCAGGAACTCTGTCCTAGAAAACCACACAGGTTTTTTTTTTTTTTTTTTTGCTAAAGACTGCATACTTATAATTAAAAGACCACTGGAAGATGATCAGAGTGAGAGTAAAAAAAAAAAGTTGATAATATTTTGGTATTGACATATAATAGTGCTATAAAATAAGTATTTAAAGCTTTTACTTCAATTAAAACTTGCTTTGTTCTGATGACTTGAAGTTGAAACAAATACCTTCATCAGTTTCAGACCATTGAAGCTACTTGGATCAAGCAAATTTAGCATCTTTCCTACTCTCTCCCTGTCCATATGGTCTGTTGAACACACAGGATATCCACCTTTCTTCTTTCCATCATGATGGATGACTCTCTTTTTTTCCCATCATTGACTACATTTAAAGTTCTCAGTCTAATTAGTCCTGTATTTTCTCCTTACGAACAAGCCTTCCTACTCTAGTTAAACTGGACCACGGTCAGTCAGGGACAAAGAGGTTCTTTCTGTGATAGACATAATTGATTTTTTTTTGTACAACAACATAAAAGACCCCCTAGCAACACTGTTACATTACAGTTTATAATAGTACATTTGAATCAGACGAAAAAAACTGTTTCACCTGATGAAACCAGCAGATATGAAGCTCTCTGAGGTTTCAGCTGGAACTTTATTAAGTTTCACATTCCACTGATCACCTGGCACACACAGCACATGCAGCTCCACAAACTAAACACAAAGACAGCACATTTCACTAAGCCTCATTGCCATGATTTAAGAAATAAATATATATATTTGCTTTCAGCTTATCAGATTTTGTACATGTCTGTATACAAGCACTGTCTGCTAAGTAAAAAGAAAAAACTTCCTTGGCATACCTTGCAACTGGTCGGTCTTCTTCTGTCGTCTTGTGTGTGTGTCATTGATTCACCAAACAGCTCCATCAGTCCTTCCTACAAACACAAAATAATGATAATAAAATAGATTTTCTGTTTATTTGTCGTGTTGTGGTTTTTCGTGTGCTTCTGAGCCTGCTGGGGAGCAATCTGCAATACAATCAAACACTCAGTTGCCCAGAGAAGTTCTGTTTTATGAGAGTGCCAGAAGTGGTTGCTCTGGTGCCTGCAGAAGGTCTTATCCATCAACTTTTATGTAGTGTAAGACATTTTTATATATTTTTTAAATATATATATATATTATTTGTTTAAATAAACTATCAGAACAAGCACGTTTTTTAAACTCAATGTGAAAAAATCCTGCCTCCTTTTCACCGCTAGAGGGTGCAAGAAATTTATTTTATACGCGATAAATTGTTGCTTTTAGGTACTGTAGGATTTTACGGTTTTTTAATGCCAAACTGACACGATTTCATCGCGTACTGGTTTAATTGTGGAACTAATACGTTTATTCCTAAACATAACTCGTCTATTTAAATGTGTTTATTACTTTTACGAACTTAGTAAACAAACAAAAATGTCATAATAAAATACATATAACTCCTCAACCAAAAGTCTTATTTTACACGTAAGAAAAAATTGCTTTATTGTAAGTGCAATGATAAACAAATACGTTTCCTTTTTCATTGGCGCTAAAAACAATCACCAACTTTTAGAAAATCGAGAGGTGCTCAAGAAAGTCCAAATTTCCCACTGTCGATAAAGGCAGCAATAGTTGAGGACGCTTAACCGGAAACTCATTTGTTTAGGAAGTATTTTGCGAACTAGCTCAAATAAGTGTTTCCAACAAGCAATAATGGCTGCCAACATCGTTACAATGAAGAAAATTATCCAACAACTGCGTCTTGAAGCCAGCATAAACAGAGTGAAGGTACAATTTGAAGCCGCTCCGGTTGGTTGTCGTAAATTCTTGGTGTTTGTTTGTGTATAATAACTCCGCCGTTACTCGGCGTTATGGCGGCTCTGCCTCCTCAGGTGTCCCAGGCCGCAACAGACCTCCAGCAGTTCTGCCTCCAGAATGCCCAGCACGACCCTCTGCTCACCGGCATGTCGTCCAGCAACAACCCGTTCAGACCGCAGAAAGTTTGCTCCTTCCTTTAGCGCCGCTGGGCCGAGCCGAGCCTGTGCTGCCGTAAGTACCAAGAAGAAGCGGGTCCGAACTTTAGCAAACAAACAATAATTAGCCTCTTTAGTTTACTGTTAGTGATTTAGATTGAGTTAATGGTTGGCATTAGAAGAAGTGGCAAAGTACAGTCAGTAAAGTGTGAGTCAGTTTTCTGAAATAGGAGATTCATTCCCGTTTATAGTTTCTTCTTGTTTCCTGATAATGTCCATCCTTCCTTCTCTGCAGGCTGAGGATGCTGCGGTTCTTCGAGGATGGGGCCTCCATCCTGGACCGGAACGGTCCCAGGACTGTTAGGGACTGTTGGCCACATTACTAACTTAAGTCTTTTTTATATTTTATTTGTATTATTTGAAACCTTTGTAGATTCATGTGGGGTTTTCAGAAGATCCCGGCTTATTTTAGGACCACTTTCTTTGTTCACAGATGTGCCTTTACAACCACACTAGCTCCAGTTAATCAAAATATTTCCACGTTTTAATTTGATGCTCCAGTGTTTAAAAAAAAAAAAAACAGCATTATTGGCAGTAATTGACTCGATTTACTAAACACTGTGCATGATGTCTTAATGTTCTGTGTGTTGTTGGCTTATGGTTTACATTCTTTGCACTGAAACTTTTAGCTAGTTGTGCCCTTCAAGCCTTTAAAATCATGCAATAAAGTAAAACTTTGATTACCTGTTGTCTGTTTGGTAATTGGCTGAACAGGTTGTCTAAATATGACAGCAATGCTTTTTATAAAATCCATAAATATGAGGGATGCAATAGTTCTTTCCCCAAGATTTGGTTCAGGGTTTAGTTCCGGTTTGATATGATTTGCATATTACAAAACTACAACATAACTAAAACTTTGGGGATGAAAATCCGTTTTAAATGTGCTAAAAACAATGCGGAAAATCGTCTCACTGTCCTTACGATTTAGTTTTTCAAACATTTTATGGACACTTGCTGCAGAGAATCCTGTACAGTCAGAAAACAGACATTTGAAACAGTTTTCCAAAATCTCTAAAGTATGCAGGCCAACTAAAAAAAGGAAAAATATGCAAGCCAAAAAATATTAGGAGTAAATCAGTTAATGAATGAATAAATCTTTGTCTGGAATAGCAGGTTTGGAATTTAAAGCTGAAACTTCCGTCTGCAGGCATCCATCTCATGGCGCTGAAAAACAAGAACATTTGTGTTTGAATCACGAGAAAATAAAACTAGGTTAAACATAAATAAAAGTTTTTTTTTTTTTGTAAAAACAACTATTGCTAATAAGAAAACCCACAAAGACTAAAGGCTCCTACCTTCAGCACCCATTCATATTCTCCATACTTTGAATCAAAGGTGCCTTTCTGAAGAGATCTCAGCTTGAGAGTGAAGCGAGGTCCCAGCTCCTGAATGCCCACTTTCTTCTCATTCTTGAAAATATACCTGCAAAAACAATAAAGAAGATGTATATAGGGAGGTAGATTTCATATAAAGCACAAAAAAAAAACTTTTCCTTTATCCAGCTGGAATGAGAATCCAAATTAGAATTTAAAGGAGAAAAAAGATCCTGCTGGAATTTTGTGAGAAACTATGAAAACACAAAAAAAAGGACTTTTGTGCTTTGGTTGGACATGAACTACTACATCTGACTGCTTTGTTTACGACACAAACCCCCCCGTTGTTTTTAATATAAACTTAGTTAACAATTTGGACACCCTTTCAAACTACTTAAAGAATCCCTAACCCTAACCACTCTGATCAAAATGATGTTTTAACATGTTCTTGACATTTTCCGATGATGGAGGGCATATATAAAGAAAAATTAAGCTTAAAATTGGATTTCTGAGTGCTTTTTTAATTCAAATCATTGTGAATCAGGAGCAGATGAAAAAAATGCAGTTTGAAAAAGCTTATTTGAGAAAACGACGCAGGTTTTTTTGATTTCGGCTAAAAACGGCATTATCGTTAAAAGACCACTGGGAACGCTTTGAAAATAGATCAAAAGAGGATCAGAGAGGGGCTTTAAAATGATTTCAATGTAAATTTCTGAAGTGTCAAAGAAAGCCTGTGTTAAATAAATGCTAAAATCTGTTTAGGGACGTTTCTATCTTCACTAAATGGGCGATACCACACTAAAGATTCAATATTGTCTTTTGCATAAATATTTAATACCAATTACGATACCAATTACTGATTATTTTCTTCTTATTTTTTCTCAAGCATATTATTTGTTATCCAAAAAACAAATACCAAAAAAATCTGGTAGGAAAACAACATTAACCCTTGTGTTATCTTAGATAACCCCAACCTTACATTGGCGTGTTCTCCCTACCATGACAAAGGTGGATAAAGGTGGAAAGATTTCATGTAATCCATGGACACCAGTGAAGATCACAAATCATTGAAGAAAAAAGGTTCAGAGCACTGTCTAGTGGGTCTAGATGACCCAACTCCCAATGTTAAAGTGCCTAGGATAGCACAAGAGTTAATGTGCAAGGTTAAAAATACAGAACCATTCCTTCTGAAATCACCAACTGCTGCCGGTCTGTGTTACTAACGGTAACACGCGCAACTCAGGGCTCCTCTGATCACGTAAGTATTGATCATAAAGCGTTGTACAAAGGTAATGCGTACATTTGCAGTGTACAGACTCTGTACCTGTGGAATCGGAAGAAGATAAAATCTCTCTGGTTGTGGAAAGTCGCAACCTGTCGACCGACAAAGTTTGGGTCTTGAGGAAAAAGAGCAGCGAATAGCCGGGCGATGGTGTGTCCCAAGCGGGTGGAGAAGTTATTGAGGATCACTTCTGGTGAGTGTTCAGTCGGATCTTTACCCCGCCTCTATGGAGAGACGGAAAAATGATACAGGAGATTTCACAGCGCTCGCTTCATTAAAGAAATATTGCAGAGATTTGGACAGAAGTGTTTTCCTGAAGCAGCTTTAAAACCCATGTGGCCTCCAATGTGGTTCTACTTGCCTTTATCTCCTTGCGTAGGCGAACACTGCTGACCTTAAAGTGTGCCGTCGGTCCATCTGGAAGATGGCAAAGAACCAATCCGTCTTAACGAAACCGTTAAAGGTTATTTTCACGACAAGGCCGAGTGCTGAAGCTTCAATCCCACTCCAGCTTTCATCAGAAACGGTTGTGAATATAAAAAAATGATTCATTTAAACTACGTTTTGACTGAGTGTGAAGTCTCATGTTGTGAGAAAATAATCAATGAAATCAAGTTTAGAGGCAAAAGCTCCCTTATAGTCTTTAAAATCAACTAAAAGTCATACTTAATCCCAGAATTTAACCAAATTTGACATATTCAGACTTTTTTTTATAGTACAAAACAGTAAAGTTTAGCCAGAATCTATTAAGTTAGCCTTTCTATTCATGGGAGTTATTCTAATAAGCCTTCTGTCCTCTGATATTGACATTTTTAAGGATACTGGGCACCAGGCGATCTTCGTTGATGACCATTAGATATGTGAAGTTTCGGGCGACACACTGGGGTATGATCTTTTTCAGGGCCAAGCCTCTTCTGTAATAAACGTGGGCGTTTGGAATCACCGAAGCCAGCTGCTCACAAAATCTCACCGTTTTCTGGAAGGAAACACATTACAGTGCGCTGAGCCACTACAGGTCAAAGGTCATCAGGACAAGAAAACAGTTCTCTGTGAGGAAACACCTGGAAAAATCAGCAAAAATATCAGCACAAAAGCCTAGTGCTTGTTGTTTAACTGTGTTTCTGTTATCTCAGTAATATTAGCAAAAAAAAAGCATGAATATAAATAAAAGAAAAAATCATTGCATTTCTGAATTTTTGATCCACTCACCCCTCTTGGTCTGTCTGAAGTTGTGATTAGAACTTGTGGATTGGTTAGTCGGTTAAAGTAGGCAGAAAATTCATCGGTTCCTTCATCAAACGCAATCTAGTAATGACAAAAGGAAGATGTTGCTTTGCAGTAACAAAAATGATTATATTTAGCAAAAAAAAAAAGAGTCCACACCTCTTCATCTTCAAGGTCAACTGTTGTCTCATCAAACACTCTCTGGTTTTCTATCGTCTTGGGGACTTCCTTTGGTGGCGCCTGCAAAAGGATAAATCAAGAATGTTCTTACCTATATTTTTAAATCTTTTTCATGAACGGAAAAAAAGCCACAGAAAAGGCCTCACCTTGTCACCTAGAGCTGCTCTTTCTTTCTTCTTTTTCTTCCTGAGTTGCAGTTTTTGCTTAAAGAGAATCACAAACAAAAACAGGAGTAAATTCTAAAAACAGTGCAAATCAACAATATTTTAAATTCCTTGCTTTGTACACATTTTGCAGACATAAAATGGGAGTTTGTCAGAAAGTAATTTGAAATCTTAAAAACTGATATATTTTACAACAACTAATATGTTCTATGCTTTTTCTGAAAACGAACTGATTGAGAATAATAAAGTTTAGTAATTCTGGTTGAATCTTTTGTACCGGTACTTGTCTCATACTATTTTTACATGTTTGAGGCCTATGTATCTCAGTGGTCCTGTGGTAGAGTGTCCTTCTTGAGCCTGTAATGATGTGAGTTCAAATCCAGTGGTCCTGTGGTAGAGTGTCCGTCTTGAGCCTGTAATGTTGTGAGTTCAAATCCACAGTCGAGTGATACCAGAGACTCTGAGTGCCTCACTCAGCACTAAGGGGTTGACTTGGGGGTTAAAGGACTACATGGTGTCTGGAGCTCACTGCTCCCACAGGGGACGGATCAAATGTCACTTGTCCAGATGTGTGAGAAACAATGGAATGTTAACTTTACTTGTTAACAGCTGTTAAATATCTTTTTCAGTAGGCATGACCAATGCTACCTGACTGAGGCGCTCTCTTACTGACCTGATTAGTGATGACAACGGCATGAATAGGTGTTATACTGACCAGCTAATGTGGCGGCAGGAAAGTTTAGCCTGTCTTTAAAGCATACTTTACCCCTCTGTGGGCTTTTCCTCTGTGGTCAGAGAACGACACGTCATTTATGCTAAAGATTTGCACAGTCTAGTGACGTCTTGTGAAGCACCCAACAATTGTTTTGTTATTTTATATAAAAATATTTTAAATAAAGATGTTACATAATTAATAATATATATGTACGATGGATAGCCTTATAATATGGTAATGTTTAGAGTGATAAAAATTGAATGATTGGGGATTAAACATATTGTTTATGGAGCTTTTATTTTGTAAACTAAAATGTTAAATCAAACATGAATAAGAAAAATATTTGGCATAAAACGCTACAAATATCCGTCTGTGTTAATCTACATGTATTATAACGTTTTAATTTGTACATACAGCAGGTGAAACCAGATTACAATAAAAATGTAGATCATTGAAAAAGTAAAGCAATGTGCATTAGTGTAATTTCTTGGACTCCAGCTGGACTTTCTCTGTCAGATCTATAGGTTCGCTTCACCTTTCTCTTCTCCTGCTTCAGCTTCATGAACATCAAATGTCTCCGCTGCTTGTTTTTGATCTCAGAAACGCTGAAGGTTGGAGGAAACGCAGCCGAAGACTCGCCGTTTTCCATGATCTTCTCCTCGCTCTTCTCCACCCCGGCGCTCTCTCCGTTTTCCGCTTCACTCATTCGTTTAATCCCCGCTTTTTTGTTTTTCTTTTTCTTCGATTTTCTTTCACTGGTCACGGGAACTTCAGTAAAATCCATCTTAAGTCAGCTAACTGTGTTTTTTTCTCACATGTGCAGCTGGAACAGTCGGAATCTTCTTTCACTTCCGGAAAGTCTGTCTATTTACTTCCGGAAACGATATATACAAAGCAAGGTCGCTACAACAATTACAGCGCCTTCTACGGGTAAGGAGGTAGAAAGTTATTCTTTCAAAAATTGAAATCACAAACATTTTCAAAAATATCTCATACATTGGAAAAACTATGAACTGTCTCCTCCCATCAACCTTCTTTCTAAACTCTATGAACATATTGTTTTTTTTAATAATGGCTTCAAGAAAATACAACAACAGCAGACAATGAATGTGGTTTTAAGAGCAAGTAAAGCACTAATATTGGCATGTAAGCACTTAAGGGGATCAAAAGTCAGTATTACAAAAATAACCACAGCGTTTATGTGCTCAACATAGTATTAGACCACTAGTAGAAAGAAAACAGAAGAATTCAAATTAGAATTAAGTTTAATGAATGGATGGATGAGTGGATGAACAAGCAGCCCCAGTCTTTGGTTACAATCCTGCATATCCTTTAGTTGAAATACAACAAAAGACACATCCTGACTGTAAGTAGAAAGGTTATGGTCAAGTTTTAAATGTTAATGTGGATCTGTAAACAACAAACTTCATTTACACCATTTTCGTGATATTGTGGTGTATACAATTTTAAAAGTAGGAATGCTGACTGCTGCTACTCACAAAATGAGCTAAAACAAATGGCTGAATCAGTTAATCAGCTTTTAAACTACAGAAGGAACCAGAAGATCTGATCTGTGACCAGATCTGAGGAGACTATTTAGACAGCTTCTGGGGGGTATTCCAGGAAGCATGTTTAAATTACCCTAGCTTTAATCCTGAACTCTGGCTGAAATCCACCTGAACTTGCTTACTCTGGGTATGTTGGTTCCAAAAGACTGGATATGAGTTGTTGTAATTACGCTCGACTTGGTAACCCTGGGTTAATGCACGTGCACAGCAAGAACATAAAGACATTCTCAATGGATCGCCGATTTCCGGAGTCACCATGGAAACGCGTGGTGAAAAAAAGAGAGCGCTATACTTCAGTGAGATGGAGTCTGAGATTTTAATGACGGCGTATGATTACACGTCCATCAAAAAAGTAATACGGCTGCATCATCAGCAAAAGAAAGAGTTTCTGCTTGGAAAAAAATAGCGGACAAAGTAAATGCATGAGTTTCTAAACTTATTTTCATTGTGACGCATATATATATAACTTATCCAACTTACATCATTTCAATTGGTAACAAGTATTTGAGTTAAATTTATTCAACCTAATTTCTTACGTCTAACTCAATATTTTTTATTACAACTCAAATTTACTTATTTATCTAACTAAATGTAATATTACTCCAATTCAGTTAAGGTTTTCCATCTTAATTTATTGTAATACTTGAACTCTCACATGTCTAAGTTTGACAATTTTAACAATAAAATGAATGAAACATAAGGGATGTGAATCATGTATCTAGACACCATATCTCTGAATATATTGTAACAACCCTGCTGGTACGTCACTATAGCGGGGAAGCAAAAGCCAAGCTGCTAATGAAGTGGCTTCATTGGAGAGCTGCCTGTGCCGCATGTACTGCACGACCCTGGACAGTCTCAAGGAAAAAGAAACAGGCAGAGAAGTTTTCTTTTGAGCATCAAAGCCCTTTTATTTCAACACACACACACAAACAGCCCAAACAGCATCTCACTCAAGGTTTTCACACCAAAGACTGTCCACTTCCTATGAGTCACATGGGCTGAAACCGGGGCTAACCCCCAGGTCGCTTCAATATCATTATACCATTGCACAGTAGGGGTGCTATATAAACTCCTCATCCTCTCCCTCCCTCTCACTCATGATGCAAAAAGAATTAAAAATAGTAGGACAAATAACCCACACTTAAACCCAAATCCGTCCAGACAGGCAAAGGGAATGATGTCCCACAATCCCTTGCGGTGCCGATCTAACAGCAGCACCAAAGTTACACCCACTTAATTGAATTAATTTGAATGAAAGTAAAATAATCGTCTGATAACTACGTGTTATTTTTTAAGCTGACTTAACTAAATAGAAAAGATTTATCTTAACTAAAGAAAATAATTAAGTTAGATCAAAGTAAAAAAGTTTATTTTTCCAACATCCATATGTGTTCTTCACCCTCTCACGGTGGAAAAAGTATTATCTGAGCTTCTTCATCCACTAAATCATCTTCAAATGGACACACCATGCTGCTTCACCTCCCTGTAAACAAACTAACTTTCAACATAACCTGCTCCAGACCAGGTCATGTTCAGAGCATGAGTTGGGAACTAAGCACACCCTGAAACAAACCTCTGTTTTGGGAAACGAAAGCGGTGGTTGTACACTTCTTTAGGAGCCAGCATAACCTGCTTTCTGGAATACCCCCCTGGTAAGTGAGCTTCAAACCCAACAATGACAACAACAACAATCATAATAATAATAGTTTACCTGAAACTAAGGGTTTTATTCTGTACTATCATAAACATTTAAATACTAAAGAGAAAACCAACAGTGGGAATACTTTATTGCATTCACAAAGACATGGTTCTGCATTCTTGTCAAGCCGTTGACATCTTTAGACATTTGTGCACTCTAAGAACAAAGTAAACATTTGTAATTTTGGTGTTAATTCAAGCGAGATTTAGGATTTTTAAAGACCCACTCCAATGGAGATCGTGTTTTTGGTGTTTTTAACATGTTCTTGTGGCATTTCTCTCATGATGGAGGACAAAAAGAAAATTAAGAATAACACTACATGTCTGAGCCTTTATTTATTCAAATGTTGCTCCTGATTTAAATTGAAAAATAGAAAAAAATACTATTTGAAAACGATTGTAAAAAATTAGTAATTCAAAACATTTCTATTTGTATAGCATTTTTTTGAATAATTACATCCCAAAGTGGGGTATAAAAATAAAAGACAGCATGAAACTCTTATACCAACACCAACTAAAAGCTTTTCTGAATTAAAATGTCTGTTAATGAAAAAATGTAAAATCTGATAAAATTTGATAAAATCTAAAATAGCAAAAAAGGTGTTCACATCATATCACAGTTCTCTCTAAGAAGCATTAGAAAGGGTTTGACACGGTTCATACCTAGAGACCGTTAACCAGAAAGCCATCGCCACTTCGTTGCTGTACATGCACAAAGCACCCCCACCTCTGCCCATCTGACTCTTCTCCCTGTTCATATCAGCCACACAGGTCCAGTTTTCATCTGAGGTCACGCACCATTTGGAGTGATCAACCGTGTTACTGAAGTCACGATTCAGTAACTTCACTGTGTTCACGTTGTAGACATGATTAGGGATGCTGGAGCTGCAGTTGGAGGCCAAGGGATCGCGCATCTTCCCCCAACTCTTGACATAGAGATTGGATGGCAGTCTATTGGTTATAAGTCCAGAATAAAGATCTGCAGAATCAAAGGAACGAAAACAGGAAATGATGTCGGTTACTGCTGTCACTGTGACCGACAGGGGGTCTTGAAATGATTCATTTTGACCTGTCATTAGTTAGTCAGCGGTTGGACTTTAACAGAAAAACAAAATGCAGAGTGTAAATGCTATTTTGTAAAATTATTTTTCTGTCAAAAATGTTTAAAATAAGAAAAAAAACTGAAGAGATTGGTCAATGTAGTTTTCACTGGAAAAAATGTTCTCATTGTGTTTGATGAAAGATTTCTGTTTTGGATCTCTGCTGTTTCTTTACCAATTTCTAAGGGATTTATTAAGTGTGTGACAACACATGAACGAGTTGATTTACATTCCCACAATCCAATCAGATCGATCTGTCTGAGGCGAGTTGTTATTGAATAGACCTATAACATTTTAAAATGGTTTCAAAAGGAAATAGATTTGCTATTAATTCTTGTTTACTTGTTTGTTTGTATACCTCTTCAATTTACACTTGATTATCTTACAAGAAATAGAGGAATCTGGAAAACTTCCCCATGACTGTTCAATAGGTTTTTCTCTCTGAAATGTTTTGGCTTCGGTTCTGATGTTTTGGCTAAAGATCTATTTCAGATCAGTGAATCAGATCATTCAGAATGAACCAATATTGACTATTAATCGTATTGGAAACCACATATTATTATGTGAATCGAATGGTTGTTAGAACTAATCTTTACATCCCCATAATTTAAAGATCTTCAGTTCAGGCAGATCTTCATACAGCCAGGCCATTGACCTTCTGGGGTTTTTATCATTACTGTATAACAAATGTGGAAAATTCCAACAGAGGAAAATAAATCTGTTTAGATAGTGATGTTTTACTTGATAACTGTATATCGAAGGCATTTTGACATATAAATTACATTTTTACATTTATTGAGTTAATTTTTAAGATACAGTTTGCATCAAAATAGCAACATCTTTGGTATCAAACCTTACCATCCTTAAAGCGTGTGTATTTTGCAAAGCTGAGGAAGCTGCGACCCCCCAGGGATGTTAAGTCTGCTTCTTTAAACCAGGGTTCCTTTTTTGGGTAACAACTTCGTTGTGCAACGCACTGCAGCTCCATGTGGAACACTTGTGGCACATGAGAGTCAAAATAATAAGCATGGATGTACTTCAGCTGCAGCCCTGAAAATACATTCGTGTTTAGTTTTGTTGAAACCTTAAACATAAAACAGGCTGGGGATTCATAGGCCTCACCTACCTATTGCTTTAAATTGAGCATAGGGGAACGTGATGCACATAAACACTTGAGCGTTTGCGTTTCCACTTTCTGGCCAGAAATTTTGACTACGATAAGTTGGAAATCTTGGTGTACTGTGTGAGAGCCAAACTCCAGTTTGTCTGTCCAACATCACAACCCCTTCAGGCACAGAGAACAGCTTTTTACATGTTTACTTTTGGAAGATTTCAATCTCATTCAAAAAGGGAGAGGGCACCTTTACTGTGGCCAAATGATTGAGGAGCAACGTATGGATTTGGAGGTTGGTCGTTGTAGAGCAAGTATCCAAAACCTTCAGTCTGAATAAAAAAAAAACAAAGATGGAAAACCCATTGAATGTGTGGCTTTCCCTCTAGACTCTTATGTTATACCTGTTTGACATAAAAGTCAAGCAGTGGCTTCAGTGTCCTTCCCAAACAGCCAGAGCTGCTGCCGATTTTCTGATTGCTGACTGTCCAACCGTTGGTGTTCTCATCCATGTATAAATATGACGAGCCATCCTTTTTTGTATTAGGCAGCTTGTATAGGATGTACCTGATGGAGTGAAGAAAACGTCATTTTTTTACCTTTTCCATGATGCAACGGGAAATGAAGACAATTAAACTCTACCAACCAGTCAACCTCGACTCCATGGTCATCCCTGCATCTCACATCCGAGTCACAGCCATGAAAAAAGATCCCAACACTGACAAGTACTTTTATTAACACCTGCAACACACCAAATAGGGGTTAAGATAGAACAAAAGAATGGGGGGGAAAAAACGAGGGAGTGGGAGAGTTTTAAAACCACTTCCTGGTCTTGTGAGTCAAACCGGCTCCTGGCAGCAACCATGACAGCCTTCAGTGAGCTGCCATGTTGACAGTATTAGAACAAATCAAAATAAAGAAGAAACTCAAAGAATTTTGGACCATTTTTTAAAATATTTTTTTAGATAAATAAATCGCACATGTTCAACTCAAAGCGTTACAAATTAATAGAGACAGTTGACAGGGGCATGTGATTGTCTTTTGGCTGAGAAATTGAATTTTATAAAGGAAGTGTATGTGAAATTTAAATATTTTGGTTTTTTCGAAGTGTTATGATGAACTGCAATGAATTTGCAGAGATGTAGTAATATGAAAACCATCTGATTCCTGCAGCTTCTTCAAGTAACAACACCGTATACAATCACATTACTCTATGATATTTTGCAAATATGTAAATATGTCACTTACACTTGCAGCCATCCCTTGAGTTTAAAGTCTTGTGTTCTACTGCGACGGTCGGATCACATCAAGCTGGAAACGAAACTAACAGCTACACCTCCACATTGCCCATGTTACAGTTTCGGTTCTTATTTAATTTCCAAATTTTGCTCAGCCTGGTGACACGCCTGCTGTAGCTTGTCTGTCTCTGGTGGAGTTTACTTTAGAGTTTGAGGAACAAAGCCTGATCACTAACAGGAAACTTTCTTTTTGAGGTTCGGCAATCGATCTCAAAGCAAAGCCGAATGTGAAACTCTTTGAAACACTGCATCCGTTTGGCATTTCCTCTGTATTGCAGGACAGAAGAGCAGAAGTTCTCTCTGAAATCATCTGAATCAGCCTGCTGAACCTGTTCGGCCTTTTCTCTGCTGAGCAACAGGATGATTTGGGTGTGTGTGCATAACTCCTGCCAGCATAACTTGGATGTGGGCTAGTAAAAAAAGAAAAACCTGCTGTTTTTGAGTTCAATCAACTTTTTCTCAAGGATCTAAGATGCGTTTCGCAAACAGTTTGGAGAAAAGTTGTATCAGAAAAATACATAGAGATGGATTTAGTTTCCAAACCTAAACGATTAAAGACCCAATCCCATGAAAACTGTTTTTTGTGTGTTTTTAACAGTTTTTTATTCATATTTTTCTCATGATGGAGGACTTAAAAGGAGAATTAAGCTTTAAATTGTATTTCCGAGTATTTTTTTTAAATCAAATCATGAATCAGGAGCATTTTAATGCTGTTGGAAAAGAGAGATCCACGTACGTCTTCATTTTCCTCGTCCCAGCCGGAATCTGAATCTGGCTCAAAACTGTACGACTGTGGGTGTGAGGGGCTGTAAGCTAGCAGTAGAGAGTGTAAACAATTCAGAGGTGAATCTCCAATGAACTCCTGCCGCTCTGCAGAAACTATGTCCTACAAAACGAGACAGGATTCTTGATTCTGGCTAAAAACGGCATCACCACTGGGAACGCTTTTACAATAAATGAAAAGAGATTTGGAGTGGGACTTTAAGTTATAACTCTCCATGATGAAGCAACAGTATTTAAAATAATTTTTAAAAATGTTTACTCAAAGCACTTAATCATTCTCAACTGTATCTCAATTAAAAAAAAACACAAACATCTAAAAATGTAAATACCTGTTAAGTATTGTACAATTTAATGTCGACTAGTTTAAGGTGCACACAGATGTAAATACAGAAATCCATGGACACCATAAGCTCTTCAGTTGATTCATTAACTTGACTAAAAGTTTGTAAAATTTAAAACATGCAGCTGATCTCCACATTGTCAGAAATTATCCAGTAAAAAACAAATACTTGGTAAGTTTTGATACAAAAATGAACTTTTTTACAACTGATAAAAAGTCCCATGAATAGGAATTAGGGCTTTTTGAACCATGAATTATCCGATAATCCAGTGGTTTTGATTCTGACAGTTGTTGATGCTTTCAGTTTTACATGATTTAATTGAGTCAACTTAAGGCCGACGGTTCCGTCATTTCATTTCATTGTGCAGCTGATGTACCAATCCACCAGCTGTCTGAAGGCCTTGTAAATCACAGGGTTGTCGGAGCAGATCAGACCGCCGCCACGCCACAGCTGGGCCCTCTCTCTGTTCAGGTCCCCCAGGCAGGTTACTTGGTCCTCGTAAGCTTGCGAAACGCACCACTTTGAGTGGTCGTAATAGGATTGGAAGTGGACTAAAGTCGGAAGCTGGATCCTCTTGATGTTCATGGCGTGTCTGGGCAGTGAGCAGTTGGAGGGAAGAACGCGTCCTTGTGTCTGCCAAGACTCCACCAGGAGGTCAGCGTCCAGAACCTGAGCCACCCAACCCGTGTAGATGTCTAAAATGAAAAAAAGGAGAGGGTGTAAGGTAGTTCAGTCACACTTTGATATAAAAAAAGAAAAAAAGAAAGCAGATCAGCTCTGAAGAAATAAGCAACTTTATAAAATGTATCTTGAGAAAGTTAAATATTTTGGATTCATGTCTCTTTACTGTTCCAATCATTGTGTTATAGCAATAAGAATTTAAAATGTTGTCTTTGTTTGCAGTTTTGTGCCTAATTCTTCAGAGCACCTGATAGGGCGAGAATCTCCTGGACTGAGCATTCTCTGTTAGATCTCCTCCCCAACTGGACGGAACAAAGCTGATTTTCTTTTTTGTTTATAGAGGTTCTGGTCCTTGTTGTTTGGTTATTTTATATTTAAATAATTGCTCCTTTTAACTCCAAATAAATCCCAGATTACCTTTAACCAGACTCCTAGTGAGAGGTTTTGAGTTGTAAGGGCATTTCAACTGTTCTGCCCTCCTTCATGTTATATCCCCCAGGCTGGGGTTTAACACAGATCCAGAAATGGTCAGAGCTCCCGCCTTGGAGCTAAAAGGCCCTGGTTAAAATCCTGCCTGGGTTATCTGCATGCTCTACCCGTGCATGTGTGTGTTTTCTCTGGGCATTTCGGCTTCCTCCTACAGTCCAAAAATTTGCATCATAGGCCAACTGGCGACTCTGAATTGTCCGTATGTCGGAATGGGTCTGTGTGTGGCTGTTGGGCTCAGTCGATGGGCTGGCAAATGAATGCGTGAATGGAATCAAGAGGCAGATTTACCTCGAAAAGTGAAGCCATAATACAAGCAGATATGAGGAAAGTCAGATTATTGTGAGGGAACAAAAGAACAGGAAGCTAGATAAATTATAGAACCAAAGCTTGTATGTCAGCATAAAAAAAACCCACAAATATAAACCATTGTGTTGTCATATATGTTAAAGAGACATTACAGAGCGCTTCTGCTTCACTTGTGTTCTGCATAATCTATATTAGGTTTTTGGATTTCTCTATTTTCCAGTCGGTTTACTTGCATCTCGTCAATCATTTTTGAGGTTTTCTCCTTGTTCCGTTGTTCCCCATCTGTTTTGTAACTAAATTCCTCTGAGTATTTTCTGTAGTTGTCCTTCCTGTTTTAGTTTAAATAGGTGTTTTCCTTGAATATTTTGCAACATTTTCTGTTTTTGATAGCATCTGCTTCCTTTCGTCAATTATTACCCTCCTGGTTAGAGTTTTTGCATGTCCCACTGACTAGTACCCTGTTGTTGTTTCCTGCTTTGTGTATTGTGTTCTTTCTTTTTTTAGGGTTTGGGTGTTGGGGGTGGGGGGTCATTGCATAAGGAAACATGTTACCGTCTACAAAGTGGTCAGATTTGACGAAGCTGATGAACTTTTCCCCACGATTAGAAAAAAGCGGCTGCATGCTCTTGTCAGAGGCCAGCGCTGGTTTGGAGCCCGCACACAACTTTGCGAGTTGGGGCAGGTCAGCCGAGAACGCAGCGGGGACGGAGCAGTTGTAGAAACGGGGATAAAGGTACTCCAGCTGCTGCGCTGCAGGACAGCAGAAAGGACAAATGACGGTTGCAGTAAACACCTACATTTATGGAAAACTATATTTGCATTCTGGAACACACATGAAGACCACCGAGTTAATGTTTAATGGAGTACACGCACAACATTCATCATTCATTCATCCTCTTGACCCTTTTTCCCTTTCGGGGTCACGGGGTTGCTGGAGCCTATCCCGGCCACTTGGGCGTAGGCAAGGGATGCCCTGGACTGGTCGCCAGTCTGTCGCAGGGTAGAATATCCTCAATCACACATCCGTTCACTCTCACACTCACACTCACACTCACACCTATGGACAATTTAGAGCCAATCAACCCATGAAGCATGATTTTGGACGGTGGGAGGAAGCTGGAGATCCCGGAGAAAACCCACGCATACACGGGGAGAACATGCAAACTCCACACAGAAAGGTCCTCCATTGATATTGTGTTTTTCATGTCCCCCAGCCGGGACTTGAACTGGGGGCCTTCTTTCTGTGAGGCAAGAGCGCTAACCAATGAGCCACCGTGCAGCCCTCTCTTCTTCTTTTTTTTTTTTTTCTTGTTGTGGTGGTTGATTCAATCTGAGTATGAATGGTGGCATATAAGGTCTCGGACCACCCTTCCATCCTGGAAATCTGGAGGGTGGTTGAGGTCTTCCATTGCACTGCGCCACCGTGCAGCCCACACACACGCACAACAGTTCCTTTAAAAATGGGGTTTTCTCACCAATTTTGAGGAACTGCGCATACTGGTAAGTCATACAGAGCAAAGTTTGGCCATTTAATTTGCCCGAGGATGGGTACAGGTAGCCCCTTTCAGGGAATGATGGGAAATGAGGGATGCTGTGTGACAGCCAGAATCCTTTAGCGTGGTCAAAGAGCAGAACCCCTGCAGGAGGCACAAAAACACAAGACTGTTAAAAGACCACAGGCGGACATGCAAGCCTGCATGCAGACCTGCAAGCATTTACATCAAAGCTGTGTCAGAAGGCTTGATAACTCAAGAGTCAACAGCAGCTATCAGCCTGATGCTCTTTGGACAGTCCACCCCTTATTGATCTATTATTGCAAAACTGTTGCATTATCAGCCGGAAAACATTCATATTCACTGCTGGAAAAAGGACATTTTAAATTTTGGCATCAATGAAACAAATCCTAGGGTAACTCTGCAACATCAGGGTTTTTATTCATACAATAATGTTTTCTGTCAAACGTACCTTTAGTGTGTCCATAGGCTTGAATGTATTTCAGATCTGGCGGCCCGTCATTGTACAGAACGTAGACCGAACTGTTGGACTGGGAAGAAAAAAATCCAATTGAACACACATCATCAGCATCAATGTGTCATATTTGTTTATTGTTTTTCCTGAGAATTATTATTGTTATTATTTTTAGTTTATTTTAAGGAACCCAAACAAAGTATTACATTTTATTGCATTTTAAATGGAGCCTGATAGAGAATTTCAGGATTCTGTTCCTCAAGGCAGAAAACTCAAATGAGCAGCAAAACGTCTTGTAGATCCACTTTTTAGTGTCCGTTTTCCCTGAATCCATCCAAAAGCTGATCTAATAATGAGAAACCTCATGTGTAAGTCTTTGATTCTTGAAAGAAGAATAAGTGTTAATTTGTGCTCACTCATTGTAAAGATTACATAGAAAAACCCCTTTTCAAGCAATTAAGACAATTTGGTTTTATTGAATATATCAGGATGAAATTTGGTCAAAATTCTCTGAAAAGAAATTGAATTTTAACGATCAAATCTCTTACAGCTCAGCTAAGGTTATTTATTTATTTTTGCCCTTTGTGTTGCACCTTAAACTGAAATTAAAGCCTTGCAACTCACTCTGAACATTGAAAGCTTGCAAAGTTTGACAATTTTCTGATGCATCAGCACTTATAAAATAAAATAAAAATAGCCTTTAAAGTCTACTGGCTGGCATTTTTACTTCTTCAACCAAACTTTTTGGAATTTTTTTATTCTTTCCCTCAGCGCTGAGGCCAGATAAACCAAAAAAAAAATGGGAACAAAAGGAAATTTATTTATTGACACTATCAGAAAATTAAAAGTCTTGGACAGTTATCTTAACAATAAACTCAAACAGAATTTATCTACCAACAATTATTTATTGATCCTAACTTAAGTTACACCTATTAGTCTGACTGCAGTTCATTTTTGCAGATCTGGGTAATCTCAAACAGGAATAAAGAAAAAGGGGATTTAAAGTTGAGCTAAAACAAGGGCTGTAACCTGAGACTGTGGAGCCACGTGTGGCTCTTTGACCTTTCCACTGTGGCTCTGATTGAAGAAAACAAATGGTTTTCAAGTTTCAAAACTAACTTTAAAGTAAGTTTTTGAATGAGGGCTTCATCCACTGTTAAGGTTTTTAGGAATAACTAATCTTTTGAGTATAGCTTATAAGTAGTTGTCCACATGTTTTAATTTAATATTAATAATAATTAATCTGACTTATTTTGATTGCATTGGTGGGATATACTTGTGTTGTTGGGGTTTAATGTATTTTTATTTTTTATAATATTAGATATTTTTGACTGCAATTTTTCTGCCCTCATATATTTTATCACGTAAAGCACTTTGATGTGGTTTTTAGCAGGAAACTTGAATTTGAAAATAAGTAAGTAGTAAAGCTAAGTCAATGTGTCACCCTACAGTAATGCTCAACCAATCCATCAGGCGCTTTAGCTTAACAAAGTTGGACTAAAACATTTTGAGCACTGTTTAACAAAGAAAATAAATCTAGGGTCATACTAAAGGTGCAGAGGACTTTAAGGCAGATTTCATTATTATTTGGTATTATTATTATTTATTTTTTTAATAAATAAGTGGAGTTTTAAGCGTACACATTGGTTAGAAAATACAGTAAGGATCTCTTAATTGGCTCTGATTATATTTTAGTTTGTTAGATTCATGAATTTCTGATTAAGAAGCACCGCAAAACATAAGATAAACTTTTTTTTCTTCACTGCTGACATTACAATACCTGCTACCACTATATTTGCCTAGGAGAGACAGGATCTATTTTACTTTAAAAGGACGATATGTGAAGTGATATATTATTTTTTCTTTTGATTTTTCTTCTTCTTCATGGTAATGTTTTATTTATGCCCAAAAACCCAATAGTTCATGTATATTTATCATAATAGTATCAACAACTTCAATACAAATCTATTTTTCTGAAGGGACTTTGTCAGTGAGAAATCAACTCTAATGGCTCTTTAAGTGTTGAAGGCTGCAGACCCCTGAGTTGAACTAACCCAGTAATTGGACTAACAAAGCAGAACTGATCCCACTCAAACTCACCATGTAGGCTTTTCCCATGTACATCTGATTCAGAGTGTTGGCTATGGCTCCTTGGCTGCTGTTGATCATATATTTGCTCATCCGCCATCCCGCTACTGATTCATCCAAGTACATATACTCCACCCCACTCCCAACCTCACCTACTTTATACTTTGGAAGTTTGTAGATAATAAACCTGAAAAAGATTTGAAAAAGAAATGTATTGGTACAAGGCAAAAAACAAACTAATATGCAGTTAATCTATTCATCTGCGGGGGGAAAGCACCACAACTGAAACACGAGACGTGAATCCATCGTATTAGGAATTCAACTCACCAATCAACTGGATTACCTTCTTCATTTCTACATGAAATGTCAGCCGCACACTCCAAACACGTAAACAATAGGAGAGCAATCTGGCAGCACAAAGTGAAGTGAGTGACCATAATCAGCAGTGGTTGCAGGCGAACGTTGCTGTCAATCAAAAAGAGGAAACTGAAATCTCCTTATAGGGCTGGTGTCTTCCACCCACTAACTTTGAAAGTGAACACTACAGCTGCTTAGACATGGAAATGGGGAAGTCACTGTTTAGTCATATGACAAGAGGGTTCCTTAAATATTATGCAAACTAAATGAAACTGAAGCTTTTAGCCACAACTTTATCATCGTTATTTTTTTCTTTACAGATTGTTCTTTTACTCCATATAGCAGCACCGTTTATAGCTGCAGGAAGTGGTGTTGATCACAGAACAGAGCAAAAATCTTCTATATCCAGTTATCAAAACACATTAAGGAGGTAAGACAAATTTAAGGCGGTCAAAAACTTACCAGCCACTTTATCAAGAAGACTTTGCTAGAACAGGTTGGACCCCTTTTGTCCTTCAGAACTGCATCAATCTTTGGTGTCGTAGAACTACCAAGATACAGGGAACATTCCTCAGAGAGTTTGGTCTTTATTGACATGATAGCATCACGCAGCAAATCTGTCAGCTGAACATCCATGATGCCGATCCCCCGTTCCACCACATCCCAAAGGTGATCTGTTGGGTTAAGATCTGGTGACTGTGGAGACCATTTGAGTCCAGTGAACACATTGTCCTGTTGAAGAAACCAGTCTGAGGTGATTCCAGCTTTATGACATGGCATCTTATCCTGCAGGAAGTAGCCATCAGAAGATGGTCATGAAGGGATGGACATGGTCAGCAACAATACTTAGGTAGGCTGTGGCGTTGGAATCATGCTCAGTTGGTGCGAAGGGGCCCAAAGTCAGCCAAGAAAATATCCCCCACATCATAACACCACCACCCTGAACTGTTGATCCAAAGCAGGATGGATCCATGATTTCATGTTGTTGACCCAAAATTCTGACCCTACCATCCAAATGATGCAGGAGAAATGGAGACTTATAAGACCAGGCAACGTTTTTCCATTTTTTTCCTTAGTTTCCTGTTCTTAGCTGATAGGAGTGGCACCTGGTGTGGTCTTCTGCTGCTGTAACTCATCTGCCTCAACGTTGGATGTGTTGTGCGTTCAGAGATCCTCTTCTGCAGACCTTGTGGTTATTTGAGTTGCTGTTACCTTTCTATCAGCTGGAACCCGTCTGGCCATTCTCCTCTGGCATCAACAAGGTATTTTCATCCACAGAACTGCCGCTCACAGGATATTTTCTCTTTTTTCTGACCTTTCTCTGTAAACTAAACCCTAAAGATGGTTGTGGGTGAAAATCCCAGCAGATCAGGAGTTTCTGAAACAACCATTCCGTCTTCAAAATCACTTCAATCACCTTTCTTCCTCATTCTGATCTTCAGTTTGAACTGCAGCGGATTGTCTAGTTCAAGTCTATATACCTAGATGGAATTTTTCTGGCTTAAAAAGTGTGTTTAACTGTTGCAAACTTTAAATTATGATTTATCTTATAACTCATTAAAAATTAACCGCCTAAAAGTCTATTGATACTGGGAAACAGTATAAATACCACCAAATGGTAATGATGTAAAAAAAATTTCAGTAGCTTTGAGTATCAGAAATTATGTATGAATAAAAATATTTTACATTCTGAAAGTGGTAAAGAGAATGTTTCATTAAAAATGCTATCCATCCCTGAAATGAATGTAACATTTCACAAATTTATTTTAATTATCATTTAGCTATTAAAAAAACCCAAAAGTTTTTCTTTCTCCCTTTTAAATTTTCCAACTTTTATCTGGGTATAGTCAATGTACACCCAGTGTAAATACTTTAAGGCTCAACTATCATTTTCATTTCATTTATACAAATTAATTTTAAAATTGCCTAAACTACTGGAACAATTTCAAAGTGTTCTGCAGTGAGGAAAAGGGTTTTTTATGATAAAACACAGGTATGTCAATATAGATTGCAAAATAAAATCCAAACATAGATGAACCTTTGTGTGCTGTTTGTGTGCCAAGTTAGAAAACGTTGGAATGGTGGAACTTCACCTCATACTTCCAATAGTCTGAGTGGAAAGTTAGAAACACCCTCTGCACAAAAATCCTCCTCCATTCATGAGAATCGATGTGAGCTGCAGACAGAGCAGGGGGCAGAGGAGGTGTCCCGCACCCAGAAACACTGTACAATGGCGACTGCTGCAAATAAGGTAAAGCAATCACAGATGAGCTGCAAATGATTCTGTATTTTACACTAACTCATTTTTTGCAATTCCAGCCTAAAATATATAAATTCTGGAGTAAGTGTGGGTTCAATGACCACATGGCTGAAAGATAACCTGCAGGTTATTGAAAAGAGAACAAGTGTTGAGCTACTAGATAGTGAAAAAAAATGTTTTCTCATTTACTGAGACAGTTTTACCTCGATTGAACTTAGACGGGAGAAATGCAATAGATTTGGAAGATGCAAAATATTAAAGAATTTAAGGCAAGACATTTTGAAAATGATGTGCATATACTTGAAACATAAAAAAAAGGCAAAGCCACAAGGTGATAGCTATATTTAAGTTCAATTGATTCCCTGCTTCTGTGATGCAGAATGTGGAGTTTGTACGAACGGGTTATGGCAAGAATATGGTAAAGGTGCTGTTCATCAGGAGACAGGGCAGCCGCCATTCCATCATCGAGCTGAGGGCGGATGTGGAGATCACGCTCAACTCACGCAAGGACTACCTAACCGGAGATAACTCCGACATTATTCCTACTGACACCGTCAAGAACACCGTCCACGCCTTGGCCAAAATCAAAGGGGTAACCATGACATTTCATGTTTCAAGTCAGCAAGACTAAACCAATTTTACTAGTTTTCATTTAAAAATGATTTATTTTGTGCTTAGATGATGCTTCTAATGGTTTGGGCTTGTTTTTGTTAAGGTAAAGACAATTGAGCAGTTTTCCCTGGACATCTGCCATCACTTCCTGACCTCTTTCAACCATGTGCTAAGAGCCAAAGTTTACATGGAGGAGGCTCCATGGAAAAGGCTGGAGAAGGTAAAGCAAAGAGTCCAGGGATCAGTCCTTGAACTCTTGTGAGCATTTTTATCTAATGCTTTTAAGAAAAAAAAAGAAGAAAAAAAAACTACAACTAAAAATCAAATGTGCATGATCTAGACTACGTGTTTCTGTTGAAAAGATAAGATTCAAAAATTAATTTTTGGTTACTTGGTAATATTTTTCAGAACGGGGTTGAGCATGCACATGCATTTATCTACAGCCCAGAAGCCTACCGTTTTTGCGAAGTTGAACAAAACCTCAATGGTAAACGAAACACAGACATACACACAGATTTTCTTAGTAAAGCAAAAAGGCTAAATTCAGGTAAAGGGTTGGGTTTAGGAAACACTCATCTTAAACCTTGATACACATCAGTTTAATCTGCAACTGGAGGAATTAGGAATCCTTGGTTGTTGTTTTCTTTCTTCACTGCTACAGTCCCTTAAAGATGGTGATGGTTCAAATACTCGGCTGTACTTGACCTATCTCATGGTTTTTGTGGTTCCTGATAGCCCCTTCTGTGGATTACAATGTTTGTCTTCTCCTCTGCGCCTCTTTCCCTCATCCAGGCCTTCCACTGGTTCACAGTGGGGTGAAGGACATGAAGGTCCTGAAAACCACCCAGTCTGGTTTTGAGGGGTTTTTCCGAGACCGTTTCACTACACTTCAAGACGCCAAGGACCGGTTTTTCTGCAGTTCTGTCTATTCTAGGTGGCGCTACAACAAGTCTCAGGATGTGGACTTTGATGCTGCATGGTAAATGTCTCATTTGGACAACAAAGCAACAATAGAATCTAGGATGAAAGAAGAAAAAACCACGTGTTCTGCTTTTACAGGAAGTGTGTGAAGGAAACAATAATTGAAAAGTTTGCTGGTCCATTCGATCGTGGGGAGTTCTCCCCATCTGTGCAGAAGACTCTTTACGAAACACAGCTTCTCGTTCTGGACAGAATTCCTGAGGTAAACCTTCCAGCAAATGAACAAACACTTCATAATAAGGAATGAGTCATTTACTTCGTAAATATTGTAAATGTAAAGACCATAAAAGAAAAAAGATGTCATTTAATGCAATTTATACACATTTTCCTTTTGCATTTCATTGGCTACATGTGCAGAGCTTTTAGAAACTATTTATTGTTTAGATATAAACTAATAAGAATATACTTTCCAGGTTCATTCAAGCGTTAACCTAAAAACCTTCAGTTATAGGTGGTACAAAATCAGGATCGAAACTGATTTAATATAATTAAAATTAGGTCTCCAAAATAAATAATTCTTGAACTGTCGATACTTTCAAAATAAAAGCATAGACAATTAACATCAAGTTAATCATACTGTAAATATGTTTGGGTTTTAAAACAAAACTTCTCAATAAATATGAAAGAAAATCATTTTAAAGATAAAAAACATTTCCCTTAAATAAATTTCTGCAGTCTAAAAAGTACTAACAATAACAGTTTAATACTTATGTACTTTCAATTTAAAAAAGTGTTTTTTTTTAAACCATTTTTGAGAATGGCCTAAAATGCAAATGTGGATCCTTTTAAAGTTTGGAAAAATTAGATTCATACCATTTGTGGGGAAAAAAAGCAACTACAGTAACAAAATACAAATATAAGGAAATATTTGTATTTATATTTTGTTTTATTCTGTGATTGTAAAAATAAGATAAGATCTGTTTTTTCTTCCAGGTGGAAGAAATAGAGATCGTGATGCCCAACCAGCATTATTTCACCATAGACATGACAAAAATGGGTCTCGTCAACAAAGACGAGGCAAGTCCTTCTGTGACTTTCAATTTTGGCCATAACAGAACGTATTTTTGCAGCTAAAGTGCCATTTTTCTCCTCATTAGGTGTATCTTCCTCTGGATAACCCCTCTGGAAACATCACAGGGACCGTATGCAGGAAACGAGCACGACTGTGAAAGCAGTTGAAGCAACCACCGAAACAGAAAAGTCCTTCTGAAACCATGTGGACAACAAACTTACTGTCAGCTCTCATGATGAGGATCATATAGTTTAAGCTGATCTTGAATAAGTTTGGTGTAAAATGAAAAAAAAAGAAAAGAAGTGGCTGTCAATAAAGATGTTTGCTGAAGTTCTTTGGTGAGAAAAAAAGCACCATTTATTGCAAATCTTAGATTTGAATATCCAAACTCCAGTGTTATGTTGAACATGTACATAAGTCACACGCACTTTAAAACAGTTGTCTGTGCGACAAAGCTGAGAGCACCACAGGTAGGTACATCAGAGTATTTACACATAAATATCTCAATATCAAAAGCCTCAACCTTAAATAAGTTGCTGTGAATTATAAAGAGACTTTTGGTTGGGTGCTTGAGTCGGAGGAAAAAAACAAAATGTGTTATAACATGCTCTGGACAACTGACACGCACAGCTTCAAAACATAAAAACTAAATTTAAGACAAAATTAGACGCATCTGAATTCATTTATCTGCCGGGTGAGACAGAACTTAAAGTTTGATATATACCATCTTATATACATAAAGGTCTTCTCATCACACTTTAATTTACTTTAAACACACAACCACGCATCAATCATATCTGCAGAGTATACACCCTAATCGTCTTTCTTTTTAAATAAACAAACAAAAAAAAACACACTTGCCAAGCAGCAAAAATAGCAATGGCTGAAAGGATCAACAGCATGTGCAGATCATTTTTAGGATCTACAGATATAAAAAAAAAAGCATACAGCATTCAAATTCTGTTAAGGTGCCACTGCGGACAGTCGAGTCTTGGCAGCTAAACCTGGGATCTCCTGGCATGATTGTCACTGAGGTGGGTCGTGGGGTGACCTGCAGTGCTATGAGGCGTTAATCTTCAGGTGCTGGGTTTGCAGCGGCTTCACGTGGTACTCGTAGATCTTCAGAGCGGGGCCCAGCTTTATCGACAGCCCCGTCAAGACGTCGTTACGCGTCATCAGCAGCAGGGATTTGCCGTCTATTTCCTGAGGACAAAAAAAAAGTGTATCTTTGGGCTCCAATTTATAGGATTTCATTTTCTGATGAGGTTGGGGGGGGGGGGGGGGGCAACAAACCTGATCCTGGAAAGCAACAGCCTGCTCCTCAAACCCTGTTGCTTTGAAATAGTTGACAACATCAGCGACTCCCCAGTTGGATGGGTCTGGCAGCTGACCGTTCTCCACCGGGCTGTGGACAAAGTTACACAACTCATGAGCCTAAAAGCACACAATGTTTTTATTATATTTTTTTACATGTATTCCAATAAGCAGTACTTTTTGCTGTCGACTGAGCCATTTGCCTTGTCTTCCATACCGGCTGCAAGAAAAACAAAAATACTGCTTATATATTTGTACGTTTAATTAATATTGCAAAGCAAAACAGTTTAAAAATAATTCAACTGGATCTCATCCCAGAAATAAAGTTACTAGTGTATAAAAAGGAGCTAATTGTAACAGAATCGGAAGTGCCTGTAGGGGTTTCAGCAATACAGCATCAATCTGGAACATTAGTAACTCCCAGCCTCCTAATGTAATGCTAAAACTCGAATTTTAAAGCAGAAAAAAAAGCAGAATTCACTTACATCCTGTAAAGCTGCAGGAATCTTTCATCAGATCTTCAGGAGAACTTACTGTGTGAACAGTTTGAACACCATCACTGCTGATCTGTTAACAGTGTGGAGTCGAGTGTCCGCTGCAAAAAACAGCCACATAATCCAATTGTTAACTATTAATGAAAAAGACTAAACCACTGCTGGTTGTAATCCTTCGACGACACTTGTCAAGAATGGAAATGTCCCACTTAAATTTACGTTTTTAAATACATTTAAAAAGGGAGGAAAACTGTACAATATATATTGTGGTGATGAATTAAAATTAAACTGCGCCGCCACGTCGTGTAGATGCACAAAAATATCCCGAATATATTTTAAAATACAACAAATCCACACGGTTACCTAACCGATGACAGATAGTTCTCGTTCCATCTTCGTGTTTTGTAATAACCCTAACGTTAGGCTAACTGGGATAGTTAGCATCGACTGCTGCTAATAAAAAATTTAACAGTTACCTTATTTTGGGAGATTCCACCTTGACAACAATTGCTCGTCGGGGCGGCACGAATATTTCAACAAAGAAAAGGTTTGTTTACTTATTCAATTATTAACCAATTAATAAACGGCGGTGTTTATTTGATAAAATCAAATTAAAATCAAGTAAAACCAACTAGCTGATTCGCGTTTGCTTCCTTCGCCCACGTCACTAAAGGATCATGGGAAATGTAGTACGTATTATTAGGTTGGTGGTCGAAAATTCAAATAAACGCAATGTATGTTTAAATATAAAGTTTAAATTAACTTCAAACAGTTGTATGTTTAATAAAAAAATTTATTACTGTGACATATCCTTTGTTACATAAAAACTGCTACAGCAAAGAAAGAAATCCCCTTGCAAACACAGGTAAATATGGGTGGGAAAAGGTGTCAGCCATTGAAATGATGTGCAAAAAGTGTCACAAACAAAATACAGAAACAGTTCAGATTATTGATCCCATACTGGCACGTGTGGCTAGCTACAATATCTCATAAATTAAGTTTCCATTTTTATTTAGCACTGTAAAGTGGCTCTGGAAAAAGCTTCATCATTTACACCAAAACACACACATGGGAAGAAGGAAACAGAAACACTGCCTGTGGCTCTCATTTACTTCTAGCAGGAAAAAGGCATGATGAGTTTCTCTAAATATAATCTAATTTTTGACATCTGACAAAATTGTTTTTAACAATTAAAAAAGAAGTTTTTTGATTATGTTGATTTTCCAAGGAAAAGAAGAAATTCCAAAATATGTTAAAGTGGAGGCATTAATTCAAATTTAACATAAAGTTTTTCCTTGTTCAATTGGTAAAATTAATAAACCCATTTGTTTAGGCTACTGGTTCTAAGAAACAAAAACACAAACAGCAGCTTACTTATAATTTAAACCCAAAAAGAAATGTTTTATTGCAGAAAATTGATAAAATTAGAAATTATGTATAGAAAATTAAACTGGGACTAATCAAACATGTACTTTATTCGACCAAAAATATTTACCAATTGAGATAAAGCATTAATAACCCCAAACTCTATTTCAGTATTGATTATGACTGTTGCAAAAATGATTTAAAAAATCCTAAAATAATTAATCTATTCCAGCATAACATCTTCCGAAAAAATGTCAAGATTTTAAACTAAAAATTGCTTTAAAACTTCAAATGTAAAAACGGTTAACTTTTGTCGAACAACAGAAACATAGATTTACGAACTTTACCAACAATTAAAAAAAAAAAGAGAGAGAGAAAAACCATGGAGATGACACTGTGCCCTTATAGGTATGGGAAATCGAAATACCTCCTAGAGACGTGTTGATTTGTCATGCTGAAAAAGAGCTTGCAAGAAGCTAAATATTGGAAGCCACAAGAGAATGCATCATAAACAAATAGATTGTGAATATTGTTTTATATGTGCTAAATCCCTTCATAAAACTTTGATTGTTTTTTGAAAAATAATAAATATGCAAAAGCAACAACCAGGAGGAATATTTTACAGAAAATGTCTGATTTGGACCCAAGTCCCTTTGATATAACAAATTCTGTCCATTATGGCTCTTGAAGTTGATAAAATAACATTTACTTCCTTTAAATATATATATATATATATATATATATATATATATATATATATATATATATATATATATATATATATATATATATATATATTTCTTATTTATTTATTTGAAAATACCTTATGCAGCCTGGTAAAGCAGACTGAATAGATATTGTCCTGTCACAGTGCAAGTGATGAGACTACAAGTTATACACAGACTAAGCATATGGATAAAACAAGCTGAACAAGATGAATAAATACGTTATGATATATCCTTTTCTGTTATCCTGACAGTCAAGTGCTTTGCTTTTGCTTCAAGTGGATTATGCCAGGGAGATCAAAACAACGCATCTACTGCTTTAATGTCTCAAGCTGTGACACAAGTTATGTGGAAAAAAAAAAAAAAAAAGAACTCAAGAACCAAAAACAACACAAGACATTGTGGTAGCATGACATAACACGACACTGCTGTACAATCATAAAAACGCAAGTTAAAAAATAGGATGAGAACGGCAGATATTTAATGTATGAGGAGTGATCTGCTCAAAGCAGTTAAAAAAAAACCACACACACACAACCCAAGAGGACAAAGTCTGCCCATAAGAGCAACATAGCTTCACATCCATGACATACCTTGTAAAATGACCTTTCAACTATTGAAATTGTCATCAAGCAAGTTGCAGTCAAACTGTACCGAAACAAAAAAGCTACTATGCGCAATAAAATGCTTCATCTTTAGGTCCTTTCTCTGTGAAATCATTTTTGTGCATGGAAAATGTAGAATTCCAATCTAATTATTACACACATACAAAAAAAAATGCTTTGACCAGATTTACTGCTACCCTGGGTTCACACTGCATCCAGTCCGGCTCCGGTCTGGCTTCGGCAGATGAAGCCGGACTGGACTGGATGCTGTTCGAGTGCCTCTTTCACTTTTCAAGCTACGTAAAGTCTTCGGCGGCCGCACCACAGCCGGACCGGATGCAGTGTGAGGCCAGGGTTAGTCCGTCTCCGAGAATTGAATACTGAAGTGGTAAAACAGACAAACGTATCCACGTTTCTCATTCCACTATAAATGTATTTGTTTGGCCCTACTCTCAAGAAAAAAATTACGTTTTTCCAGTGTATTCGTCTAAGACTGAAGTACAGTGTACATGGTCTAGGTCTTTTAAGAATTACCATGAAATGATTACAGTGTTGACTCTGAATTTAAATCTACAAGACACTCTGGCATGTAACGGACAAATATTAATAATAAAAAATAGAAAATAGTCTCTTTCATTCTTGCTTAGCCTAACTATGAGTACCACCAGCTAATATGGTCGCTCTTTGTGCCTCTTAAAAATCATATGAATAGTAGTTTTCCTGTTGCTTTGGACATGGAACTTAAATAAAGAAAGGGAAGACACCCAAAAGTGGCAAACACAGACAGTTAAAGACAAACGATGATAGATAACAAGGTGGTTTGGTACAGAGTGTTGCAGCACAAGGGGTGTCTGCATAATGTGCCTGTGTGTGGATCAGATTTAACTGCACGCAGGACCATGGCAAAAAATACCTCATTCAGCTGTGTGGACGTTTTGTCTGCAATTGTTTTAAGCACGCAATGGCCTCGTTTCCACTTTAACTCTCAACTCAGTCCAGAAACACCAGAGCCCCAATTAGGACTTTCACTAGAAATCAGCAAACTCTTTTCCACACTTTTCTGTTTGCGAGACATGGATGTCTTCCTCTTCGTAGTCATCAAAGTTGCTCGTGTCTCCTGGTCCTCTGCACTTGGGCAAGAAAGGAGCTTCAATCTGGAAATGTATAGTGACACCATGTCTGGATTAAAACAAACAAACACATACAAATGGAGTTTATTTGTTTCATAATGAAACACACCTTTCGCTCATAGATTGCAATCCAGTCTGTTGTGGAGAACCACTTGTGGTTTTTGATGTCATTCACACCGTTTTTGAGGTTGCCAAATCTCTTCGTCAGGTCAACCTGTAACAAGTTCCTCAGCAGGTCCTTCAGATCAGAGCTAAAGTGGGAGGGGAATCGAACCTACAACATTCAGAGCAAAGGTTGGAGTGAAATTTCTGTCTCTTGGTTTTTTTTGAGGTATCGTTGGCTTTGTTAACTAAACAATAAAACAAACTTAGCCCATAAAGCAGTTCATTGTTGTTTAAAAAGGTTCAAACTAGAGAGCCCCGGTCACATGATTGGAAATCGGCCAGATCAAGCTGTTTCAGACTCAATCGAATTCAGAAGTTGCATCCCAATCAGGGATTGGATATTTATTCTATTCTCATTATTAAAATCATTGCTATACATTTCAAGCTTATTATTACAGATAAATACTCTAATAGAAGTCTGTGTTTCATGTATCGTGTAACATTTTATTGCTGTAAAGTGCAGCAGAATAGGGCATCAGTTTGAGCAGGAAGCACACAAAAATTTTTCAGTAAAGTTAGCCTGATAACTTGGACTTCCGGGCTCAATGCATCTTTTAATAAATGTTTAAAACTGACAGCAAAACGGCCCCCTTCCTTTGTCCAATGGGTGAGAGAAGCCATGATGTGTTTACAAATGGAATACCTCAGGTATAACATACAGGGCTCAACAGGCAAATATTATAAAATGTGGGCACCTTTCATAACATATATTGAGGGTCTGCCATTTACATGAGGTAAGGGGTTTTAAAGAATATATCAGCGGTTTTAAGACGGAGCTGCAGCGTATGTGTATCTAAATGTGTTTTTTTTCTTTTCTGTTTTGTTGTTGTTTATTTCCCTATAAGAGTATGTTTGGTCTATTTTAGTTGTCTCCTATTTGGGTTTCTGTTGGTGTTGTCTGTTTTATAAAAATTTGACCAAGGGAATCTATAAGTAAGCTGTGTTTCACATGCCACTGGTTGGCAGGTTTTATGTCACTCTCATTTGTATAGGCCTGTATATGTACGTATATATGTATATACTTGGTTCTTACTTATTTAATCTTCTACGACTGTACAGTTTTAAAGCTGTTTTTTATATGTATGTGTGTTTCTATAAAAAATTGAAAATCTTTAAATAAATTGTTCAAAAAAAAAAAACTGACAGCAAGCGTCTATATTGGTTCGTCTTAACGCAAATGTCGACCTACAATAGCGTTTCAAAAGAAAAAAAAGACAGTTTTCTTAAGAATTGAACCGAGACATGGGAGTGGGACGGCTGCCAAGGGACCTTCTACAAAGTGCAAGCTCCAGATAAAGGTGATCTAAAACCCCCTCCCCCAAAAATCAATAATGTTAAAAATCAACCAAGACACATAAATGTTTACATTGATATGAGCTGGTCGTGAATACTAATCATCATATTTATGCTACAACAATTTTAAATTTTTAATGGAGATATGACTCACATATGATCAAAGTTTTTAATAGTTCTGAAGATACTGAAGCTACGGACAACAAACTTTCCCGTATGAATAATATTCATCTATTTTTATTTGTTAATATTTAACTATTGCACTATTTTTACCTAACTGTTCAATCTACTTTACAGAAGTGCTCTGGTTAAAGTGTTAAATTATAAAATAAAGTTTATAAAATATAAAAAAAAGGGGTAAAACCTGGATTTGTTTATTTTGTGTTTGTTCAGTATTTTAATGTGATGCTAAAGTATCGGATTGGGACTCAGTATCAGCAGGTACACAAAAAAAAACCCCAGATCAAGACATTAGTTCAAACACTCAAACAGGAGCTTTAAATGCGCGCATACTTTGCCGGACACAATCTTTTCATAGATCTGGATGGGCTGGTCTGCAAAAAAAGGGGGGTAGCCAGCAGCCATCTCATAGATGAGAACTCCAAGTGCCCACCAGTCCACAGCCTTGTTGTAGCCCTGGAATAAAAAGGGAAAATAAACCAATCGTTTGGCAGAAATCACTACAGGGAGACAAATCTTCTCAATTCATACATCCATGTGTGGTATGTGAAGCATCTGATTACATGACTGCCAGCAATGCAGTGAAGATATCTACTGAACATGTCACAACTCAACCCCTGGTCTACATGAAATAGTCCCCCCTCCATCTTCATATCAAAGCTGATGTGTTAGTCGTAATTCCAGACATAGTTTGACACCAGCTAAGCTGTTCAGCTCAAACACAAATGAATAAGAAGTCTGTCCAAGGCAAACACTGACATTGGAGATCTCTGCCGCAGACTCCCTTGATTAGTTAACCCACAATCCTGAAGCTCCAAAGTTCACGCAAATCAGGAGGAAGGTTTGTATTCAGTCGCTGTAGGTCACTGTGATTGTCTCAGGAAATTTTCTCCTACAGCTTTATTTCTTTTTCCTAATGTGTTTTTTACACGAAGATCTTTTAAATTTTATAAAAAAAAGAATACATTTTCTTGTGCATCTTTTTCAAAATAGTTTCAGTAGCAGAAGAGCTGCATGCAAAGGGGGCCACCTTGCTGAGGATGATCTCTGGAGCAAGATACTCAGGAGTCCCACACAATGTCCAGGTCCTGCCCTTTACTTTCTTGGCAAAGCCAAAGTCTGTGACCTGAAGGAAAAGGACAGAAACGATTAGGTATTATATTAAGAGCTGCTTAACACCAAATCATTTCATTAAGTTGCTTATTCATAGAACAGCTTTGGTGCTTTTTCTGCCTGTTAGAATAACAAATCTGTTCCCCCAGTAACAGGAAATAAGCATCTGCTCATCAGCAGATGAACTAAGTAGATATAATCAGAGGTTAAACAAAAGTACAAATAGATAGTTGAGTATCACCTGTGCTTTACACAATACTGCTAATTTGGATGGAAGATCACATTTTTTTTTGACCAGAAAAGACAGATCAATATTTTTTCACTTCAGTCCGACCATCTGTTGATCCATTTTAAAAGCGCATATTTGAATTATGTTTAACAGTTTCTGCAGAAGTTCATTAAAAATTCGCCTCTGAGAAGTGGGTGGGACCTTTGGCGCAGAGCCACCCCAGCCCCCTCCCGTGCCCCGTTGCTGAGACATCTCTGTTTACACTCTCCCCCAGTGCGCCAGCTCAGACGAGGAAAACAAAGACGTTCATGGATCTAGTCGACTATAAGTGGATGCAGGGAGCTTATGGCCCACCCAGGCTATTTTCTAGGTCTTTTTCAAACTGCGTTTATTTGTGTGATTCAAAACAATTTGAACGAAGGAATACTCAAAAATGCAATATTGAGCATAATTTTCTTTATACATGTCCTCCATCTTGAGAAAAATATAATTTTAATCAGAGTGGGTCTTTAATTACGAATTTTAAATGTAAGCCTGGTGGATTGCATCAAGGATTGTTAGAACACACTTTTGCCAAGAAACAACCAGATAAACTGGATACCTGGATATATCCATGTTGATCTATAAGCAAATTTTCGGGCTTCAGGTCTCTATAGATGAGGTCTAAAGAGTGAAGGTACTCAAACGTGAGCACTATCTGAGCTGCATAAAATCTTGCATGGTGTTCACTGCGAAAGAGAAGCCAACCACGTTAGACTGAGTAGAACAGGTACAGAACAGGGCAATATATAAAAGTAAAAACAATGTGCACAACACCTGAACCGCCCAGTGCGCCTGAGATGGGAGAACATCTCTCCGCCGGGCACATATTCCATGACCATGTAGAGGTTTGAGTTGTCCTGTGAAAAAACAAGGATTGTACTATCAACCAGTGTTACACAGCACATTTGAAACCAGTGAGATTATTCCTAAAAAACACATTTTTCCTTCTTTTGCTAAACGTGGATGGAACAGAGCCTGAATTACATACACTCCACTGATTTGTTTGGAAAGATACCACAAGTCTAACATGCAAAAACTAACACAGACACTGTCATACAGTTGCAAACGAATTTTTTAGAGTTGTCAGTCAAGTTCTGCGAGTGTTGTAGTTTGGCAATATGCAAAAGAAGAAAGAAAAGCGCCTCCAGTGCTGTTTAGTTTCTAAAAAGTTCAAAACAGCGGCATGATGAATGCCAGAGACAGATGTTCCCCAAGGGAGGGAGGAAGGGTGTCTACTTTTATCTACCGGACTAACATCTGTACCACAAATTAAAGTCATGTCTTTTGATACCTTAAAAGCATACACCAGTCTGACAAGGAAGGGGAAGGACACAGCTTGAAGTATTCTCTTTTCATTTAGAGTGTGTTCTATTTGCTTTAACTTCACCACCTGAAAAGCAGCACAAGACAAAAAACAAAACAAATGAGAGTTACAGCTTGGACTGTTCTAAGCTTCCTTTTTTTTTTTAACCAAAACACAATTACAAATGTTATTTTGAATCTAAAGTTAAAGTAAAATGTTCATTTATTAAATGAATAAGAATTAAAAACTGAGGAAACAAAAGGTTTATGAGATATCTAGGAAGAGAAGTTGAAGTTTGGTGTCTGGTTTGCGAGAAATGAAACTGAAACTTGCAGATCTAAAGCCTCAAAAAACGTTTGTTAAGGTTAGCAAAGAGGCTCCATAAGAGCAGTGCAAAAAAAAAAAAAAAAAGACATGCAAGCTTGCATCAACGACTCTTGCATCGCCGTTTAAAGATCAGAACTCTCATGAGAAACTTTAATGAGGTTTTTTGGTCATATCGTGCGCGTGGTGCAGGAAAGGATGCGCTGTATTTCTCTTTATGAAAAAAACGCTTTGCACAATCACATGTAGTGAAGTTGTACTTTTTTGCAGAAGTAGCTTATTTTAACTTTTAAAAACCTTTTTGAGGTTTTTAAAACTATTGGCTTACCTTTTGTTTGTCCAGGATCTTCATGGCATAGAACTGGTTGGTTGCTTTGTGTTTCACAAGCATTACCCGTCCAAAGGAGCCAGTCCCCAGAGTCTTAAACCTCTCAAAATCATCCAGGCCTGTTGTGCACTGAGAAAACAAACCAGGCAGCAAAAATGTGAGGAATTCTTAAGTTTTTTTTTTTGGACATACGTTTTGGAAAAGGAAAACTTTCATGCTAATGTCTTCAGAGTACTAGGTACATTTATGACAGTTTTTAAGCCAACACGATGTACCACATTTTAAATGGAAAAGATTGTCCAAAGGGATGCAACCATTCACTTTCTCCACACTTTGGTTCAAACCTCGGATTTTGGTTAATGGTTTTGTTTTGGTTCGATATTTGATTTGTGTTTTACAAAACAACAACTAGAGACAACATTTTTTTTTTAATTTGCTAATAAGTAAGTTACAATGAGAACCATTCAGTTGGCTCATACTACGCCTGGTGTAATGCAATAAAACAATACATTCTAAATCCTTCTTAAATTTAGCACAGTTGCTGAAACTTCTAAAATAAAAGTCCTTTGTTTGCGGTAGAGATGCAACATTTTACTTTCCACGAGATTTTGTTTATTGGTGTTTATTCCGTTTTTGATCAAGAACTGTAGCGTCCCTATTGTCCATAAAACAAAAAACATACGACTTTCCTTTGAAATAAATACATAAAGACCTTGAGGAATTTGAATTCTAAAAAAGCAAAGTTCTCATGGAGAACAACATACCTGAGGAGGACACTCCCATTTTCTTAAAAAATCTTCTTTGGCTTTAGCTAAGAACTCTTTCACTATAAAAAGACAAGGTTACAATTAAACAACTGGAGCTTTGGGACTCACAGACTGTCAGGTACACATGATCAGGAGAAACAAACCAATCCAGGGGAAAACAAATGGAAAAAAAACAATAAACATACACAATGTCAATCATACTTTTAGGGTAACAAATGTATTTTAAAGGCAAGCAAATACAAATTTGAGGGAAAACAGGTCTATAGAGATGGGAATCAAGAACCTCTGGTAAACTGGTCCATTATGGTAAAAACAGCAGTACTGACACCTGAGGAAAACTGACAGATGTCTAGTAAAAATATGTATTCTTTTGATGATGAAGCTGCTGGATGTGTGTGTTTCTATCCTTCCCTAAAGTCCGTGTAACACAGCCACTACATACATTTTGCCCATATTAGACAGATGAAAATTGGTCATACGTGAATTGTCGTGGTCTTTTGTGAAGTTTCCACAGATGTATCACGGATGAACCATATTAAAACCACCGAAGATGTACTAATAAACCACGCAAAGAACACCTAAATCAACCGAAAACATGAACTGTGTGTGATTATTGCGCTGTTTAGATGCAATTCATTAGTGATTGGTGAGTCACTTACCTATAGTTTCAATGCGATATGTGCGCCGTATACGCAATACAAACGTTATACATCGGTGTGTGCAAAGTCCATTAGACATACGTGGAACGGTTGTGGAAAGGCACAAATTTGCATTAGCACACAATTGCGAAACATTTACATAAAAACTGCGTATAATTGGCGCACATCGACGAATGACAAACGCAAGAAACACTAACAAATTACGTCTACCACGCATGGATCACGGAAGACCAAACTGTCCTAAGTGGTAAATGCACAAAATGTACGCAGTGGCTGTTGACACGGCCTGAAAGTTGTGTTTTAACGCCTCTTAAGTGGGTAACAAATAAAAGCAGTGTTCTGTGATCAAGAATGCTGGATATGAGAAACATGCTTGGAAAAGGGATGAAATTGAGGCCACTGCAGCCCCCTGAGAAAGGTATTAAAGGTAAGACATTAAAAGCCCTGTGAACTTTAATACATGTTTGATGAGAGAAGGACAGTTAGACACTGACCATCACTGAATTAAAATATGAAAAGAAAAAAAAAGAAAAATGCCCCAAATTTGTTGTTTATTTTAAACGGTTTACAATTCTTCACTCCAGCAGTCGTGCTATCTCATGCTCAGTTGCCAACGGTAAACATTTGCCAATATCTTGGCCTGTTTGTTATCTTGACAACCAAAAGAAATTTATCATTTGTTCCGTTTACAAGTATTTTCAGCTGAAGGATACTGTGCCTGTTGTGCTGCCTTCTTGCAATTTCTGTTTGGGCCGGGCCTGTCTGTGTGCTGCAGAGACCCATATGTATTTAAAAAGCAGAGTGAGGATTTCTACTTTGGTCAGAAAATTATAGAATTATTACGGATTCAAAGAGTTTTTTTCAAAGGGGCAGGTTTTAAAACCAGTCAATAAGTATTTTTGCAATGTGGGTGTGTCTGATGTTCTACAGGAAGTACTGAAAGTATGGAAACAATCTAGGAAGATATCCTGTTTCCAAGTCAAAATAATTACAAATAAAGATTTCCATCCATTTTCTTAACCCGCTATATCCCTTTTGGGGGGACTGGGCTGCCAGAGACTACTGTTGGGCGAGGCAGGGTACTAGGCGGGGTACACCCTGAACAAGCTGCCAGTCTATTGCAGGGCCAAACAATCACTCCCACACACACACACACCTCTACTTAAGAGCAGGAGTCTTCAACTAAATTTTAAAGAGGTCCATTTAGAAAAAATGATGTTGGTAAAATTACGTCTTCATATTCAGTGTTATATGTATTTTTAAGTAGCCGAGGATTGGTTGCACATCTGCATTTAATCTAGGGCTGCACGATATGAGGAAAACTTGCGATATGCGATATTAGTGATCAATATTGCGATAACGATATAATTTGCGGTAAAAAAACAAATAGAAAAATAAACAAAAACATCATTCCCATTTCGTTGCAACAGTTTAAAAATTATACTCCAAATGACCCTCATCGACATGGGGGACAAACATCTAAAAATAATAGACCTCCATCTGATTGGTCAACAATGGGAAGGCGTCCATCTGATTGGTCAGAGCATAAAGGGATTTATTTGATTCGTTAAATGCTTCAAGCTGCTAGAAGATTGTTTTGGGTTTGCGATTTATTGCGATATTCGCCGTCTTTTGCGATATGCATATTGCAGAGCTGGATATTGCGATAACGATAAATTTGCAGTATATTGTGCAGGCCTAATTTAATTAATATTTAACTCTAACTTCAAATTATTTAAATACATCTTTTGGACAGTATTTTATGTCACATAACATAAAACACATGGAACTGTGGACCAGTACTGGTTTGTGGCCTGGGGGTTGGGGGGGGACGACCCCTGATTTGATGGGAAAAAGACAGCCCATCCAAAAACACTGAGTTGGGGCTTCTTGTACATTGCGCAACTCGTAGCAAACTCGTTAAAATAGTGGCACCCATCGTATTAGATTTGTGTCAAGTTCGGTCCGAGTCCAGGTCTGGGTTCGCATGACCCAGCTTCTGGGTCTGGATCCGGACCGCTAGTTACTGAGCCCTGCTTTAGAGTAACCAATTATCTTCTGAAGCACGTTTTTGGACTGTGGGAGAAGGCCGGAGTGCCTGGGAAGGACATGCAAACTCCACACAGAAGGGTCCCATTCCAGATTCGAAGCCATCTCGCTGTGAGGTAAGAGCGCTGACCACTGCGCCACCGCGCAGCCTAAATATGGATATCATTTTGGGTAAATAAAGTAATTTTCCCTTTAATCTTTTGGTCATTCTCGTCTAATGAAGCTAAACCAACAATTACTGCCTCATGTTCTATAACTTGATTTTAAACTCAGTATTGATCAATCATGATACCCATCTCTACAGAACTGCATTGATACAACTACTACTTCTTTCTTATGTGAAAGGTGAGACCAGCACCCCATAGAAAACATTCTCAAGCCTTAAATTTCCATTTCCAGAGAAAGTGGGAGAAGTTGGAAAGGCAGAAGGAAAGATGATATGCACAACACTTCTTTGACTACAGGGCAAGCAACAGAGAGACGGTGTGTTTATGAAAGTCACTGCAGACGTGAGGTGTCCAAAGTCACTGAGTCCTTCAAAATAAATAAAAAACTGTTCGTTATCTAAATGCAACACTTAAACTAAACTCATCTACAATAATCAAAAGCTTTAAATTGAATTGAAAATGGCACCAAAGCAAAAACAGTAAAAATAAAAGAAAAATAAAGTGCTTGCCCCTTTTTTAATGTATTAATAATTTGACATAAAAAAACATTTTGAAGTACAAAGCAAAGCACAAAAGCCATGTGATGCAGAGAAAGAAATAAACGGAAAGTTTCTTTGCCTAATAATTAAATAAAAAGTTTGTGTCACCAAAAGAATACAACTTTAAATATGTAAATATGCATACATGATATGCTGCAACTGTGAAGAAATGAGGGCCGACAGACCAAAGCTAAACATAGCATTTATTGAAATGTACTTTTATTGATTGGAATATAGTTGAATCAATCTTTAGTTTTACCTTCTTTACACAAATTTTCTAAAACAAAAGAATATTAAGAAAAATATAGGGACAGGAACCTTTATTGAATAAAGGCAAAATTTTAAAAGCAGAACTGGAGGGTTTACTGTCCGAACTAAAAACACTAAATGTTTAAATAAACACTATCTGGTAAAAATAACTGTGAAATCAGGAACCCTTCAGAATAAACTCAGATTCAACTTAAACATGCGTTTGTTTAAATAAAAATGTCAGTTTTTAATATTTTTTAATTGTTAAATGAAGTCTAAAGACAACCAAAAAAACAAAACAAATGAGTAGAAGAAAAAAAGAAGAGCTTTTTGGATTTTATTTTGAAACCTCTGGATACCATTGCCAATTACAAGAAGGATTTAAATATCTATGTTTCCATGTATTCTAATGATACTTTGCTTCTGTACCACTCCCACTTTTTACTTATAGATCTTTAAAAAATATATTTTGGGATAAAATAAAGTTTCTTTCTGTAAAAATTGACAAAAATGTATAAAATAAAAGGTTCTCTGTGACTTTGGACGTCTCCGTTGAAAAAATGAGCATACCAAAAATCTCTACAGTTCACCCAGGGTTTGCAGGAACATTTACCCACATGGATGGAAATGATGAAAAAGAGAAAGAGAGGAAGAAACATTTATGAAAAGCTACAAACATTTTAAAACACGCGGCAGAACAACACAAAAGGCAATGCAAGGCAAAACTGCAATCTGATTTTAAACTAAACTGAAGGTTTTATTGCTAAAAATGCATCAAAAAGAATTAGTTTCTATTAAAATCAATACATTTCTATTGAAAATAACTTTTTGCAAATGTAGATTGTACAGCATTAAAAGAAGCGTAAATAATAAGGCTAAACATACAAACAAAATAAAAATGGCTGCCTTTGTCTCTCAGTTTTTAACAATGCACTTCACCAAGCCAAACCACAAGAATGACAGATGCCACAGAGCTGGAAGCGCACACGAAAAACACTTTTCAAACAGGAAAAACAATGCACAAAAGTTTCAGAGAAAAGACATTTATGACGATGCAAAAGCACCACAAATGTTTGCACAAAAACACACCAAAACACATCACACTACCGACTCATCCAGCTCCGGATCTATCAACGTCATAAAAGCAATTTAAGAAGGGCAAGGATCTACTTGAAAATACTTATTTTGATGGCTTTTATTTTTTTTAGGAAACCAAAAAACCCCCCCAAAAAACTCAAACTTGACAAGTTGTCAAACCTGTGTCATGATTCCATGTGTGGAAAGAGATGCCTCGTAAATATGTGTTTGAAGCAAAGCAGCCTCCCACACTATTTGGAGATTCAGATTTCAGATAAAGACACTTGTAAGAGTAAAGTAAATACGCGGTACTTACTCAGCTTATCCCATGTGATGGTAAACTCAGAGATATATGGTACTTCACTCGCCTGTACTTTGTGCTCCTGTCCACTCTTTAGATATTTGTGGATCAGGCGGCTGGCAAAAGACTGATCCTTTCCCTGGGCCATTTTAAGACAAATGTCTCAGTGTTTGAGAAAGAATGTGCACAGGCGACCGTTTTCAGCCTAGACATCAATGACAGGCACTTCCTGTATGCAGTCAAGTGCTCTGCAATGGTTGGTTAACCGCATAAAGTTAAGCTTCCTGTTCATGCACTGTTCCACAGCTTCAGTGGAAAAAAAAAAAAAGTATGTCCACTTTTTAAAAAACGGTGTCATTGAAGAGCTCTTTGACGTGTTTCCCGTGAAAGGAGCCTCTTTGTGTTCAAAACAGCCACACAAATTAAACAGAGGCAAGAAAAAACAAATCCAGCCGTGCAGAGTCAAGTCATAACACAAAACACGGCTATGGAATATTCAGAGTGCTGATATGAGAAGTGTGACACCCACAGACTAACTGAAAGAGGAGGCATCTCCGGACTACTGTGCTCTCTGGTGGTTCTATTTGACATTGCATTCCTTCAGTCTTCCTGATTCTGTTATATCACGCCTTAGTGATGCAAAAAATACGTCTACGGCTTTATATTTCACTAGGGGAAATATGCATTTGAAATCTAAACAGAGAACATGGCGGAAATGTCATGTGTTGTTTTTTTTCACCCCACACCTCCCTACAGAAAGCACAGGTGGCTTAAGTCACAGGCCTGCAAGACCGTGAGAACTACTGCCAATCAAAAAGCAGGTCAAGATCAGGACTCTGCAGACAAGCCACTAGCTATGGCACAGTTTAATGGATTAGATCAGACAGTACTTAAAACTTTAAATAGCCTCAATTTATTTTACCACCAGGGTTAAAAAGTGCTTGGGACTTCAGATTTACCCAACTTCTTACCCCATAACTCTAGAAGTAAAACAACTATTAACATTTATTCATCCATATGGGCTTTTATAAAAGACATTCCTTAACAAAATGGGGCAAACTTTCAAAATAAGTGAATTAATATAGTGTTACATTTGGAAATTCAATCATTATAGCAGTAAATTTCAAATGAAAACACCATTTACTTGATAGACAAACTGGTTTATTATTATTATTATAATTTGGTTTGTCAGTTTCCCAAAGGAATTATCAAACAATCATCATAAAAAAAAGCAAACAGCACCCTGTAATGTTTCTATTTATGTGATAGCCATGTTGAGGCTGTACTATTTGCTAATACTGCACACATGCTAAGTGATGCCCTTCTTAAATTTAGGAATTAAAAACAAAATATTATTTAAAAACAAACAGACTGACATCACGCAAAAATGACTGAATGTTAGATAATCCCAGATGCTCACCGCTTTCTTGCTCATTGCCTTTCTTGGCAGTTGCTGTGTTCCCCATCGTAGGAAGACTGGGCGATCCACAGCTGGCTAGGACTAGGAGGGATGATGATGATGGTGGCCGTCAGCTAACAGGGTCCTCCTCCGTTAGCTAGCTACGAAATTTCCGCTTGCTCCTGATGCTTCGCTAAAAACGACATCTATAAATATTCTTTGCAGACAGAAGCTGAACGCGCTCCGCTAATCACCTCGCTAATCTTTATGTATGGAGCTCTTTGTTGCTCATGTATGGCTCCGCTGGAACAACAACATGATCCAGACTTTTCACCTCTGCCTGCTGTCGCTCTGTGATGCGTTCAGGTCATATAGGAATACCCATGGATGCACTTGCTAGGGGAAGGAGCCTTTAAGGACCACTTGGGAAAAATAAAAAGAAGTACAATGAGGAAACAAAAATTACCTGTAAAAAATATAGTGCATTTTGATTATATCATGCATCATATAAAAATATAAAAATGGTCATGTTCAACACAGGTTTTTTTTTTAAATAATCTAAAATGAAATTAAAAAGAGAGAACATGTTTCATTATAAATTAATGATGCTTCATCTTAACACTTTTTTAAAACCACAATGTATTAAGGGTAATCTTTTTAAAGTATGCCTCCAAATTAAATGTTTTAAACAAAGTAGATTCATTGGTACTTAGCAACACCAAACTTTATCTGGTTTGACTTAAATAGACATTTAGATGACCCAGTGCAACGTGTACTGATCAGTTGGATTTTTACACCAACTTATACCGCCTATTTTAGGTGTGTGAATTAAAGTAACAAAAAACAACAAGGCTATGTCAAAGTAACCTTTTTCCTTTTTTAAGTTGTAAAGATGAAGATGTATTTGCATTTTTAAACAAAACAGTTAGGAGCTTTGTTCCACTTCTTAGAAATAATTTTCATTACTAAAGTCATGCTGTGTGGAGAACAGTTTTACTTATTGTTAAAGTAATTGATAACTGATATTTTGCTAAAACCACTTCATCTGTCAAAAAATGGTCCCCTTTTCCTCTCAGGGCAATGTTTCTAGAAGCACTAAACCCAGGTTTGTTATTGTGAAATACGTGCTGTGTGGTCTGAGAAAAAATTAAATTGTTACATGAGTTTTTTTCTTTTCTGAAATTTTCTTGTAAATATAATAATCCAACATTATTGTTTTGTCATTTTTATTTCATATTTCCTCTAAGCAAGGTCTTGCTTTACAGTAATTGACCTTAATTGAACTGTTGACTGCTAAACAGGCGCAGAACCTTAAGTCTGTCTGTATTAAGACTGAGATTTACTTAATTTACTTTAAGTGTTAGTGTGTGCACTAATTTGTAATCACTTTTATTCCAAACATTTGTGCAACGATAAATGCATTTGCTTTTATGCATATGGGCTACACCATTTGAACAATATGTATTGTTGTTTTAATACGATATGTGTTAATTATGACAAAGAAAAACACCAGTCCTCAAAAATCAAATGCAACAATCTTTAAGGAACTAGTACTTTTCCCTGATGATTTAAAAATAGATTTTATTGTAAAAGTTTGATGGTAAAAAAAAACATGTTTAAAGCAAAAAGCCTATTGATAAACTGAACTGCAGCTTTACGACTTCTGAGCAAAACGCTCCCGTTAGCGGCAGGTTGTTTTTTAGCACCATGGTCAGCGACACAGTTGCTAGGTTGCTAGCCTATGTTTGTACATCTGCAAGTTGGAGGGGCTGTAGCCAACTCTGATTTAAAGATATTAAATCAGTGTACGCCCAACAACACATTATAGTGGTATAGTATTAATTTACTTTAATGTGCTTGTAGCGAATGAATTAATATGTAATAAATATATTACGTTCCATCCTATTAACAAGTACCTGATTGCCACCCGAATTTAAGCTTTTGTTCAGCTACTCCCCCTTTATTTTTTGGGAATGGTTTTGCCCGTGGTCTCGCTCCAGTACTCCCAGCACACAGGGGGGAACTACAATTTTTCCTGCAGATTTTCTTGTCTTTAAATAATTGTCAGATTCCAGCTGTAAAAGCTGTGTACAATAAAAGCACTCAGTAGCCCCCCGGTACTTCTGGGAGTGGGCTGCTTCTCACAAATAGGCCTCAGAGCCTCTCCGAGCGGCAGCCGTGTCTTCCGAATGAGACCAGCCAGAGAGCTGCTCTAGTGTCAGCGCCTGGAAGAAACAAGGTAACGATAACAGTCGGCTTCTTCCCAGCACATTCTGCTAGGTGTTTAAGCTAGCAATCAAGGGTCATTTGGCTTTCTAGGGATTATTTCAAAGGTTACTTGAAATTATTATTAGTTTAAATAATTATTTGAATTTACCTCTAAACACCCAAATAATCACGCGCATGGTGTTCGCTGTAAGTTTAATTGGTTGTATCCTCTTTTCTTTGCTTTTTCACCTGACCGTTAGCATCAAATCGTTAGCAAGTGTTTGCTAGCAAATAATTCACGTTTTCTTTCTGGTTTGTGTGTTTGTGTGTAGTTTTACTGTTATGATATTGTATTTATCAGTAGTGGATTTTATGCTGGTTTTGAAGGCTATTTAATTTGAAATGGAATGGCCTACTACTATTACCCCCAACGATTTGGAAGATTCCAAATCTGCTGCTTGGCTGCTGATAGATGTAATTCAGTGAGTGAGTCCAGCACTTTACAGTAGTAATGACCTCGCTCGTGGTTACTTTGAAAGGGCGTCTAATAAAACTCTTCTAGGCCTATTCTTCGTAAAATAGACATCTGTGATCAATTAGAGTTGCTCAATTACATTTATAAATGGGTGAGTTCATTCACTCTGGCGTGAATGAGAAGACTGACCACCCCCCAACAGACAGAGCAGATGGATTATGTTATAACAGATTATCCAGCCTTTGATCATAACTCGGTAATACGGATTAAGTTGGGTTTGATATGCCTAATCTTTAAATTAATAAAAAAAAAACACACACACAGTCGTTTCTGTTCTCTTGAGTGTCAGTTGTCATACCTGTATTACATGTAAAAGACACTATCAGCTGCTAACCTGTTCACATTTGATTTATAGTTTCATATGAGCTCATGCTGCAGTGGTTTAATTGGTGGGAATTTCTTCTGCTGCACCATTGACTGGGACATGAATCCCATTTTTCTTCTTTAGCTCAAAAATTATGCACAAAAAGATTGTGATGAAGTGGGAGCTCCCCTGCATTCTAGGCAGCGGTGAATGTTTAAAGACCCACTCCAATCAATATAATGATTTTAGGGTTTTTAACATTATATTATATATTATTCTTGTAGCATTTTCCTCATGATGGAGGACGCATATAAAGAGTATTTCTTTATTACAATTGTTGTGAATCAGGAGTGGAAGAAAAAGATGCAGTTTAAAACAGCCTGTAGCAGTGACATATGTGCTACAATTGGGGGCCTACAAGCTCCATGTTCTATTTCATTCTGATGCATCCATTTGCAGACACATAGATCCACGTACGTCTTCATTTTCCTCATCCGAGTTGGCATCTGGCTTAGAACTATCCTGCAGGATAATGCTTGCCAATTTTTGTTGCACTGACAATTTTAGGTTGTGGGAGTGAGGTGCTGAAAACTAGTGGGAATGAGTCGACTCAAAGGGATGCTGGGAAGTCAGGGTAGGCTTACTGTGCATAAGAACAAGGCACTCTATGTAACCTTTGTCGACCTGACCAACGCGTTTGACACTGTGAGCCGAAAAGGCCTGTGGCAGATCTTGGAACGTCTCGGCTGCCCACCCAAATTCCTCAACATGGTTGTTCAGCTGCACGAAGACCAGAGCGGCCAGATCAGGCTCAATAGCGACCTTTCAGACACTTTTCCCATCATCAACGGCGTAAAACAGGGCTGTGTCCTGGCACCCACTCTTTTTACGATCTTCTTTAGCATGATGCTAAAGCAAGCCACTGATGGCCCTGATGACGAGGATGCCGTGTACATTCGCTACCGCCTCGATGGCAGCTTGTTCAACCTGAGACGACTGAAGGCTCACACCAAGACCCGTGAGCAAATGATCAGTGACCTCCTCTTTGCCGATGACGCAGCTCTCCTAGCTCACACCCAGAGAGCACTTCAGCGATTAACTTCCTGCTTCGCAGATGCTGCCAAGCTCTTCGGACTTGAAGTTAGTCTAAAGAAGACAGGTCCTCCACCAGCCAGTACCTCGGGAAGTGTACCAGCCTCCCCATGTCTATATCGGAGAGACAGAACTAAAAGCTGTCCAGCAGTTCACCTACTTGGGGTGCACAATTACCTCAGATGCCAGGATCGACAACGAGTTAGACAACAGGCTCGCCAAGGCGAATAGTGCCTTTGGCAGACTCCACAGTCGGGTGTGGAACAACAAGCACCTGAAAAAACCCACCAAGATCAGTGTATACAGGGCAGTTGTGATGACCACCCTTCTTTCCGGCTCTGAGTCTTGGGTCACTTACCAGCACCATCTGCGAGTCCTCGAACGTTTCCACCAGCGCTGTCTACGCACCATTCTTGGCATCCATTGGAGCGACTTTGTCACCAATGTCACCAAAGTCCTCGAGAGGGCAGACATCCAAAGCATAGAGGCCATGCTTCTTAAGTCGCAACTGCGGTGGGCTGGGCATGTACACAGGATGGAGGACCACCGACTGCCAAGGATCACTCTGTATGGCGAACTTGCATCAGGCCAGCGAGATAGGGGAGCACCAAAAAAGAGATACAAAGACTCTCTTAAGAAATCCCTTGGTGCTTGTAACATCAACCATCGTCAGTGGTCTACTCTGGCAAAAGACCGTGACACCTGGCGCCAGTACATCAAAGACGCTGTCTCCTCTTTTGAAGACAAGCGACGGACTAGGCTAAAAGACAAACGGCAAATGAGAATAGCTGGCCTCACGACTGCACCGAATCCAGAACAGACTTTCACCTGCAGCCTCTGCTGCAGGATCTGCCTTTCCCATATTGGATTGCTCAGCCACGAGCGAGCTTGTAGAAGACGTGGACAGCCCTCTTCATAATCTTCGTTTACGAAGCCTCGCCATGATGATGATGATGATGATGACTGTGCACCATCAGTCCCACCCACAACTAAAAGGCCAATTTCCGATGAACTACAGCTGGTCTGCAGAAACTATGTCCTAGAAAACACCACTGGTTTTATGATTTTATGAATGACAAGATCCTTATTAAAAGACCACTGGGAGAGCTTTTAAATTAAATGGTAAATGGCGTATACTTATATAGCGCTTTTCTATCTACCCCGAAGGCCCAAAGCACTTTACAGTCACAGGCCCATTCACCCATTCATGCACACATTCACACACTGATGGCGGCTCCGCTGCTGAATACTGGAGCCAACCTATAACCACCAGGTTCAGTGTGTTGCCCAAGGACACTTTCACACGTGGGCGGGAATCAAACCTGCAATATTCCGATCAGAGGTGGACCGCCCTAGCGCTGCATCCCACCATATTTAGATAAAATTTTGATTGGAGTGGGACTTTAAACATGACATATTTCTATTAATCTTTGTAAAAATTCTAAAATAAATAGTCCTTTTTTGTACATTGATCCCTTGCTATAACGCGGTTTGCTTTTCACGGTTTCGCTACTTCACGGATTTGCATTGTGCATTGTGTTCTGCATTCTGATTGGCTAAAAAGTCACTCCCTTTCTTCTCTACCTGTGCATCAATAACGTTGCAGTCTAAAGTGTACAGGTACGTCAAACAGCTTGCCAAATTTACATTACGTACGTGCATATTCTCTTGCAATTTCGAGTTTCTCTAAAACCCATAGAAAAAAAAGCGACAACAACTGCCAATCACTGTTCTGCTCCCGATCAAACACAGCGGCACCGCGGGCTTCAAAAGAAGAAAACACTGCAGAGCGGATTCAGGATGCAGCGACTCAGTCTGAAGAGCAGTGAAATAAACCTGAGTCACTATTTGTCTGACTGTACTTTGTATTTTTTTCATAATCATTTTAAATTTTCTCCCGTTTAATCCAATTACTCTCGGGTCGCGGAAGGCGGGGCTAATCTCCGCAATTTGAAGCCTTCTGTTCACATTGGTGATTAAAATTATTATTTGACAGTACGGAAGTTATTTGTTAAAAAAAAAAAAAACGTTTCTAAAGGACCTTTATTTGTGAAACAAATGCTTGAGCCTATAAAATGGTTTGTTCTTTCTTTTCAATGTATAATAGAGTATTTAATTGTATAATAATTGTAAAAAAAAAAAAAAAGGGTTTCTACTTCATTTTTCAAACGTAACCCCCCGCAAAAAACAAGGGTTTACTGTATTCATTAATGTATGTCCTTCATATTCAATTTAGAAATGGGTGAATTCAAGTTAATTTTAGATTTGTTAGTAGTTCTAAACTTTTTGTTTTAGGTTAGTCAAGATCCAGTTTATAGTCATAAATAGTGCGTTTTGGTCTGACATTTACTAACAATGATTTAGTTTTTAGAACATTAAATGCTTTTTTATGACATCAAATCGCTGCACTATAATATAATTCAGAAGCATTTTAGTTTACACATGAGAGTTGTGTGTCAATTGAAAATGTGGAGCCATTGCTCCTGCAGTGCCCTAAGCTAACATTAGCAGTGCAGCAAAAATGGCAAACAATATTGGAGCTATCCAGCCGTACAGTATTAATCCAGATGTTAGCTCGGGCGAGGAAAACAAACATGCTAATGGATCTGTTTCTCTGCATCGGAATGGAGCAGAGCAGGGAGCCTGTGCCCTGCCGATTGGAGTTTGTACATAACAACTACCAGCTTTTTCAAACTGCATTTTTTGCTCCAGATTCACAATGATTTCCATAGAGAAATACTCAGAAACTGAGTTTTAAGCTTTATTTTGCATATATATGTCCTCTATCATGAGAAAAACGCCACAAGAACATGTTAAAAACACCAAAAACACCATTTTCATTGGCGAGGGTCTTTAAAGACTTATTGAAATCTGCTGGTATACATGTGAGATCAACATTGTATATGGTAACAACTCGTGTGAGGCAGCTATGTTGCAATGGCGTAAACAAACATGCTTCTGTTATTTGCTTAGGCCAATGGAATAAAGAGTGTCACAGATGACGGGTGTGTAGAGCTGACTCCTAACAATGCTTTTTTGTGCTGTGTGGCAAAGGGAGATGAGATGTGATGACATAAACATTCTTAGGAAAGCTGCTCACCCTTCCTATCTTATATAGGTCTTTGGCTCCCTCTCCTGGTGAAAGCTTGGAATGGTTTCAGCTATTGGTTAAGTATGAGGGTACAAATTTTACACCGAAAATGTCATTGTTATGCTACCCCCTAAAGTAAAGCTAAAATATAGTTACAAACCTCAGGGGATGTTAAGACTGTATGTTTCTGATTTTAATTTGCTAGAAGCAACAAATATTAGAAAAGAGAAATTGAAATAGATTAATTTTAAGTGTACAAAGTTTTTTTTGTAGTAGAATTGTATAGTGAAACAATTTAGTAATATGCAATTGAAAGGCTTCTATTTATTCTAAACCTTTTGTCTTATTTTAAAAATAGGGTATTTTAAAGTATGTAGAAAGTGAATAAAATGCTTATAAAATTAGAGTGTATTTTTTACTATAAACTGGTGACATCAGCAGTATTTTTGACCTTTTTCAGAGACATAAATTGGAAAAAGGGGGTGGGGGGGTTTGTGAATAAAAAATATGTACTTTAAATTGTTATGAAGTTGGCAAGGTACGTTTTATTTGTTCAGCACATTTCACACAAATGGGGATTCTCAAGTGCAATTACAAAATAAAAGCCCAAAGACAAAAATTAGGATAAAAAAAGTTATGAATTAAATATTAGTTAATAGTGCTAGTTAAAGACTTTCATCTGTCATACAGTGAGCAAAAAATAATAGCTTTGAGTTGGACTTGAACATTGTCATAATAAAAGTTTGTCTAACAACATCAGGAGGACTGCTTTGGGTTTTATCTGTATGAAAACGAAGCGCTGCTTCACTGGGTTTAGTCTTGACTCTGGGCGTCAGCAGAGGGCTTTTCCCTGAGCTGCTCAGAGTCTGAGGTGGTTCATGTGGAACCAACATGTCAGAGATGTACATTGGTGCTAAGCCATAGAGAGACTTATGCACAAGCGGAGCCGCTTTAAGGTCCACTCTCTGAGCAACAGGAAGCCAGTGCAAAGACCTGAGGACAGATCTGACTTTGGGATTTGTTTGGGAACACAGGTAGCAGTATTCTGGATGGACTGCAGCCTCTTTACCGAGTCCAGTTAGCAGACTGTTGTAACCTAACCTGCTGAGATAAACAAGTAAATTCATGAGGTCTTTACATTTGATTCTTGCGATGTCTCAAGATGTTAAAATGCTGAAGTAGGAATAGATCTGATGTGACTGTTAAAGTTCAAGTCAGAGTCCATCAATAATGCCTACATTTTTGACTGTTGATGCTTTTTTTAGTTGCCGCTTGCTGAAGAGGATTGTTTCAGGCTGTCTTTAGCTGCTAAAAGTTGACTTGCATACACAGTAATCTGTTGGATCCAGTGACAAAGTGATTTCACTGGTCCATATTCACCTGCTGTGAGAGAAATGGAAAAGCCACGGTCATCTTCATATTTGTGTAATATTAAACTTGTCTTGAAGCCAATTAAATCAAAAACAATTTTTTCAAAGAAAAACAATCCCTTTTTTAATGTTGCTAACAGTTCTGTAAACCACATTGTGATTTTTTATGTTAAGAACAAAACAAAACAAAAATAAAGTTTAGTTTTAGTAACAGTGAAGTACTTTAAAAGTTTGTTTATTTTTGCCAACAACCTTTTATAGTTTTACTTTACTGCTGACATTTTTTAAACAAAAGTTTTAGCCACAATTGCTAATATTCAGCAAACTCGACATGTTGAATTTATTTACAAAGGAAGGGAGAAATATTTTGAAGCAAGTTTCTATCATCCTCTCTCTCTCCTTTTTTTTTAAAGACCAAGTCTAAGCTATTTTAAAAGCACTCCAAGTGGTCTTTTAATTGCGATCATGTGATTTTTAGCACCAAAAAAAAGTCTTTGTGGTTTTCTAGGACGTAGCTTCTGCAGAGCTACAGTAATTTATTACGAATTTCACCTTTGAGACAGTTGGCGTGCCACTCGGCCTTCCCATCCGTGTTGCTGAAAGCTCAGAGCAGCGAGCTTTTGCCCGCCCGGCGTATTTTCTGCATCCCAAAAAGTGCTGTTTCAAACACAATGCTTTCATCGTCTCCTGATTAACAACAATTGGAACGGAGAAATACTCAGAAATGCAATTTTAAGCTTAGTTTTCTTAATAAAAATCCTCTACTAATAGAAAAATACCACAAGAAGATGTTAAAAACACCAAAAACATCATTTCTGTTTGATTGGAAGGGGTCTTTAGGTCTGAATCAGTAATCCTACACTATCGTGTTAAATGACAACAGTTACATCACTTTAAATCCTGTTTCATTAAGTTGTGTGTGATTCTTATGTCAAATGACCTACACCAGAGAATCAATGTGTCAAAGATAAATGTTGGAAGTGTTTTAGTTGCAACATATGTACCCGTCAGATCTGCCCTTGTTCCTGAGGGTTTACATCACACCCAGCAGGGCCAGCGGCCTTACAGAGGCAGTGTTCTGTGACTCCTGCACTGAGTCGCTACAGTATGCCACTGGGAGCTGGGGACGGATTGTCAACAGCACAGCTAAACTCACTTTATCACTTTGACTCTTTGTGGCTGCTCTTCCACTCTCTGCTCATCCCATTTTAGTCAAGATCAATGCCCTGTGCTTAGCGCAGCCAGAGCGAGCCTCGCAGTGAGGACCACTGAGAGATCAAGCGATCAGATTGTTTCTTCATTCTAATTTGCTCAGAGGCCGTCGATAGAATCGATGAGGCTGATTTGCAAGCTAGCATGGGTGCTTATCTTCTTAAGCTCACATGTGCTCACTGATCCCACAGCAGAGTGAGTGTGTGAAATATAAACGATACAAGTAAAGCAGTGTTTTACCGTACCTTCACCTCTAGAGGGTGCTCTTGATCTTTTTATGTAACTTCTGGGTTAGTAAACTTGAATAAACATAAACAGCACATGCCTCCCCAAGAGCTGTAGTTTTTAGGTAGAAAATGTTTCACTTAAGGAGTATTTTTTATTATTTCCTCCACAAAAAATAAAAAACGGAAATATGTTGATGCTGAGCACTGTGGTAGGAAATTCCTAAATTCACAGGATTTATTAGTATTACAGTGGAAAAGGTAAGAATGCTCTAAAATAGGAGCAAACTTTTTCAGCACTGATCACATAGCTTGTTGTAGATACATTATTCAATAAGTTGCACGGTAAGTCCAGCGTGAGAGCTGTATGAAACTCTTTAAACTGCTGGATCAGGTATCACATGTGTTAAGCCTGCATTCTGCTGCTGGTGCCCCAATGCTCTCTAGTGGAGTAAGATAATACACACCAAACCACAAAGTGCTCTACAGTCAATCTTGGTCAATTCGCTACTACTGTTTTGCAGCTGTAAAGTATGTTTTCTTTTCTCCTCCACAGGATTTCCCAGCCCCTATGGCACCCCCCCGCCCCTCCATCTCCTCTTGGGGCTCTAAATAAGCTTGGATTGTACAGCTCCTTCAGGAGTCCTCCCCCTCTAACACCTTCCCACCATCGGCACGTTCTCTAACTCCCCGTTCTCAAAGACTCTGCTGCTAATGCTGCTGAAGGGGGCTGCAGAGATGCTCAGATGATCCATCGGGCTGTTCTGAACCACATTGTCCACACTGCCCTGGACAGAGAAGAGTAATTAGTGTGGGAGACCCCCTAGGAGGGTGCTGTGAGCACCCCGTGCAGCCTGCCCGCCTAGCTTGGCAAAAAGCTTAGCTTACCCCTTCACTCTTGTACTCCCTGAGATGCCCTCCCCTCCAAATGATGGAGGTGAGCAAGAAAATTTCATTCCTCAAAGGGATTTCATGACTTGATTTAGCTGGTTGCTCTGCAACTTTGCATATCTTTCTCACACAGGGTAGCACAGAGACAAAACAGTAACACATTCCCTCATGTATACACTCACACGGACTCACAAGACTTAGGTTAAGGATATTGCTACATGGAAGGAGAAGTGCATACTCTGACTTGAGACTCAGATTTTGGGGTACGGGGGGGGTGGGGGTGTGTGTGTGTGTGTGGGGGGGTTTGACCCATACAGAACGAAGTTGGATGCCCTTAGGACGTACAGGTGATGCTGTGGTACGGTGTCCTCACACCACACTTCAGTCGTTAGATTCCTTACTGACCGCACACAAATGCCGCATAGGATAATCTACCCTAATGCCCATAGGATTTCCACAAAAACTACCCACTGCCAAATTTCCTGAATTCTAACAGTCAGGCAGTGCACGAGTAGCCCGCAAGAGTGGCTGACTTATGACTTGAACAGCACTAACGGCCTCTTTCAGCATTGCGCAGGGTTCAGGAGGATTGAAAAAAATGAAAAATCTGTACGTCGTGCCTGGGTAAAGTAGGTGAGACTACTTTACTCTTGCATGTTTTTAAGCGTTTGCTACAACTGGTTGCCTGGAGCATGCCCATAGACAAGAAATATGCATTAACATCTTCAATCTATGGTTCATGGAGCAGTCTAAGACTTTGATATCACAGAGTTTCTCATTTTTCACCACCAGACCGCCCATATCTACCAGGGGCAGTTGGGACTAAGGCGTAGTAGAATTGGTGAACAGTGTTCTTTTTTTTAGCTCCAGGACATCAGTTTTAGCAAAGGTCTCCCCATACAAAACTCACCTATTAGTGTTTCCCCACAAGTGGTTTAACATACTCTAATGAAAATCTGTGGCAATAAAACATTTGTTTTAACTTTAACCATCACATTTAAGGCTGGCGACTTGACTTAAACTCAAATCCAATGACTTGCAAAAAAGACTTGTTAGCCTCTCTGCATCGATGTACTGACATTCAATCACCAGGATTTTGATCCACCTGTTTCACAACATTCCTTGCAGAAACACAAAAAAAAACTGTTCTGATGCCATTGTGAAGCACAGCATGGGATTTGCTAGTCTTGTATACTGTCTTCTCCAGAGGATCAAGGAGCATCCCCCGTGAACGTGCCATCTTCAGGTTCCTACCAGAGCAGCGGGAAGAGGAAGATGCATTCAAAAAAGAAGAAAGGCACCATTTCTGCCAACGTCGCTGGCACTAAATATGAGATTGGTATGCCCATAACACAATTTCAGATGCATGACTATGTTTTTAAACATTTATTTATCTATTACACTGCTTAATCTAATTTAGATTTATTGACAGGCGAGGATTATTCAAAACACTCAACTGGTTACCGTAATTTCCGGACTACAGAGCGCACCTGATTATAAACCATTTCATTTTTAAAGGATAAACCATTTTGTACAAACACAAGCCGCACCTGTCTGTAAGCTGCATGTGCCCACATTGAAACGTGTTGTAGAATGAGGATGTGTATGTGCTGAAACCGCGGCGCCGCGTGTGTAAGAAAGAGGGGAGAGCGCATCCAGCACAAGAAGGAGCGCTCTCACTCACTCTTGCGCTGCGGCACTCCGCTCCTTCCTCTTACACACGCAGCAGCGCGCTGACACACATATACATCCTCGTTCTACAACACCTATATAGTTAGTTCATTAGTTACATAGTTAGTAGTTAGATGTTACTGTTATTTGTTAATAAAGAATAGTGCGTTGTAATTATTACTTGCACCGGTATACATTTGCGACGCGTCGCAAATTCAAACTCCTGCTGCTTCATCACCGCGGTGATCAAAAATCCCACACTGTCACAGCTCTATTCCAAACAGTGCCTGGCAGTAACCTGGCAGCAATAAGGTAGTAACAGCACTAGAAGGGCTGGTTAAAAAAAACATACTGGTAAAAGTCACTGAGAGCAGCCGTAACTTTATGGCGGGACGCGCCTCCTGTGCACTGAAACCATGGAAGTCGTCCTCCTCAGTGTGGGATTGGTATAGCGTCAGACATTCTTCGCCATACACTCTCTCAGTCTCTCCTTTGTTGTTGTTGTCACTGTCACTTTCTTCCTGAGGCAAATTCACTCCTGAGCTTGCGCTGTCCTCTCCGTTTCGCAGCAGACCGGCTTTTCCAAACCCGCTGGTGACGGTGGATTTCTTCACACTGCTTTTAACGATTGCTTTTTACTTGAAAGCTGGGTTTATATGCATTTCTTCTTGAATTTTCCATGATGAGGGTCTGTTCATGCTATTTATTCACAAAGTGGGAATTTCCATTAAACTTGCATCTTCCCCGACACATATACCATATTCCCACTGTCTCACTCTTTTCTTTTCTGCTCGAGCTCCCTTAGCGGCCGTTAGAAAAAAAAGCATTAAAAAAAAGAAAAGAAACATGCATAAATTATCCGCATCATTGAATAAGCCGCAAGGTCGAAAGCATGTGACAAAAGTAGCGGTTTATAATCCAGAAATTACGGTAATTTGATTGTTTTAGTGGGATTTAAAGTTTGAGAATAAAAAAAGTGTTGCTGTGGTTAAAATAGAAAAATAGTTTCTGCTGCCATCTAAATAAACAGCACTTACATGAATAGGTGGCTCAAGGATCCTGAAGTATCTATTTGTGTATTTTCTATGTTCGCCTCCTTTTTTCACATAGTAAATATATATTCATCTAAATTTCAGCCAACTTAAGAAATTCATTGCAACACCACAGATAACCTCTTTTTTCTTCATAAAATGATTTAGTAATTTTTGATATTAAATGTCCTGCATTGAAACTAATTTAAGTTTAGGTAGAACTGAACAGATAACACAGCAACAGTTCGGGTTTTATACAGATATGTTTTTTTTTTTGTTAAGGCCATCTAACTGCTTTTTGTTGTTGTTGAAAAGCTAAAATAGCATTGTAAGCATTCCTCCCAATGCTCAACATATTGCTTGGCTGCAGAGCTCTCAGGGGTGAACTACAACCCACGAAACAGAGGAGTCAGCAGCAGAAAGTACAAGTTGGAGGCTACCATGATGTCGTAGGAAAATGGAAGTCCAGCTGTGAGTCGGTCAGCTAGCTGTGACGAGACTCTCACAGTGGCCATTCTGAGAGCAGTTCAGGTCCATTTGAGAGAAAATTAACACTAGATTCCAGATGAATGGCTTGTTTTTCAACCTTATTTTTATCTTGCTTCAAAACTAGGGTATTACAGCTAAAGGTTACAAAGTTAGAAAATTGAAAATGTCCTTAACAGCCAGTCATAAGGGAATGTAAACTCTTGCACTTAGGTTGCCTTTATTGTTAAACGTGATGGAAAGAATCAGTTATACAGTAACTTTGCTATTCTCAAAGACCTTACTGTTAACTACCAACATATGCCTGCTGTGATATAAACACTTACTGTTCCAGTTAGCAAAGCACTGTTAGTCTCTACTGACATTAACAGATGGATGAAGCCACACTGGAATCATCTTTTTCCCATTCAAGAGCCATCATGCAACATTAGGCAACCCTTCTCCAGGTTTGTGGAGGCTTTCAAGAAATTAATTAATACCTTGTTTCGTTAGGGCATATGAATTTTTCATTACTCCCTGAATAATGAATGCTTGTTGGATTAATGTCCAAATGGGCTGCCACCTATCTCTCATACTTCGGGGTTTCCAGTGGGATTTGAATGCATTACAGTCAATTAATTGATCTTTTTCTAGAGAGGCATTATGATTAGTTGCTCCGCAACCATGCAACGAATGGTAAACATCACTGTGAGAATTTTCAGCTATAAGCATCCACAGTCATACTTTTAATGAATGGAAAGCAACATTTAAGCCTGTCAAAATATTTGGATGAAATATTGATTGATGGAAAAAATGATTTCTAATTTGTGTAATATGATACTATTTTTCATCAACAGTATTAAGGTGCCATTGAATTGTGTATGAAATTAATTGTTTTATGTTGACTTTAGGGCCTTTAAATCTTCCCGTGTGCATTTTTTACAGTTCGCATAGCCATCAATGAGATGGACTTCATCAAGGCACGTGATGATGATGAGACTGCCAACCTCATCTGGAACGACTCAGCGGTGCAGCATGAAAAGATTGCTGAGCTCAGGAACTATCAGGTATGCGATACAAACTGTCATGTGAAATCACTCTGCAATCGCATTGGCTTGATTGTTGGCCAAAAAAATTAAGGTACACTCAATACGAGACATGTAACTGCATCTATAAAGGAAGTAAAGGTTTGAGTTTCTTCAGTTGGGGTTCTGCACTCACACGTGCACTCCTGCAATATAGCTCTATAGATAGAATACAACTTTTTGGAAGGATTTTTTTTTTTTTTTCATTCATGCATTTTAAAGCAGTGCAACTGATGAAAAGATGTAAAGGATAAAACAAAGATGGCAGTTATTTCAACACTATAGGAGTTTTTTTGTTTGGAAAAATCTTTCTGGAAAATGTTGAACTTGTAACTTCACAATGTCTTTCTACAGATGATTATAGACTCAATGTACAAATTACGAAGATTTAAAGCCTTCCATCACCCCTCTTAGTGTTTGAATTTTATATCTGTTTTAGTTCAGGTTTTTTTTAGCTCAGGTTTTTTTGTCTAAATCTTAAAGAATGAATTACCTTTTAAATAAATACTGTGTTGGAGACCCACTCAAACCATCTTTTGATATATTTTAAAAGCATTCCAAGTGGTCTTTTAATTAGGATTGTGGTAGTTTTAGCCAATATGTAAAACAAAATCTATCATGTTTTAGGACATAATTCCTGCAGTAGTTCATTAGAAATTTCCCTCTGAGTTGTAGACTGGACCATTAGCACAACCCCACCCCCTCTTCCCTTCCCCGTTGCTGCGAGCTTAGAGCAAGGAGCTTGAGGCCCACCCAGTGTATTTTCTATTTCACAAATATGATATTTTTTAAACAACATTTTTTCATCTGCTCCTGATTCACAATGATTTAAAACAAGAAATACTCAGAAATTCAATTTTGAGCTTAATATGTGTCTAACTATGTGCCTTCCATCATCAGAAAAATACCACAAAGAATATGTTAAAAACAAACAAAAACACAATATTCATTGTAGTGGGTCTTTAACATTTAAACCCCACAAATGGACAACTTAATAGAGTTATTGGTCAAATGAAATGATAACTTAAAGAAATACAAAAATGTGTTTATCTACTTGAAACAGCAGGTTAAAAAATAAAGCCTAACAAAAGAATGTAAGTATTCGACAAAAGCAAAAGCTTTCAGACTGTCTACCTGCTTTGTTAAGACCCGGGTCAATTATAGGAAGCCTGCAGACAGAAATGATTTGTGGACATAGTGAGAGGCAACAGAGATGGAAAGATTGACAGGCAGGCTGACATGTTGTGAGCAGCAGGGGCTTGTGGGGCAGGTTTCACATGTCACTAGTGATGTTGATAAGATAGACCTAAACAACAGGGTGTCTGCGAAGATTCTCAGTCATCCAAGTCATGTTATCACAGGATTCTGTTCTTCAGGGCAACTGGACTTTAGAGGTGGGTCTAGAAGACGTTTCGCTGCCCATCCCAGCAGCTTCTTTAGTTCTAGTTGCTCATCTGAGATGCTGCTCACTTGTGCTGGGCTGAGCATGATTTTACCTTAGTTTGACCCCCTATCTTCCAGAATGAACTTGGCTACTCTGAGCGTTAGTTATCTATCTTCTTGAGCTCTTATTTAATTATACTGGACACTAATGATTGATTAAATCTCAGGCTAGTTAGGGGGGCTTGTTAGGAGAGGGGCAGCAAAAGTTCAATTGAGTAAACTGAATTCTACAAATACTGCAACAGCTTAACATCCAGTAATTTTACTAAAGGGTTTAGCTTTTATTTGTTTTACTTTTTTAGGCTGAGCCTTTATCCTCAGGAGATTTTAAGAAGATATATTTTTCAAAAGATAAGTAGGAAGTCACCCAAATTGGCATTAATATTCACTCTCCGTCTCCTGGAATTGACTTAATTGTATAAACTCCTTCGAATGCCGCTTTATGTTGTATCATTTTGGACAACAATCACACATTTTTTTTCCATCCTACTTTTTTTTCCCCTACATTTTTTTTCCCACCTAAGTTAGGCAATGTGAGATTTTGCTGTCAAATCTAAGTTCATACAGTCCTAATTAACGCCCCTAATTAACGTTCAGGCTCATTTAGTCAAAGAATACAGAAAAACAGAGTTTTTCTTTTACATACACCCTCCTTTTGGTACATTCAAAGCAATTCATTCAACTGTCACCACAGGAGTCTGCGATGCAGAACCAATTACCTTGGCCCCTCTGAGTTGAGATTGATCGTTATTTTTCTCATCTCTTCCCTCCCCAACCTTTAAATGATAAAAAAAAAACACTGTAAACTAAATATGGGTTGAAAAAGATCTCAGCGTCACCTTTTTGTTTTGAGTCTGTAATTGGGCATAAATGTCAGAACATTGTAAGCTCACTTCAGGTTGCTGCCTTTAATGTGCTAATTTTTATCAAGGGGTGGGGGTGGAATTGAGTGGCGTAATGGTTCTAACAACATTATTATGTCTGCCTGTCCCTCTGCAGAGAATAAACCATTTCCCTGGCATGGGTGAAATTTGCCGGAAAGACTGCCTCGCAAGAAACATGTCCAAGTAAGTTTTCTGTCCATTTCAACACATAAATGTGTTTGGATCACATTCAGCGGTATAAAAAACAAGATTTTCCAATCCTGCTGATAGTTCTAGAAGTTACAGCTGGGTACTTGTAGCATTGTGCTCTCAAGCCAAATAGGCAGTGGCTGCCCTGAAAGCACGCTTTCATCTTCAGCATAGAACTAAAGAAGTATGACTCTAAAGGTGTTACATTTGTTTAGACAATAGAACACTTACCGCTTCCTTCCTTTTGTGGGCAGAATGATCAAGTGCCAGCCTCAAGAGTACAGCTTCATACCCAAAACCTGGATCTTCCCTGCTGAATACACTCAGCTACAGAATTATGTGAAAGAGCTACGCAGAAAACGCAAGCAAAAGACATTTATAGTCAAGCCTTCCAACGGGGCCATGGGCCACGGGTAAGTATGCCATGTATAGCAAGTGTCCTATAATGGTTTTTACACTCTAAGTGAGAGGAATGAAATATGACAAGGAGAGAAAAAGGACATGAGGAGAAATGACAAGCACAACAAAAGGAAGGAAATTAGGGGGTTTTGACCCGTTTCCATGCAGGCCAAATACTCAGTGATAATCTGATTTCCTGAGTCTTTTCTCCTAAGTTTTTTCAGTGTCCTTTATCCAATAGCAACATATATTCGTGTCCACGCAAAAAGCTGATATTTCCTGACATGTTTTTATGTTTATCTGATTTAGTTAGCAGTTTTACACATCTGTTCAAATTTAAAAAAACAACAAGATGAGGGGCATCATTGTGCATCCATAGCAACCACTATTTTTGCCTTGTGGAGTAAAAATGAATTTTGTCAATGATGCACAGATATTAGTTCTGCAACCGGGCTGCACGCTGGTGTAGTGGTTAGCACTCTCACCGCACATCGAGTTCAAATCCTGGTTAGGATTTTCGGTGTGGAGTTTGCATGTTCGGGCATGCGTGGGTTCTCTCCAGGCACTCTGGCTTTGTCCTGCAATCCAATTACACTTTTTATAGGTTAATTGATGATTATAATTTTTAAATGTGTGAAAGTGAGCATGTTTGTTGTGTGACCCTGTTATGCACTGGGAACCTGCTCAGGGTGTGCCCCGCCTTCTACCAATAGTAGCTGGAATAAGCTCCAGCGGCCCCAAAAAAAGGAATTAACTGGGTTTTAAAGATGGATTGATAGATAGATTATCTGCAACCATCTATGCAATGTTTATAAAGAACAACTCCAGATTTAAAATGAACAGAAAGCTTGAAAATTCTACATGAAAGTCCATGTAGACATGGGTTTTCGTATAATTGTGTTCGCAAATATCTTATAACTCCCAGCTATCTGTTTTTTGTGGGCATGCAGACGGGCTCACTGCTGTGGACGTCTGTGGAGAAGGCAGGATTTTTGGCACCAGATTGAGTATGATAGCTGAGAGGGTGTGGTAATTTAATTGTGGGCCTCATTGTCCTCAATGGTCACACTAACCGGTGCCAGTGGACACACACACTCACGCCGCACACATGCGCATACACACATACACGGCCTTTTGCAGTTAGAATAGTTCCTTCCCCGAAGGTCTCTGCATGTGATTATTGGATTCCTTTATGAGGCCCCATCAGGAGAGACCAGTCAGACTATAAAACAGACATAGATGGCTGCTGGAGGGGACTCTGTCTCTCAATTGCATCTCTTTATCAACAGATGAGCTGCCTGTGCTACCTGAATGCATATTTCTAGCAGTTCCACGGGCTGAGAGCAACCAAGGGTCTCTCATAAAGTCAGATTAGATCTGTGATCGTTGGATAACTGGAATGGTTAGTGTTTAGGCTAGTCTTTTTTACTTTGTCAAATACTTTTACCTTTTCATAAATTGCAATTCACTCGTTCACAGTCACTAAAAAGGACTGCTGCAGTAAAGTTGCGAGTTTTTGATTTGATTTGATTTGATTTGAAATGTTTTATTTCAAGCAATTAAGTAGAAATAATACACAAAAGCAATATAATCATCAGTTATACATTCATACAGTAATAAATCAACCTTAGGATAATTAGACATTAATAAATATTGCTTGAAAGGGAGTGGAAGGAAGCGAATTTATATAATCCCACCCCGTTATACTATAACCATTTTATTACATGATTTATCAATATCCGGTTCCTAGCTTTTATCAGACAGAATTAAGAATCATAAAGTATTAATAAAGCACATGCCAAAGATGAATTACTTAAGTATGACGTCAAAAATAACTATTTTAGAAATCAACATGGCAAATAGTTCCATGCTTACTTTTGGTGTTAGTACACCATTACTGCAATGCACCAATGCACTGTCACCCTTTTTGTTTCTTATTAAGAGTAGAGCAGCATGAGTGACTGTTCCATATTACGAATAATCATGTTTTTTTTTCTTATTTTAAAAGAAATATATCATTTGATTCTTGGTAAGATGCAAGTTGGAGGAAAGTGTTTAAAAGATGATAAATTCTATTTAGTGACAGAGCAATCCAAAGAGTGTTCCTCCTATGCAGCGTAGTTTGTTAATCAGATGTATGTGCCCACAGAGAGGGAATGCTGAAGAAGCTCCTTTGTGTCGCACACACGTGTTTTAGGCTTGCCAGAGCAGCATGGGGTTAATTTGAAGCACAGCTTTTCAAATGGATTATTATGAATGTTTACATAGTTTAATATTAGGAGCTGAGTCTGTTGGGTTCTGGGTTTGTCTTAGTAAACAGTTTAAGTTTACTTAACAGTGCCAGAAGGCTTTACAAAATTCAGAATTTACAAGCAAATACAACACATTCATCTCTTACACTGAAGTTTCATTTTTCTTTATTTCAGCCTGAGTCCAATTTCATCACTTTTTAATGGTTTGTTCCTTTAACAAACTTTTAAATGATGCTCAGTTGTATGTATTTGAGTGTGCCCCATTGTCGTGTGTAATCATAATGTGGAGGAAGACCTTTTCAATGCTTGTATTAGAAAAAAAAGTGTTTCCTACATTTTTGCAATGTTGTCAGTTTGGCTGAAAACATGTGAATGCACCCAAACACGGAAAATTCTACTGATGAAATTTCATCTTTTCATACATGAAACCCCTAAAGTTTAAGCTGCAATAATGAGCAATTTTTCCTATTTACTAGACTGACTAAAGAGCCCTCATGTATGTACAGTGCTTTTTAAAAAATCGTTTCTACAGGGTAAGTGTTAAGCAGCGTCAAGGAGGCTGATGATAAAATTGATACAATGTGTGCATACATTTCTGCCTTTATTAGGCTTTCATATGTCAGAGACATAAAAAGACTTATATGTCAAAGAAATATAAAAGGCAGACAAAAGTTAAAACCAAATGCATTTCATTTTGCACTAAAGCTTTAAGTAAAAAAAAATAATTTTCAGGCTGTGAGCAGGAAAGTTCTTTTTCCAAGTGATACTGACTTTTTTCTTTGATCATAATGTCGATGAAGACTCATTCATCCAGGTTGATTCCATCATAGTATTAAATTTAGGGGCTGTCATCTGGACTTAGTTTTTAAAGTTGGAAGACGTTTCACCTCTTATCCAAAAGGCTTTCTCAATTCTGAATTAGCTGGTAAAAGAGCTGGTATATGTGCGCTCATGGGGAAGGAGTCAGACCTGAAACTGGATGGTGTTGTCTTAGCCTGTTAGCCTACATGGTTTCGGGTTGTTGAGGGTCCTTTGTCCTCAGCTGGGGTTTGGGGAGCCAGTGACTCCCTCCCCAAACTGGTCATCTATTTCAGCTGTTAACAACCCAGGTGGTTCGGTTTCTTTGGTTTTCAGAACATTGGCATAGATGGATGGAAGAATAAACCTGAGACCACCATTCTTACTAAGAGAAGGTTTATCCTTCTTGACCAATATGGCTTCTTTCACTCCTGGCTCAAATCATCCTTTCTCTCTGGCTAGAATTCGGACTTCACTGTCCTCGAACGAGTGGTTTGTGGCCTTCAGGTGGAGGTGCACTGCAGACTCCGGTCCAATCAAGTTGGCTCTGCGATGTTGGTATAGCCGCTTCTGTGTAGACTCCTCCCCCATGAGCGCACATATACCAGCTCTTTTACCAGTTAATTCAGAATCGACAAAGCCTTTTGGATAAGAGGTAAAACGTCTTCTAACTTTAAAAACTAAGTCCAGATGACATCCCCTAAACCTACTACTATGTTTGATCATAATGCTCTATCTCTGTAAAAAGAGACCGTAGAGGAAGTACCAATGCCTACTAGAGAGATACTTCTTTGACTGACATCAAAGGGAAATCCATTCTTTATGGTTTCTACATGAGAAAACAAAAATATAAATATACAGGTAATAATCAGCAAAAACATTGCTCAAAAACTATTTTCAAACCTTTAGAGAACCACAGAATATTATTAAACTCATCCTTCTATAATTTTTTTCATTTCAATTTTGCAGCAAAGCTTTTATTTTATTTGTTATTGCAGAAGTCTAAACATGTTTTAATATTTTGGATCATCCGTATATATGGCACCAATAGGTGGAGATACTGAAGTGAGAATTTCCCTCACTTTAATTCTCTTTGAATTTGTCCTTTCTGGTGTAATGTGAGCATTACTTATAAATCCGTCCTGCACTAAGCCCTTATTTATTAAAGAGTAAAGGCTGAATTATTGCAATACATTAAGAATATGAAAGATGATGAGTTTAGCTCGACCACTCAATGGCAGTCAGCTCAGAAGATTAGATTTTTTCTCTTTTTTTTTTCATAGTGTGACGCGGCAGGAAATTAAGTTATATCTTCCCCAGTAATTTATTTTTCCGACAGCCAACTAAATGAAGTTATTGTTTATGTCTGAAGCCCAGCCTGTTATAAGGAAAACAAAATAAAAGCGTGTGCAGAGCTCAAAAAGTCAGGCTCCCCTCAAGTACCATATTAAATAGGCAGGGGAGAGTGGGCTGTGATTATTTGACACCCCAGCTCATCAATCATGTCATCTTTTCCTCAGATACTTTTACGCGACTAACACTGTTAACCCTATCCCCGCCTGTTATAGAGGCCCTCTCATTTTGTTAGTCAACATGAGGGGCCCTTCCCCCTTATTCTTCCAGCTCTTTTTTAGCAATAAGCAGGTCAGCTAAATGCTTCTCTGTTGGAGTAAAACAGCTTGCAGGATCAAAAGCTGCTGCAAGAGAAGTTTTATTTAATCTTTAGCTAAACATTTTGAGTTAATAGTTTATTAAGCAATGTATTCAAGACTAACATATTTCTGCTTTTTTTAAGTTGTCTTTCATTTAATTTTTCCATAGTTTTAGCTAAGGAGGCAAATTGTTTGTTTAAAAAAACCAAAAAACTAAACAGTATAATTCTCAGAGCATCTGATTGTGTTTTCAGGAGTCAGGATAATGTTTTTTTCCTTCGGAGACCTGCTGTCAAAATATCTCAGCACCTTCAAATATACATTTAGGGCAAAGTACCATCGGGTCTGTTCTTCTTGGCCTGGTCTGATGGTTGTGCATGCCTGCTCGCATGTGTATAATGGATCCCTCCAGGCTGTGCATGTTACTAATTTACCCTAAGTCTGCTTTAACTAGGAGTGATGGTGGTAAAAGTCAGTTCTTTCGCTTTCACCCACTGGAAGATTGACACAGATGTATTCCACACACATGAAGTCAGAGACACATTGCTTTGAAAGGGTTGCCCCTCACCATTGCAAAGCCACATAGATGTCCGCAAACTAAGCAAACTCATTTTTTTTAAGTCCAGCTAGCACTGGTCTGGGTATTATAAGGGCTGAGTGCCACTGACGTGGGACCAAAGCAAATGAATTAGAGTGAGGGTTGAGATGAAGCGCAGTGCCTGCTCTTTTTAACCTACCCAAAGTCTAACGGCCCGACCAGACCATTTGATGCTCAGTGCCAATCAGACAGAGTGGAATTTGGCTTTAAACAAATCACATGTTCTCCAGATGCTGGCAGAGTGTAGCTCCGACAAACTGTCATTTGTAATAAAGTGCTTTGTGTACAAATTTTTTTAAGGTGCCTGGGTTCTCAGAAGATTACTAAACTTACAGACTTCCACGTACTTTGTATATGTTTTTGAATGAAACATCAGAAGCCTGAAGAATTAGGAGAATGTTTGGTTTAAATCTTTTTTTTATTTTAATTTCAGTTTTTTTTTACACACTAGAAATATTTTGGCCTAAATGTAAGCTTCATTTGACGTTTTTGTATTTAAGCTGATTTGTTGAATTATTTGTGCCAATTTATATATTTTGATTGTTTCCAGATGTATTTCAGATATCAAGAAATTATATGACCTCATATTTGGATCTTGTTTGTCTCAATTTTTGACTTAAGTGGGAGTTTTGGACAGTTTTCAGTGTCATTAGTCATAGTCTCTGCTATTCTCCCATCTATCATTTTTTTAATTATCTTTTTTTTTGTCTTTACCTTGCCATATTTTACCGTGCCACTATAATTTCCCCCTCCCGGAGGATTAATATAGTTTCTGTCGATCCAGGATCTGGCTCATCCGAAACTGTGAGAAGCTTCCTGCCCAAGAGCACTTTATTGTCCAGGAATACCTGGACAAGCCTTTTCTGATGGAGGGCTACAAGTTTGACCTGCGCATCTACATCCTGGTCACTTCCTGCGACCCGCTTCGGATTTTTCTTTACAACGACGGCCTTGTTCGCATGGGCACGGAAAAGTACCATGCGCCCAGCGAGGCCAACCTGGTGAGTCAAAGATATTACAGTTGCTATTAGTAATCAGTGGTGAAACATGCGTTCTTAAGATTGAGGGAGGATGTAGTCTGAAGTATGAACATACACGCCAAGTCCTTAACAGACATGAGGTTTGGAACATTGATTGCTTCAACACTCTATAAAACGATGGCATTAAGTCTCTTAGACATGTTTGGCTTCCATAAGACGTAAATGAAGGTGAAGGAGGAGCTACAGTACTAAAAACATTTGCCATTTTTGGGAGAGTAAACCGTAAATCAAGAGAAGGAATATCAACAAATCATGTTATATTCCTGTAATAATTATTGTTTGAGTGCCAAAATCCTTGTGTTTGTGTAAAACAACCCAGTTGTGGGTGGCAAACAGCTGGAAATACCATTTGTCTACACATTCTGGTTTATTGAACAGTGAGTGTTATTAGGAAGGCTTTCATTTGGGTCGTATTCAAAAGGATTTTATTGCATTCTGCAAGCAGTGGGGATTTAAATGACGCATATTTTCCTAAAACTGAGGTTTAAGGATTGCGAATGAGAAAGTGCGTCAGCAAAACACTGCAAGTCATTTTAGGGTCAGAGTTTTCTGCAACATGTATTTTACCAAAAAAAAAAATCTACAACAAAAGAACTTAATTGTGTTAAAATGTTTGTGTCAAGTGAAAACATCATTTTAGTGCTTAAACCACATCTTAATTCATCCAGACTGAGCGGGAGATTATAATAAATGTACAGAAAGAAAAACATTGAAAGAAAGAAAAGAATGTTCGGAGTGATCAATAATCAATCACCAAAACTTCTGTCATACGGAATTACCCAGCAGCCCCAAATATACAGACAACTGTGGTTTATAGTAGAATTTAAACACACCAGCATGAAATGTGCCGTTACAGTATACACAAAGCTGAGTCTTAAAGTGTGTCTATCAGACTTCTCTCACAATATCAAACCTCCCATATTTGCCTGAAGGGTTTCTGAAACATAGACGGCTGCAGATAAAGGGATGTACACGGCAACACACACAGAGAACCTCCTATCTAGCCTGATTCTTTTCTAACGCACAAATGCACATCTAGACATCCTGAAACCCCTCTCGGGGCACAAGTTTGTATTGTCTTACTCTATGTGTGACACATGATGGAATGAGCCATGCCATGAAGAAAGATGCTGAGTCCCACAGAGAGTGGCTCCCAGACAGGCCGGAGGGCACAGCATTAACTATTTAAGATGGAGACAGGGATGTATTTTTTTCAGGTGAGAGGATTGGTTTTATTTAAACATGGAAACAACAAGAGTTAGACAACAGACTGCAATAGTTGACCATTCAGTAGCACATCTGTCTAATAACTGCTTTTCCTTTGAACTAAATTTAAGACATTTCTGCTAATGTAAGAATTTACTGAATGCTTTTTGCCTACAGCCGATGAAATCTAAATAAATGACAATTAAATAAAACAAAAAGTCTTATATCATCCTAAACTAGATATCGTATTAGACATATTGGAGTAAAATAAGGTTATTTCCTGTATTAATTTAAGTTTCTCACATTGTCATCCTACAAACCAAAGTCTGGCATGCCATGTATTTTTGATTTTGTCTTTGCTATTTTGACTTATTGCAAAACGTTATTGTTAATTTCCCCTAACATTCTCCAATGCAAAATGTGGTAAAAATAAAAAAATCTAACTTAATACACATAAAAAAAATTCCTGAAAGCAGACTTTGTTGGCTCTGGACTATAGCTGCCAACACTGCAGACATTTTTGCTCCTTTCACAATTTCCAAAAGCAAACGTATTATGTACAGTTACAGAATTAGCAAAAGACAAAACTAGGAAAATTCTTGTGTTTACATTGTTGGCTCTATATAAATCTTGGTGTAAAAAGAGGAATCAGTACTTGATATTTTTATCTTCAGTACACAGGCTCTAGTCAAGTGTGAAGAAACATTATGAAGTCAAATTTTTCAAAAAAAGAAAAGTGCTAAAAGTTACGACGGAGTTTTAGGGCCACCAAAAGAAAATGTGTACAAGTACGAGATTTTAAGTCGTAAATTTACGAGATTAAAGTGGAGGTGAGCATACAGAGCAGCAAGTGAACGCCGCACAGCACGCAGCAAACCAAAAAACTTGTACATTTACAAGTTTTTTCTTAAAATCTCGTAATTAAACAGTTATGACTTTCTTTCTCGTAAATGTAGGACTTAAAAGTCGTAATTAAAAAACATTTTCTTTGTAAACTGGCTCTAAAACTCTGTCGTAAAAAGTTTTGCTTTGACAGTGGCAGTATTTTTTGTGATAACCTTTCTTGCAAACAAAGCATGGATTTTCAGCCGTATACTTGCAGAGCTTTGAAAGAAAGCAAGTAGTTTCCAACTTACAAACCAAATAATTCTGTAGATTTAGATCCTTAAGTCACTAAAATTTCAAGCAAAACCAGTGATATTGACATTTGAGCTAAATTGGGGGCAAAACAAGCACTTTGAGTACTTTTGCACCAAATAGTTCCTAATAGCCATGGTTGTTTACTTTCATTTCCTCTGCTGCAGAGAAATTATCCTGGCCAATCAATGACCTGCTGGTACGATGTTATGTGAAATTATCTACTCGAACTAAAAATCAAACTGCATTTGTAGAAAGAAAGTTGCAAACCTATCCCTATTGCCTGTAGATTTCTGTTACTTTATTACCAGCTTTAAAAAAAAAATTCTTGGGAGAAGCCTTGAAACTGCTGTAGAAATAACTTAAACCTTATTGCTGTTCTTCATGTTTGCTATTGCACACGACCTGTAACATAAACTAGCTTTTCATAATCTTCCCGTGATTTTCCTTTTGTAAAGCCGCGTCCACGCAGCTGTCTGCTTCAGTTAATTACTGTGTTCAAATACATAAAAGCACATACTTGGTAAATCTAACAAATCATACACGTGCGTCCAGTACTACAAAGCCCCCTTTGTGTAGAAGCTTAATACATCTTTTTTTTAAAGCCAAGGATACTAATAGCAAAAATGAAAATTTATTTTTAACTTTTATTTTGTTTGCTCACTTGTTTTCTTGTTAATTGAAGAAAGGAACATTTTGAATTAATTGAGTTATTTTAAGATGCAGTCTAAGTACCTTTTTAAAAAAAAATCTTTTGTTCTGATTTTATAGGCTTAATATTAAAATATACTAATTATTTTATGATGACTTAAACATGTAGCAGCTATTGTCAAACACTTACATTTTGAATATACACACTCTTATTTAATTTATTCTAAATACAATAGATTTTTTGTCTGTTGAAATTTACTTTTTTAATAAATACCCAAACTTAGTCACAAGTATTTATCTTTACAATGAAAAAAAATCACATTTAAATCAAACCGTAAGTGATTTTGCTATTATAAAGTTATCTTTAGATTCATTTGGAATGGCAGACTACGATGGAGAATTTTTCCAATTTAGATTTTGTTTGCACAAATGCAGATTTCACTGCTGGTACAAAGAAGTGTTCAGTCTATTCCACAATGAGAAGCACATGAACTGTTTAAGGACAAAAATAAAATGTGCCCCTTCTGTCAGAATAAAAGTAAACATGACCAGGCCTCAAATCACATCTGAGTTTAGAATATTAAATACTGAAATTAATGTATTCGATAGTTAGGGTTTTTTGTTCTTCAGTTTCCAAGAACAAAATCGAAAAGAGCCAGCTTGTTTACCTTTGTTCTTGTGTATGATTGACAAATTTAAAACGCTTCTCTGGTTGTTCTTTGTCTTTGTAGAGCCAGCTCTATATGCACCTTACCAACTATTCAGTCAACAAACATAATGAGAACTTTGAGCGAGATGAGACAGTGGACAAAGGCAGTAAAAGGTCCATCAGCTGGTTTACCCAGTTCCTTCGGTGCAATGACTACGATGTGGCTAAATTCTGGGGGGACATCTCGGTGAGTATGCAGTTCATCAAAACACATGCAAATGCAAAGTCCCTTAAATACTGTGTGAAATTGTGCTTCCTAAAAGCCAAATATGTGAAAACAGTGACATCAATATTCCACAGTGAGAGGACAAAGTCTCTCCATGTCTGGGGTTTGTCAATGAGCTCCTTTCCAGGTGGATATGTTTCTGTTGCGATGCAGAATCTGACTTAAGATAGAGTTGCCACAGGTGCTTGAGAGTGGAAATAAAAGTATTTCTCTACATTAGATCTCTTCCATTAGGAAGGAGTGAGGGGCTTAGTCCTAATTTTTGTTATGTTGATGAGGTTTATATGCACCAAACCTTGATGTTTGAGCAGCAATATTGCATATTTGTAAATATCACAGAATTGTCTGACTTTAGTTGGCCTGATTAGGGCTGGTCATGTGTTTGTAAATACATACATACATAGAAAATGGTCATACAATTTTGCAATTAAGACTTTTACCAAAACTTAAGTATCTTAAATTTTTCCGGAAACTTCTACATATTTCTATGCCTTTTTTTATGGTCAGCACCAATTATGACTTCTTTCGTTGCTTGTTAAAAATAGAACATTTGAAAACTAAGATTTATAGATAATTACATTATAGCGAGTCAAAGGTAGATATTTGAAAACCCGAGCCTCCCAGGCAAAACTATTTAAAGACCCTCTCTGATCGCCTTTCAACTTCCCAGTGGTCTTTTAACTATGATTATGTTTTTTTAACCAAAATTTAAAAAAAATTGTGGGTGGGACTGTTGGCGTAGAGCAACCATGGACCCCTTCCCGTCACCCATAAATGAGGTATCAGTTTACACACTTTCTTGGTTGCTGACAGCCCCTCACATCCCTAACCTAACATTACCGGTGCAAGAAAAATGGCGAGCAATATTGGAGCTATCCAGGCGTACAGTTTTGAGCCAGATGCCAATCTGAGATGATAAAAACAGAGACCTACATGGATCTACTCACCTGCTAGTAGATGCATCAGAATGGAGCGAAGCAGGGAGCTCAAGTGGCATTCAAATGGCATTCTTTATCTGCTCCTGATTCACAAAGACTAAAATAAAGTAATACTCAGAAAATCAATTTTAAGCTTGGTTTTCTTTATGCATGTCCTCCATAATCAGGAAAATGCCACAAGAACGTGTTAAAAACACACACACACAAAAAATGTAATCGGAGTGGGTCTTCAAACTAACTCAAGACAGTAGGTTGTTTAACAGAGGCACAACTAAAAGGAAAATATAGGCTGTTTACAAGTAAAACAAATGTAACAAATTTACTGTGCCTGCAACCAACTCTCATATTTGCTTGAAAATAAAACACATCTGGGAAAAGAAGCAAAAATGCAGTCAACACAAAGAAGCTGCTACACTGATCACACATAGGGGTGAGACTGTGACCAGGGGCCGCAGGATAATAAGGAAGGTGATGTGTTCAAGGACAAAAGACACACACACCATCACGCACACTAACACAGAAAATAGTCCTAGGGACTTTGGGGACAAATGTGGATGGGGGACCAGGTGTTTGAGCTGAGCAGCCTGTGGGTCAGATTGGTAGATGGGTTGTCGCCTATGTGTATGAGCAAACCATGGACTGAAAAAAAAAAGAGGAGGAGGTGCAAGCTTATCAGGCAAGAGCCAGACCACTTTACCCCCCTTTCCTGCACCCAGCAGTCAGACTGGATTGGGCAAAACTTCAGGTCAGTAGCACTGCGGGGAGCTCTTCTGGTAAGGGAAGGCTTTGTCTGTTTGTTGCTTAGGCAAGTAGGTACCATCCAACACACGCAGACACAGATGCAGGTTGAGCACCACTGGCAACACAGATGGATCAGCACTGCCAACGGTGAAAAACCAAAATTCAAAATCTTCTGTGCCAGTAAGCATTTCCATTTCTCCCCTGCTGTTTACCAGACTCCCACACAATAACTTTAAAAACATTCCCTATTTTGTGTTGGTTGTATCACTATATTTACTACTACAGCGGAGGTTCTTCTACAAAATATAGAAAATACATGTATCTAAAAAGGGTTGCAACTTGGAAATGTAAAGAAATCAAAACACACCATTCTATCAGTTCAGCTATGTAAATATTGTCATGCATGACTCTTGCCAGGAGCTGGTGGTGAAAACTCTGATAGTTGCTGAGCCCCATGTGCTGCACGCCTACCGAATGTGCCGCCCCGGCCAGCCACCAGGGAGCGACAGCGTCTGCTTTGAGGTGCTGGGTTTTGACATCATTCTGGACCACAAACTCAAACCATGGCTATTGGAGGTAAGACTAAAAGTCTTTATTAATATGTATTTATTCATTTATAATTTCTTCAATTTAAAAAAACAACAGAAAAAAACCTCCAAAACAACTTACTTTACAGACAGCTGGGGGTTTATAGCCCTTCCACACACATGTACATCATATCAGTAGTGAAATCTGAAAATGTTGATGTTACTTTTAATTAAAGTGTTATTGTTAAAAGTCATAACATAAAGATGTTTTTTTTAAATGTTTGTCTTATTTATTTGCCACTGCTTAAATGACAGTGGCGCCAGAACTAATGTGGGCAGAACACGAGTGGAAGAAACACAAACTGACAGATAAACACACACTGCTTATACACATCTCCACACAGACACCCACACAGTGTCAGGTATCTATTTATGCACCTTTGAAGGCAGGGAGACACATGTAAAATGAAAGCAGTGCACACAACCACAGTCATGCACATGCGATTGCACCCTTAAAACATGCACACGCATAAACACATATGCAGGAATATTTTGCACATGTAGATGAATATAAAACAAGACAAAGGTTCACGCACATGCAGGATGGGAAAATATAAGCCAGGATAGGAGGTTGACTAAAAACATTCTAGCTCCTCAGTGCCAGTCTCTAAAAATGTCAATCAGTTTGAAGATGGATTTAAATCCACTCCAGGATTTGTGTCTCGCCCTTTCGATGTCTGCCAGTTGCTTTAAGTGTGACCTAAATCCTCTAACCCAAAGTGGCCGCACCCCCAACCTCTTCCTACAAATAGAGCCAAAGATGGGAGAAGCTATAGAAATAACATTCTTTTCTTAATCCAGCACACTGAAAAAACATGTTTTTAGTTTCAGTTTTTACCCAAAAAAATGACATTTTAATTTTTTTTCTTCGTTTCCCAGATTTACTTGCTTATTTACAGAGTCATAACTAGTCTATTTGTCTCGTTTTGTGCTGCTTAGCAGTTGTAATATCAAGCCAAGAGACTTGCAACACAGAATAAAAGGATTGTGTTTCCTTTGACTGCTGGAGTACCGTGACATTATGTGTGTATGACACATAGCAAACAGCCGTGAATGCAGTTGTTCCACTCCAGCAGTAATGATCCCCCCTGTGCTACTAGCAGCTCTCTATAACTCTCATCAATTAACACCCCCTACACACCCACTTGCACAGACACACACACACACGGCTTAAGCCTGCTTCTCTTTCACGCAACATTTCCAGTGACAATCATTTATTTCCAAAATTCAGCTGATTAGTTAGGGCATCGTTGGAGCCATAAGGGTTTCCTCTAAAAACCATGTGGCATTTACTGTCAGGTCTAAAAAAACTCCATCTCCACTTCTTTGCATGCGAGTACTTATTTTTAAACAGTTAGGATACAGAAAGCAGACAGGGCCCAAAGGCTGGTTGCCACAAACGGTAGCCTGTGGCAGTTCCTCGGGTCGAAATTACATTTTTTAGCAGATCATTTTGTTGCAAAATGAATATATTTCCCCCTGTTTCAACATAAAGTTTTTTGTTACCTTCAAGTCTCTAAAAACAGTAAAACTATGTCAGGTTTTTTAACAGTCTAGGCCTCCAGGTTTGTTTTGAATTTGCAGACTCCACCGCTCCAGTTTCCGAACTGGTGTCACACTGAATTACGCATGCCACACCTCGCCAGGCTTTTACCAAGTCTGCTGTTCTGACAACATCCTTTCGTACTCTTCCGAATGTCAAAGTCAGTTGTTTGAATTTTAAGCAAGCAGTCAGGAAATGAAAGTTCAACTAGGATAGACTGAAAATCAGTTAGTTGTCTGAAAGCTAGATGGTATTGTATATAAGAAACTGTTCAGTGATAGTAGTTGTGTCCAAAAAAACATGATTACCTTTCACATTTTCCAACTATACTTTAAAAAAAGTGAGAAAGATTTAAAAATACATGTAAAAAATAACTAATTCCAGACTTCTGTGGCACAGAGCGCATAGTATTTCAATCTTTTACTGTACTGATGTATTATATACTAGTTCTATCTGGAAAAAAAAGTGCAACAAGAAGTCTTTAACCAGAGATATCTGATTCAAATACTCACATTTAAGAGAAATTGCTTTTTACAGTGGTAAAAACAGGAGACAACGATAACTTTCGAACCAAACTAAGTGATTAAAAAGAAACATTGTGTTCAAAACAAGTATTGAAAGAAAAAGGAGAAGGGGAAGGCACACAATCCGCCTTTTGTGCCATCTTTATCTTAATTCAGAAGAGTTTTAACACAGGTTTTACCTCCTATTGACATTCAAAACAGTGGTACCACATAGACAAACGGGCACACACACACGCTTGCTCAAATGGCGTAACCCGAGACGTTCACTTTCATTAAGCAAGGCCAGACAGCATCTGTGTCTCGTATAAGAAAGGCGTTTCATTGAGCTGTGCCGTGATCTGCGCTGTACGCACACATATGTGCACACACGTGGGCTCACACAGACACAAAAAAATCTGCTTTGACTGTTTCTTCTTTGCTCAAAGCCAAGGTGTTTGCTTTATGGGGTGCTTTGACCATGTTTATTATCTACTGACAGCAAAATGAAAGAAAAAAAAGAGAATAAAACATAAATCATGCACATTTATTGGCTCAGAAATCAGATTTCACTTATAAATTCTGCACACTCTTTAAATTAGGATGTGTGGGCAAAAAGAAGACGCCACACATCTCTGTTGCAGCGTGAGTCATATTATACAAAAGTATTCATTTAATGGCAAAGCAAAAATATAGTAATGTTGACTACATTTAGCTTTCTTGTTGGTAGCCCAAGTGGCCTGAACTGGGATGACAAATTGTGCCATATTTGAATATTAATTGTTTTTTTTTAAATTAGTTGAAGTCCAGAGATCTAAAAAATTAGGTTACCAACATATCATTAAAAAGTGTAGCGGATGAACTCTAAATGTTTTTGTAGAAGGCTTAAAGAATGTCATATGTGTGCAAATCTTTCTCAAGTTTCGGGTTCCTGGCAGCATGGAGGATGGTTGGCGTGCTTGTTGGAGGAAACGATCACAAGAGTGAACATGTGTTAAATGAGTGTATAAATGACTTTGTTTTATTTCTCTATTTTGTCTTTGTGTGTGGGATTGTTCTCTTAAGAAACTTTTGACATTAGGCTTAGAAAGTCTGTTTTTGTGTAAACATGTAGGCTCTCCGTCTGTATCTGGAAATCACGTCCTAGTTCTGGGATGAATAGACCTCTTTAGTGTGTGTGTGTGTGTGTGTGACTGGCCGTCCTCCAGCCCATCTTTTTAACCGCTGAGAGATGAGAAGGCATTCAGCACGAAACAGAAAAAGAAAGCTCAGGAAGCTGCAATAGAAAGAGAGGAAGAAACCTATCTTGGTAGCTTTCATGCTTGTTTACTCGTCATTGTTTAGGATATAATCCCACAAAGGCACAACGATACCTTGATTTATTAATAATAGTAAGTAAACCACCATCACCTTGTTCACCTTTTGTGCTTTTTCTTCCCGCCATGCTGCCTCTTTGGGATGGCTGCGCAGCATGATTGACAGCTAATGAGTTGGGCATGGTGGGGTCAACCGTAGCACAAGTTTGTTTGCGTCTTCGAGTGTTTGTGTTTGAACAGGCGTCATGACAATAGGCTGCAGCTGGACTACTCCCCCAAGGGTGGTGATTCTTCACCCCTTCTCGTGACTTTCCCCTCTCCCTGCTCTTTGTCCCCAATTGTTTCAAGATGAGTTTGGATTCGCTTGTCTTTTCAACATAATCCAGACTTCCTTTTCCATCGGGTGGGAGTATGTGTGCTTGTGGTGAGGTATTTCTGGGAAGTAAACTGCATCAACAACTGTGGATAGATCACAACACAAATGGACATGAATACAAAATCGGTTTCCACTGCTCCCCAATCTTGCAAAAACATATTAGTGATGGCGTTTTACCAATTTTACGAGCTTTCAACTGAATTTCTTTTTTATCTGATGAGACAGATACAATCCAAGTGCAAAGAGTGTCAATGTGCAAATATTTGTTTTAGTTTTAGATAGTGGACCTAAAGGTTAGCCTGACTTTAAGATTTCTTTCTTAGAAAGTTGGAAAATTCAATTTATTTTACAAGACAAACGCCATTGAGGTTATAATTGTAAGTAATTTATGTAATATTTGTAATTCCAAAAAATCTTTTTTGGCTTTTCAAGATTTAATTACCTTAGATAAGGAGAAACAGCTGAATAAAAAACAAGTCGAAAACACTAAATAATAGTCCCTTTTAACTTCACCTTGATTTGCATTTTACTAATTTTTGACATTAAATTGAATTTATTTTCATTTTAAAAGAATTTGTTTGACCATTTTTACCTCTGGGTGGTTGTCTTTCTGCTTGAGAACTCTAGATGGCAGTAGTGACCTGTAAGCCACTCTCTGGCAAATATGAGCTTTATTAAAGAATAATTAGAATGATGTATGAGACTGTCTGTCTCCATCCACGTTCATTTTCCCCAAACATGACTATTTCATGGAATAAGTATCAAATTAGTAGAGGATCGGCCTTGTATGTGGGGCAGTTGAAAACACACCCCAACATTTAGTCATTCATCATAGGCATGTATGCTGGCAGCGACTGTGTGTGTGAATGCATGCGATTGAGAAGGATGGTATAGACTGCATGCTTACTGAGTGACACATGGACATCTTCCGGGTATAGTTTGTGCTTTGAAAGCCTTGAAACTTGAAACTCGCTTTAGATTTTGGAGTGACAGCTTCGGCCCACAGATATTTGGTTGATAAATTGGGTGTCATGGATGCGTTGACGTTTCTGTGTGGCCATTTTATCATATCAGTTTATACTTTCTGGGGATATCAGAAGCCCTCTGTTCCCTTATTGTATCAGTTTCTACAAAAAGTGGGCTCTCTTGGCGGCCCTTTTTGCCAGTTTCGGCTGGTGGCTATAAGCTAAGTGTCGGCCTGCTCACTGTCTGTCAGGTCCTTTACCAGTGGCCCAACATGTTTAGCTAAAGTTTCCATGTGTCCAAGTGGATCACGTAAAATGGCACACACACAAAAACCAGAACAGTGATTGATAAGACGACTAAAATAAGAGAGCGACTTAACCGGGCGTCCAGCTGTCTATCTTTTTGTCGCTCTGCTACTCTTGCTTGTTTTTTACTCTCTCTGCCTCCCTTTCTCATTCCACCATTGTGCGGCAACAAACACTCCATTCTGACAGCGGCTGAACTGTGCCGATACCCTTGAGTGTGCGGGGCAAAATGGGAGGCTTGTCAAAGCAGTGGTTGTTTACCCTCTGCCAGGAATAATAAGACGGGGTCGTTTTTCTGTACCGATTAATCTCGAGAAGCCCTTGTGCTTGTTTCAGGGAGAATTCCAGACACAGAATAAATGTCGACGTGGGGAAGCAATTTGTTGTGGAAATAAGGCAGCTGATTGCTGCTGGTCCACTGCTTTCCAGCATTACTAACATTTGTGTGGCACAAAAGAAGTCAAAGGTCCCAACTTTGTGTCTTCCCACCCACCATGTATCCATCATTTTTTGTTATGCATTTTTGTCAATCCTACTGTATTGTTAAAACAATAATAATTTTTTTTATAGCTATATGCATTTTTAGCACTATCAGCTTTTCACAGCAACTGAATTTGTTTATATTTGATGGGTTTCCTGGATGGTTTATTTTATTTTGCTGTTTGTGCCTGCTTTACTCCAGCCGTCCTTGGACAAAAAACATAGTTTCCAAATGCTTTAAGAGCCTGAATGTTAGGTGTGTTTCGATTGACTATAAAATTGTGCAAATTGGATTTGCAATATCAAATTTGCTGAATGGAAACACAACAATTTTGAAAAGACTAGCATTTATTGAAAAAAAAAGTTTCTGCGGTCGGAGGAAGTGGTTTTTGAGTCGTTTTGAAATGTACACATTTCTGAAAACTGCAATAGAAACACTTCTTTCAAACTAAATGAGTCACATGACCAACAACCGGATGGCAATGCGCTTCTTGGTAGGATCTGGCTGCCTTGGGCACCGCACAGTGGATCCCACAACAACACACAGCTCATCAAAAGTTGAGCGTGTCATGCAGAACTGTTCGATCAACAGCTCCTCTGTAAAATCAGCAACCAGGATTTCCCAAAATGGCTTCATTTGTAGCCTTTCCCAAGTGTAAGTAGCATGACACTTCATGGCCTGAATAAGATGCCAGCGTCTCCTTTGATAGATGATGATAAGCGCTAGTGCCTTGGCAGAAATTTGAATGTATCTGCTGTAATCCAAGTATGGTTCACATCCATGTTTTTGAATGATTTATTGCGTGAGTCGGTTTGTGTTTAGTCGCATTTGTGATTTAATGGAAACAGTGTAAAAGCAAAATTCTGTTTTTTGACATTTCTAGAATTTCTATCAATTTTTGTGCATATGTTTAATGGAAACGCAGCTAATGTTAGACAGCACCTTTGACCAGACTAGAGTTTGAAGAAGATGACGTTTTGCTGTTTAATATAGTAGCTGCATTCCTAAAGTTTTCAAGCAAAAAATTATACATCTTTAAATTCACTTTTTTGTTTAGCTAAATATTGATGCTAGGTATTTATTCAGATAAATAAATGATAATACACATTTTCAGTAGATAAGAAAGCGTTTTATAATAACAAAGCCCTGCACATTCTGCTTTTTGATCACATATTTTATCAAGACTGATGGTGAACCAAATCAAAGAACAAGTAAAAAGAAGGTTCTAATCTTTTCATCTGACTTTTTTATTGAATGCGTCTTGCAGCAACCAAGGGCTCTTTTTAAACCCTGCCAGAGTCACTTAAGGAAATCAGAGTGGGGGTTTGGAAAACTGCAGGGGTTCATTAGGAACAGACTGGTCCAACTTCCTCTGCCAGGGAGGAAAGAGAGAACACAGAAACAGAAATGAAGAGAGGGAACAACCCTGGCAAGACCTGCAAACAGAGATGGTGGAGAGGGGGTTGGAGTAGGGGTCAGCTTTGACCAGTCAGAAAACATTGTTAAAGACAGCGAGAAATAGAGTGGGAATAGAAATGCAACAGCAGAGGAGAAGTGCTGTATATAGGGAATCGAAACAGAGAGACATAAAACTGAAGTAGAAGAAGAGAGACAGAAAGTGCTTTGGTGCCAGTCTATTCTTTGACAGCTCGACACCCCAAATCAAACTAAGAAATATAGACATGTAACGAGGCAACCGTCACTAGGATCACTGCCAGTCTGCCTGTTACCTGTGGCTGCCACACTCTAAAGCAGCGCTCTTTTCATTGTGGCTGTCACAGTGGGGACTACTCTAAATGAAAACAGACCTGCTCCTTATTTACTTGAAGTGAGGTAAGGTACTGTAGGTCGAAGTGGAGCTCTGTCCTTTTTGACACACAGAGGAATGTATTGTACACATCTTTATGTCGACTAAACACAAGATGAAGACATTCATCATCCAAATTTAGATAAATGGTTGTTTTGTAGAAAAATAAATTATGGTTACAGAAAGCAGGTCTATACCATTCCATCTTTAACTGATGAGGATTTAGTAGCTTGCCCTGTAAATACAAATGGACATGTTTTATTAATAAACGTACATTTTGATGTAGGTGAATGTAGTTCTCAAGTTTTATTTTGTTGTGTGAGAGAAGTGAGTAAAGCTCATTAATAAAAAATGTTTTTCTTGTTTCTCAATTTTCTTAACATCTGGTCTATCGTCACAACACTGCAGCTCAAAATCATTAGTTGTAGAGCACAAACTCATACAGTAAATCTGTGATTGGCTCACTGTTCATTTGCTACTCAAACAATTGGTTGCTGTGGAGGTTTGATGTGTTCAACTGTATCCAGCGATTTTCATGGAAGAAAATAAAAAGCAAATGAGACCATTGAAGCATTTTGACCCAATTACTCTGACTGCAGAGAGGTGTTTTAGTACTTTTAGCTTGACTCTCTACAGCACTCCTTATTTATAACTCTTGAAAGAAATACTTGTTACTAATCTAGAGATATAAGGTAAGTGACAATATGAAATTTCTGGGTTACCGGTAACCATTACATCGAAAAATGTAATAAATTGATACATTTCTTGCGTAACCCTTGTGCTATCCTAGGCACTTTAACATTGGGAGTTGGGTCATCTAGACCCACTAGACAGTGCTCTGAACCTTTTTTCTTCAATGATTTATAATCTTTACTGGTGTCCATGGATTACATGAAATCTTTCCACCTTTATCCACCTTTGTCATGGTAGGGAGAACATGTCAATGCAAGGGTGGGGTAATCTAAAATAGCACAAGGGTTAATCTGAATGTACTTTGGGGTGCATGCTAGTGTGATGGATAGTAGGAATATGTGGGTTTTCTTTGGGCTTTTTCCCACATTGGCTTTTCAAAGGTAAATTAGAGATTAGAGAAGTGAGTGTGTGCCTGTGTGGTTGCCTGTCTCTTTAAGTGGCCTTGGAATGAACTGGTAGCTTTTTTTAGGGTGTACCGTGTATTTGAATTAAGACAACTGGAGGTTTGGATAGGCTCTAGCAACCCCCGTGACCCTAATTAGTTTAGATATATATGTGTGCTTATGGATGTATTTATGTTAAATTAGGCCTTGTCCCCTGGGTAGTGGGCGGCTTGTTTTTAACAGGTTGGAGGCTCTCAGTTACAGGCCAGTTGCATAAGAAAAGGCACGTGGTATAAAGCTAACTGCCAAATTATACCAAGTAAAAACAAAACAAAAATGAATATTCAGACTTTTGGTAGCTTACAGTTGGTTGATTACTAACGTGTGCCTTTAGCATATACTTAAGATATTGCCTACTGGGGAAAAGAAAACTCCCATTCTAATGTTTTTTAGAATTTCCCTTTCTATGCAAAATTATTTTTCAAGCTAAATAGCTTCAAAATGTTTAAAAAACAAGAAATAAAAAAGTTCATGTTTCCCAAAACTAATTTTTCTTTTACACACAAACAATTTCTTGCAATGAGAAATGGAGTTATCGGCTGTTGTAATGGAGGAAACATGGTTACACTGGATCCAAGGTTGGCCACTGTAGAAAGTGTGAGTAACCCTGAGCCAAAGTGGCTACCACAAATGGTTACCATTCTGTAGACTCACTCAGAGTTCTTTGGATCAGTTGTACAGATATTCATGCAGAAGCAAAATAATGAAATCAAATTTAAATTAAAGCTACACCTAAACTACTGGGCTTTTATCCTACTGAATTCTTCAGTCAAAGCCTCAATGTAGTAATGAGGCCAAAAAACTTAAGACAGTAGCTTCTCCACGCGTAATGGGAACGGCTAGTTTATGAATACATTTTTGTACAAGCATTGAGCATTAAATTTGTCGCCTGTCAAAAGAGAAAAGAGGGACTGAATGCATTTGGTGTGAATGCAGCTTTACGCCAAGGTTGGCGAATATGTTCAGAAATGTTGGGTTTTTCTCTTAAAAGTGCGACTTATACTCTGGAGCGACTTATACTCCAGAATCATCAATTTAAAGAACACTGGGAACGCTTTTACAATAGATCAAAAGAGGACTGGAGTGGGACTTTAAGTTTTAAATAAATGGAAAAAGCCTTTTTTAACTTTCAATGTACAAGAAATTAAAATATGTAAGTGTCATTTAAAATTAGGAAAATATTGGACTTTTGATTAATTGGTATTTTTTTAAACAAATTTAAAATTTAAAATAAATGATAGATACCAAAGTGTTTTTTTGTTTTGTTTTTATGAATTACCTTTTGAATTATTATTTTTTTAAATTAAGCTAAAGCTATCACTCAACTAACATATAGCAAGAATAAATAAATGTATTGACCACACTTAATAATGTCTTACGAACATTCAGTTTGGTAGCTAAGAAAGTTAAACGTCTAAAAAGAAAAGGAACTAAATGTCTCCTTAGTGTTGATGTACAGAGCTGTAGAGAAGGAAAGCTTGAGCAACTTACACATTCGCACTGAGTTTTTACTTGTTCTATGTACACAAGACACAAATAGTTGCAAAACACTGAAAGCTAGCATGCCAATTTAAAATATAGAGACTTAAAAAAACATAATGCAATTGGTCTGAAATAGAGGGTACAGCTGTCAAATCATGGTAAGTTTAAAAAATGGGTTTGTGCTCGCAGAAAGTTAGTGCTTCTCTGCTCATCCTGGCTCATTGACATAGTATTAGATGGAAACTTGTGGGTAATAAGTAATTAGCCGTGTGATAGGCCTCACCAGTGTGCATGATTTATTTATTTTACCAATGTTACGCATGCTCCTGCTAGTAAACTGCAAACATTCATTTTACCTGAAAATGAGCAGTTGTTTTTGGAGTATTTCCTCTCCAGTTTCTCTGCTCAACATATTTTGCAGAACAGTTTTTATTAATCCAGCAGATAATGTTTGGGCTTTTGGTAAGAAAAAATCATTGTAAGCTGACTTTCTTAACAAGATAAAAATGGACCAAAATTCCCTTACCTTATCTTTTTTTAACGTGCCCACAGCTTGTACCACTAGGAGGGAGAGAGGCAGTACATTCCTAAGCTACTACAACCTGAAGGTTTCCTAATAATTTTGATGACTATAAATAACACATTCCGTGGAAACAACTGGGAAGTCTTGTGGTTTTAAAGTCTCACTATGATCATTTTTTTGAGCTATTTTAAAAGCGTTCCCAGTGGTCTTTAACTAGGATTATGCTGTTTTTTGCCAAAATATAAAAAACTGTGTCATTTTCTAGGACGTAGTTTCTGCAGAGCGGCAGCAGTTCATTAGAAATTTGCCTATAAATTGTGAGCGGGACCATTGGCGCGGAGCAACCCCACCTTCTGGAGTGGAGCAGAGCATGGGGCTTGTGTACTGCTCAGCATAGCTTCTACGTCGTTAATAAGCTCTTGTTTAAATGGAATTTTTTCGTTTACTCCTGATCGACAACAATTTGCATGAAGAAATGCTCAGAAATGCAACGTTAAGCTCAATTTTCTCAAGATTTGTCCTTCAACATCAGAGAAATGCCTCAAGAAGATGTTAAAAACTGGATTTTCATCAGAGTGGGTCTTTAAGAGATTGCAATTGTTTCAGTGCAATTGTAATATTCTTGGAAATTGGAAACTGGCTCATATTAAGCGTGTACCATAGAAGCTGGTGAAATTCTTTGTACTGAGAGTCCTTCTCAAAAGTCCTTTACATTTTGTCATTTTTTGCAAACAAAATCCCCCCAAAAAATGCATGAATGGCTTGAATACTTACATCCTGAAGGACATTTTGCCAAATATACAATTAGTTAAAGCTATTAAAATTCTAAAAAACAAAAGGCCCACAAAGTATTGTTCACAAACCTAAAAAACGAGCTTCATTTTGAATGAAACATAGAGACCTGACTTATCTAAAAAAAAAAAAAAAATCAAGGTTTATCATCCCACGCCAGCCTTTCGGAGAGCATCTGTCACATTGTATTTTGAAATCACCTCATAGACGACACCATTCTAATCAGTGTTGCCAGTTCTTTCTTTGAGGCTACTTTTGTTGTCTCTTATGAAGCATTTTTCACCATGGGAGGGACACATAAAGAGACCTAACAAAGAGAAAAGAATTGATTTGTTATGACAGGTATAATAACTGATATTTAAACACTATACACTGGTGCTTGAAATTGTTCTATTGAGAAAGCTAAGGTGCTGTTAAACGATTCCCTGGATAAAATCAGCATTTGTTCCTTTCATTCCTTGTTCTTTTGTTGCTTGGTTGAAGTTCTCCGAGCTTTGTTGTGTGCGATTAAAATCAAAAAGTTAGAGTCTGGGAGGATTTTTTTTTAAATTGCATTTTTTTTTTTTAGTTATTTAGCAACAAACGAGGGTCACCTAACTAGCACGAGCTGGTTTTGGGCTCACAAGCAGCTCTCTTAGTTAACAAGCATGTACACATCTGTGCCAGACAGGATATGTTTTCCCTAGGACTATACTGAAAGAGCCTCAAAGTGTCTGTCAAAGGAAGAGGGAAAAAAACAAACCTCTTCCATCTCCTTCTCCCTGGCACCCCCACCCCTCCAAAATGCCCCACATGCTCTGTAATTATGTGCCATTTCAGTTTTCTGAATTTCAGAAATTAAGCGGAAGTATTCTCAGAAAGAGTCTTTTCTCTTCTCTTCGACAGATCAATCGAGCGCCGAGCTTTGCGACCGATCAGAAGATTGATTACGACGTGAAGAAAGGGGCTCTGCTCAATGCTCTGAAACTCCTGAACATTAGGTAATGTTTTCCACCATGCTCTCACACACGTATGCCTGTATAGTTTGTAATTATCCCAGTATCTTAAGATCATCTGCAGTGCCATGCATGGCTAAAATTTGACTGCCTTTTTTCTCTCCTGGGGCTCTGAATAATTCAAGATTTTGATCAATTCATGTAAATTTTTACCCCAAAATAAAAAAAAAGAGTTAAAACAACGGTTGCACGGCACTATTTAGCTTTCATCTTGTTTCAGTTCCACAATGATGAGACAGTAGTAATAGTGTGAACATGACAGGGGGTTTGAGCTTTGAACACATAAATTACTGTCATTGCAAATGGGTGTGTTGGTGTTTCCTGCTGGATACAAAGACAGATAATGGCCAAGACACAAAACCTGTTTGTCTCTAGTTTGCTTTGTTTCTTTCAATCACAATTGGCTCTTCCATGTGCGTTTAAACAGGCTCGCTGTTTAGCTCTGCCTCTTTGCTTTGTGGGTGTAGTTTGCTGTTTTTGCTTATGCTTACTCTTTTCATTGTGTTATGTACTTGTGTACTTGTGGGTGTCTATTTGCCGGCGCGCTTTTTGTCCCCTGGATTCAGGGATTCATTGATTGATCATTCCACACCGGACCTCTGGATCTCTGCTGTCTTTTTTTTTTTTGGTTTCCTCTATTCTTTTTTTTCTTTTTACTGCACTAAATATATAGCCTCAACCCAACTAATCACACACACAATGAAATCGTGTGCACAAAACTAAACATAGGAATGCACGTACACAATGAATCAATTACATGCTGCACCATTGAGCTGCTTTGGCCCTAATGTGTTGCACGGCACAGCCAGCCCACATAAAACCAATTCACACATCTGGCTTTATCTGAAACTAAAAAAGAATCTCTTCGAATAATTTGTTGCACGGCTTTTCTTTGCCGTTTAGATTAAAAGGAAGATTTGGTTATTTCGCAGAAATACATAGTTGGAGGTCCTGAAAGATGGGAAGGTTTCCTCTGGAAAAATTTCTTTTCTTTCTTTCTTTTTTTTTGCAGTGAATGAGGGATTTGTTGAACTTCACACACGTTCTCTTTTACAGAAATGACTTTGTGTCCCCAAAGGAAGGGTTTTCAGTGTGGAGAAGGAGGGTTCACTTCTGAGCCCGCTCACAACACCAACTGTATCACATAGGATCAATTCAGACCCACCCAGGCATGGACATTGATAAACCTGAGCCCCCCAAGAGCACTCAATGTCCAATTTAAAGGGCCAGTGATTGACTAAAATGAATTGCCCTTTCTCCTCACCACAGCAGCCAAGTCATTAAGAATAGACCGTCTCGTCTTTATATTAGCTTAGTATTTCAATTTTTTAAAACAAATCATGTGATTATTAGATCCATAAAAGTTTGCGAGCTGGTAAACATATTCACTAACAGCTATGAAATCCCAAACCTTTGGTAGAGGAAAAAATAACACTTATTCTTTGCGTTTTAACTTTTCATACTTGTTTTACTGACCCAGGGCTAGTGATAAGAAACGTAACCTAGCCCAGCAGAAGGCTGAGGCTCAGAGACGGCTCTACGGACACGGCTCTATGAAAAAACTCCCAGCGGCTTCCTCAGACTGGGAGAAACAACGTCACACACTGGAACGAAGAAGAGAAGAGCTGGTAAGGCCTAATTCAACGAAATGCTAAAACTTTACCAAACAAGGACTTTGATTTCACATTTACATGCAGTTTCTCTAAAGATTTTTCAAAGTAAAATGTAGTTTCCTAAACTGCTGACCACAGATAAACTGCAGTGCAGCTTCACTCTTCACTGAGCTCTTATATGGTATTCCTTAACTGTGGTTAAGGGGGTTTAGGGGATTCTCAGCTCATTTGTTTTCCCACCCTGACATTTAAAACCAGCATGGGGATTAAACAATAGCTGTTCAGTCATGACCCATGAGCATAAGTCATGAAATACCTTTAAATCTTGTTATGCCACACAAAAAAAGGGAACTAAAGACATTTCGGCTTGAGAGTTTCCATTCCTAGCATGCATCTAGGTGCAAGTTTAATCATTTCTTTCAAAAAATGTATTGGCCAATATTTTCTGTTCAGTACGTCATGAATATATGTTGTGATGCTGGAATTGAGTTCACAAAATTGAGATAAAAAGGAGACAGTGTTTATGCCCCTTTAACACCAACTACTATAGTAGTTGTATAGTTAAAATCTACAGTCGGCGGGTCACAAGCTCACTGCTCCACTCCATTCCGATCCATCCACTTGCAGACAGATAGATCCATGTACGTCTTCATTTTCCTTGTCTGAGCTGGCTTCTGGCTCAAAACTGTACAACTGGATGGCTTAGATATTGCACCTGTAATTTTAGGTTGGGGTTGGGGCTGTAAGCTAGGGGGAGAAAATGCATGGAAAGTAATCAGTAAATAATCAATTTTTAAATACCGGTATTTCCGGGAGTGCTTTAAAAAATAGATCAGAGCATTCAAAAAGAGGATTGGAGTGGGACTTTGTTGTTTGACTTTCCCGAAACGTTTCAATTTTTAACAAAAAAAAAAATTTCTATACAACTAATATATTTTGATTGAAGAATTACAATTTTGATCCAATACTGCAATACTGGGGGTTAAATGTCTACCACTTTCTTTGATTAGCCTTTGGATAATCACTGCAGTAATTAGTAGTGAACAAATACTAAGAGCTGCATTTATTGAAGAAAAGGGCAGAAAAGTGAACCACCATCATCACTGAGTGTTGTTTGGCTCAAGTGTGAGATCATGCTAAGGTCTGATGAAGGGACAGATTGTTCATTACTCAATAATTTTGGTGGCTGCTGCTTGCAGGGGTGCCTTCCACTCTCTGCTGTTTGCTAAATTATCATACTGAAAACCTCAATTACACCTTTTGTTGGACTGAAAGCAAGACATTTAGAGTGGAACTCATTTTCTGCTCTCTTTCTTAAATCTGCAGTCTATTATGCCATACACTACTTCTGTTCTTTACAACCCCCCTGATATGCTTGTGACAATTTTTTTACTGGTGTTTTTTCTGTAGAAAGAACAACTTGCTCAGGTTCGCAAGCAGTTTTCAAGAGAACAACATGAAAAGCAACATCTGGGGAATTACAGGTAAGAAAAGGTAAACAGTTGGGGGAGAAAGGCTCCAGCAGATCCACTAACTTCCCTTATTTCTATAACCATCTGCAGAATAACAGGCTCTTGTAAAAACAAATATTGATGCTGAGATATCATGAGTAATAGAAGAAAAGAATGTTTCAGGGATTCTCAAATGTCTTTTACCATATTTAGAAACTTTAATTTCTCTTGTAAAATTTGATGGGCAGCTCCAATATACCTTTTATTACTCCTACCTACACTACTTCTTTACTAATCCTTTAAAACTACATCCTGGATGGTGGAAGACACTGAACGTGTAAATGTTTCACTTTATTGATGATTTGCCTTACAGCAGGACTTTGTAACGCTAAGTTTGGATTTAAAACTAATTGTTTTCACCCTGTCAGCTTCTCTTCCTCTCTTCTCTCTGTATGCAACATTTAGGCGCCTTCTATTTTTCTGGGTTTAAGTTTTTTTTTTTGCTGTAAGTCCTTGTTCACACTCACTTAGAAGAGAGATGGAGAAAAACTCCATGTAGACGTACACAACCTGCTCCCACGCATTTGCTTCCTCCCCGAGCATGAGTGACTTCTAGACGTGTCACTTGACTGAATGGCTAGTGAACATGCTGCTCCAGGCCTGCATGAAGTGCTGTCACCTTCTTCCTCTTTCTCGACAGGCTGCCAGACAGTCAATCAGACAGGCTGAGGTTTGTCTGGAAGACACTTAATAAAGACCTCTTAGCATTCAAAGTGTGCCCCGGCACTACACTGAAGTCTGATTAACACACTGCTTCTCATTAGATAAGTACGAGTAATGAACTCGCAAACCTTTGGCTATTAGATGAAATCTGTATCTAATGCAGCTGGATCAAGACCCTTTTAAACACGGAGGATCATTTCTCACTTAATGCGCAAAACTGAATTAGAATTTTGATAAAACAATGTGTGTTCATTTAAAACGGGAGGGAATCCACACAAGTAGTTAATTAAAAATACAAGCTATTCATTAGATTAAAACACAAAGATAGAAACACAAAGATAAGTTTTAATATAAAAAGTGAATAAAAGCTGAGCTTTTCAGCTTTTAATTTAGCTCATTTACAGAGATGTTTTCTCTTTTTGTTCAAACAGACAAAAACAGTTTAACTCCGAGTTTTAATGCAAGTTGAAAGCAATTTTTGTTTGCAAGAATAAGCAAAAGATTTAACAAGAACATAAACTGTATTTCATAAACAAAACAGTAAGTATTATTTTCTGTTGGGAGACAATGAACAATACAAGTATGTTCATTCTTTAACGAAAATCCTGAGATACGCTATCACAAATAAACACCAGTGGACTACATTCACATTAATAATAATAAATACAAGGTTTTACAGTTTTTGGAAGGTAATTTGAAAGTGTAAACCTGCAATACTTACAAAACAAGAAGCATAGTGCAGTGAGAAGGGGAGTGTAATGCAATAACTCACTCCACGCCTAAAAATCATCTACTATGAGTAAGGCGAACAGATATGGCTGAGGAAGTAAGCCTCTAAATTAACTCAGGCTTTTAAGATAATGGATTTTAGTAAAAGCACAGCAGTTATGAAAAGAATTCCTGTCGGAGGGCCTTAAGGGAAGGCGGTTCAGGGATTTTCTTATCCCACATCCAAAAATTAAGAAGATGTTTGTTTTGAGCTGCAATCAATGGATTTCAGTCAACTTTTGGAATCAGGTCAGAAGTAGAACCCCCCCCCCCCCCCCAGCTATTTATGCTATCTTAAAATACTACTTGAAAGCCATGTTAAAATGATCAGTGGCATGTGACCTGCGGTACAAAGTTTTAATCCTGATATTGTGACCTCATATTTGAAATGAGATAAGCAGTGAAATCCACAGCTTGTGCTGATGAAATATCTAAGTAGGACTTTTATTCCTTCTAAAGATAGGTCAATCATACTTCTTTATGTAGCTTTTTTCTGTGTTATGTACTCTGATTTCTCTGATTGTTCTGTTTTTAAAGTCAAACTGCATCAGAAGACCAAATGGCTTTGTGTGACTTTAGTATGAAAAGTGCTTTATAAAAAAAAAAAACTTGATTTGACAGCCAGAGTGATGACATGAGGGAGTTTAGTGCTGTGTTGTGGTGATAACCTGTCAGTTTTTAGTGTTTTGTCACTTTTTTTGTCTTAAGTGGAAAATGTGTATTATGTGAATAAGAATATTAGCAAGGAATTTAACACTGTACATCTCAATGAGAGAACATGTGAGCAGTAAGCATCTACATCAATACCATCCATGTATGAGAGATGGACTAAATGAAGTTTGCACTGTTTCCTGACTGTTTCCTGACGTAATGCTCGTCTTTTTGTATTTTCTATTTGCTTTTTTTTTTTTACCCTTCTCAATTGATCCTATCACTTGCCCTTTATGTCTATTACTTGAAACCTTTTCACTGAAATATTTCCATCTGTCTCATACTCTGGTTGGTCTTTTGTCTGCGCACGTCTTTCACCTGCTTTTCTTTTTACACCTCTTTATGTTTCTATATGCTCTTCCTTTTTTGTTTTTGTAACCTTCCCCTCTTTCTAATTTTTCAAAATGCTTTGCCTACCTTTTTTTGTTGTTTTTTCTTAAAAATTCTGGTCATTCTAAACTTTCCACCTCCTTTGTTTAAACCTCAATCTTCCTCTTCTGTCCTCATGGGAAACCCAAACCCTTTGTTTCCCTTTACTTCCATGTATTACCTCATTCTTGTATTTGCGTTCTCCCTACATCGATAACCCTTCGTCTTTGACTCTCCCTTGTCCCTTTTCACTTTCCCTGCCTCTCTCTCGCTCTTTCTCCCTGTCTCTGTGGTCTACAGACGTATTTACCCCCCAGACGACAAGCTGCTGTTGGAAAAGTATGAAAGCCTGCTCTCGGCCGCCTTTCAGACCTTCCTCGCTGGGCGAGCAGCCTCACTTCAAAAGGAAATGAATAATCCTCTGAAACGAATGAAGGCACGTACGTCAATGGCAGATTGTCACGGACACACACCCACGCACAGCATAAAAACCTGAAGAGACACACACCTGAACATATACACACAGTATGCAGACACTTGTGGACAATATAAAGGAAACACACACACACACACATTTCTATTAAAATTCTGCCCACAGAGACGAATAAGGATGCGCAAATAATGGGGGAAATGTGTTGCAGTCCTTGGTTTTTGTTAGACCATTTGACGATGTGTCCTTTTTCTTCTCTTTACGTGCTTTGCCTTTCTGCTGTCATTTGCATTGTCCCTTCACGAATATTTTTTGCACTGTACAATTTTTAAACAAATATCACATCCCATGCAACTATATTTTATACATCATTGTACATTTTTCTATTTCCCATCTCTTCTTATTCTCACCCGGGTAACATACAAGAAATAAATCAATTAATTTAGCATAATGAGGAGGAGATTGCTACTTATTCCTATTAGTGTTGTGTAGATTGCTTTTGAAACATTCAAATGGTTATTAAAAAAGATAAGGTGTAGTGGGCACTTAAAGCAACTACGCTTGCAACCATGTTGTCATTGTATTTATTGAAAAAACACACAAATATAACAGAAAAGCCACAGACCCTTTTTCAGATTCAGGATAAAAAATCCGTAAAAAAGACATTTGGGCAAAAATGAATTTAATATAATGAATGCAATGAAGTTTAGAAATACTTTTCCTATGTGAATCACTGATAATTATTTTTAAAATTATTATATAATTCTTTTTTTTCAACCATAGTATGGGTATATTTTACATTCCAACAGTTAAAACATTTGTGTTAACAACCTAAACCCTTTAATCCTTTCACAGCTTTTAAACTCATTACTTTATGCACTCCTTTAAGATGGAAATGTTTTCTAAAAAAAAAGCTGAAGAATTTGCTTAAAGATTATACTCAGCCAAAATAAATAAATACAGATTTTAGCCCACATAGACGTTTTTTATAAGGTAGAAAGAGAGTCACTCATCCGTTTCACATCATATTTTTTGATAGTGAGTGATAGCTTGATAGATTGAGATGCGAAAAGGTTTCTTTATGTCCTGAGTTTGTTTGAGCAATATTTAAATCAGCTGATGAGACTGATATCCCAGAAAGTATAGAGAGATGTAAAGTATAGAGAGATGAGTTGCAAACTATTCTGCTTGCAAATGTAGGTTCTCAGTAAATAATTATTCTTTTATAGCTGCAGGTCACTCTCACATGCCAAAACACATTTTTAGTATCATTTAAATATTCGCCAACATTTACTTTTTAGAAAATTAAACAAGCATAAGGATTTAGGTTTAATTGAGCTCATCCGGTGACCCGACCTGTGCAGCATTGCATGGTTAGTTCCTAATTTAGTACAATGTTAAATATTATTTTCCAGGGAACATCAACACGCCTGTCTGCCAGGTCTGTCACTGTATCAAGAGCACACGTGTTAACGGCCTTTGTGTTCTTCTGAGGTTTGTGAATTGAAAAATGTCACAGCCTGTCACGCTATCAAAGAAGTTGAAGCCTATGTCGAAACTTAAGTGATAACATACTGATTGACTGCAGAACACCCTTCTGATTTCAGCTGCCACGCAGCATACAACTGAGCTTTGGGTTACACTGGTTTTAACAGGGTTTGCATCACCTCTCTCCCAACTTCCATCATAATTATGCTGACAGGAGCACCAGAATGTTGGTTTGTTGCTTTTAGCTTTGTTTTCCCATCCTTTCAGATGCTGTTTTGCTCTTTTTTTAAAAATAGAGAAAATAACAAAGATAAAGGTGGTCTGAAAGCTGCAACCCTAACAGGCCAGCTTTGTTCTGCCACCACTAGCCATGACAGCAGTTTCATGGTAACAATGAAGTTATATAAATGTGTTAGTATAGATCAACTAAATCTCTGAGTAAAACTGAAATGAAGTTTTCTGAGGTTAAACATAAATAATAATTATGAGACAGTTTTAAATCTGTAGAAACTGAAGAGCTTGCTTAAGTTTTGAAATGCTAACTGACTTGGAATGTTACGCCCCCTTTGTGTCTAGGGGTACCTAGGAAGGCATAACATAAAAAAAGTAAAGGTTTGGCTATCAAAGTTGACTTTAACAAAAAGCACCAAACGAATGTCTCCATAAAATAACCAAATTTATTTACAAATAAAACAATCCAACAATAACTAAAAGTGAAGCTAAAAGGCTTCAGGGTGAACCAAGGCCAAAATAACAAACAAAACCCCAACTAACTGAAAACTTGTTTTCTTACCTGTACAAAGGAAAAACAAAGTCAAATACTAACCTCCCTAACCTAACAAAAACAGGAGAAAACAAGTACTAAAGAAAATGGCAGTTCACCCCTACAGCTTCACTTAAACAAAATTACTATAAACCAAAAGACTAATCAGAGTGGGCACAGACAAAACTACAAACTACAAAGAACTACAAAGTACAACACAAACTAAAACAAGTGGAGAAGACATAAACAAACTGGAGAAGCTGCAGTGGAGACTGTTGCAGCAAGGCTCCCTTCCCACTGACTGGATGTCCAAATGGTGGCTTTAAAGGCTGCCTCCACCAGCTGGTCCAATGGGAGGCCACACCCTTTCCACCACACCTGAAAATAATCAGACAAAAACAGACACAAAGATCCACAAAAAACACAAGTCCCACTCTGATGCAGAAATAATACACAAAACACAGAACAAACAAACAAAACAAAATCAAATACGGCCACAGCCGTAACACTGTGTACCTGACAGAGTTAGTGAATCAGCTCAACTGAAAGGCATTAGCGAAGAAAAAGGAAATATTCTTTGATGTAACTGAAGTACTTAAGTAACATCTATTTAAGTTGTATCTATTTATGACTTGCAAGTAGCCCATTTGTCTAAACTCTTCATAATACCCTTGAGTAAGTAAACATACCAGAACATATGCACAGCCATGAAAGCGAACCAACACAATCAGGAGCCAGAACACAAACATTTTGGATCTGGATTTACAACAAAAGCTCGACCCAGTTATGTTCCAACCATGAAACAACATTAATGACCTCTGCCTGCATTTCAGCTAATGCCACATGGACAAGGCGTTTGGATGGTGGTGACAGCCATGATGCTGGCTTTTCTCAATTCTATCTCCAACTGCTACCAACAAGCAGAGTGTTCAGCCAGTGGCTTTTTTTCTAAGTCCCCAGAAAAGATACACAATGTTCAGCAATTTTTGTGTAGCTTCTTTTTTGTTTGACCTTGCAGTTTTTTCTTTCTTTAAAAAAATAATAATTTTGTTTTATTCTTTTTAGTGTTTACCTAAAGGGACTTCCTGTTAAATCGCATGCATTTGTGTGTCTGTTAATGCATAGGAGGAAGACATACTGGATCTCCTGGAACAATGTGAACTGGATGATGAGAAGCTTATGGGCAAATCCTCCAGGCAAAGAGGCCCAAAGGTGGGTAAGAACAGGTGAAGACAGGAACATGTAGGCACAGTGTGTCTCGTGGGACCTCAGAAAAAGCAGTGCCAGTAGAAAAGACGAAGGAAAGAGAAATGCAGAGGGTCAGGGGCCTGAAGCTAACACCCACAGAGAGCTCATTGAAAGTGATTTTAGAAAAATACAGAGTGCAGTGTAGGTTAGGAAAAAGGGAATCCGAAAGGAGCTCCAAAGAAAAGACCTGACTCCCAGAGGGGACATTTGTCAAGCTGTCTGTTTCTTGCTCTGCCAGCCGCCCTCACCTTTCTTCCTGTCCATCAGCCTCTTTTTGTCTCTGTCACACCCCAATGTAGGCCCCTTCAATTTACAGCGCATGACTCCTTCCATTTCCCAGATTCACTCTCGTCCTTTTACCTGTATATCCCTCTCATTACCAGCACATATGCATCAGTCTCCCACTCAGAAAATATATTGGATGGAACACTCCTACAGTTTCTCAGGACTTTTTTTTTTTTTCAGTGTCAATGAGAGCTTGTTCCGACGTGATCACTGTTGTCAAAATTAATTTAAATCCTGTCAATTTAGATATTTCAGAGTTTTCGGATAGAGACACAAAAAGCACTAAAAAAGAAGTTATGCGACCAAAAGATTCACTTCTCAGGGTGCAACGCTCAGAAATTACTGCAGAGGAAAACTGTAAAGCTACGTTCACAACACAATATGTGGAGCAGGAGTCCCCAGCTTCAACGCCAATCAATAGAATCTATGTACAAATACAATCAAGGGCCATGTGGTACATTTTGAGTTTAAGGGTTGTCGTGGCGGTCTAGGAGCAGCCCCTTTTGGGCGGCACAGAGTGATGTTTCCAGAGAATGTCTTAACTCTGGCGAAGAATTTCTGTCACGTCACCCAATCAGGAACTCAGCTTTGGCCCATGACGTGTGGATGATGTGATCCAAAACCAACATAGAGGAGAATCTGTTCGTGGCTTTATGAACTTTATGATATTTTTTTTATTTGTATCGAGACAATAATAGACAGATTTTCTAATGTGCAGATCCTCTAATGTGTCCATGTAGCAGGGAGGCTAAAAACCTTTGATAGTAGCTCTCCCCAAATGTATCAAGAGTGTAACGTTTTTGAACACATTTTTGGACAAACATCTAGCAGCGAATTTGAATGCATCATAAGGCAATGACTCCTCCTCTGCCGGAAAAATAAGGCTTTTGCCATGGCCTTTTTTCATCTAATCGCACACAGGTGACACCTATAAACACACTAAAACAAAAATAATATCAGTAAAACAAACAATGTGAGAAGTGAATTATCTTAGATGTGTTACCTTGTCCATCTCAACAGAGTGACCCAAAGTTTTGAGAACATTTCGTCTGTAGGTTACAGTTGGCATTCGTGACAGTAAGAAGGGATGAGATGGAAAACAGAATTCCGATGGAAGGAAAGACTTTGGTATGTATTAGTACATGAACTGCTCTTGGAGAAATTACGAAAGCAAAAGACATGGAATCACTTTGATCATCCTCCAACACATCTTCTTTCAATATACCACGTCTTTATGCTCTCCTCTGCATCTACTCTTCTCCTTACCTCACATTACTCTTTTACTCCTTAACCTCTCTCGCATCGCATTTTAAAACATTGTTGTTAATTTATTGTCAGTTTTGCAAGACTTTCACCTCCTCTTAAGCATTTAGAGCCATTTTCTCTGACTCCTCACTTCTGCCTTCTTCAATGTTTTCAGAAACTCTTCCCTGTTGCCATACTAATGTTCACCTTGCCCTCCTCTCTATACCTCCCTCACCTCATCAATCTGATGTTCCCATCTTTCTTTTATTCTCTTCTTGTGTATTTAATCTCTCTCCTTCTCTGTCATCCTCCATCACCCTGCCACACAACCACCCTAGCGGTGACTGTGGAAGCCCTGTGATCACTTCCTACCCATTAATTTGTGGGCCCTGACAAGATTGCCGGAGTCGATGGTTGAATAACAGATGTGCAAATGCTTTATTAATGCAGTCTGTGTCCCTTGTCAGGATGTGAAATAGACTGACGTAATGAACCTCAGGTTTAAACCGAAGTGTGAATTAATGCCTTGGAATTGAGCTCTCCTAAGTAGTTTCACCTTCTTGCTTTATTAGAACGCAACATTAAAATAGTGTTACAGCAGCACTTAATGTTGTCAACAGCTTTTGTGCAAAGCAACAGCAGAAATGTCAAATAAATTGTCTGACAAGAAATAAAGTGTTTCACCTTGACCTAAAGGTTAATGAATCCATGCAGATATATCTTTTCATAATTTTTCAGATATTTATGTAGGTTTTTCACAGTGACAGAAATAAAAATGATGTTTGCTTGGCTGGGTATCAGTTTATTTAAAGTTCTCAATCAAACATAATTAATTAATTATACATAATGCTTCCTTGTTTTTTCCTCAAGATTTGATATTTTGAATGGTTTATGGAGCAATTTTCAGGTTTGAGTCTATTTATTATAACCTGTTACCATTCCCTGTGTGCGGATGGACTTATATTTTTTTCCTTTTTTGTCATTCTGTTGTGTGGGGGCATAATGAACCTAAGGTCGTATGTTTCTATATTCTCACTAGTCTTTAAGCGCCATGCCAGAATGCAGTCAGACGCCAAGACGCCAACGACCAGACTACCTGGCTGATTTTACCAGCTGCAGCAGTGTCGACAATTCCTGCTCCTCCTCAGATGAAGAGATGGGAGAGAGGAGGAAGACAGAAGGAAGTCAGGAGAAAAGAGGGGAAAAGAAGGTTTCTTATGATCTTGGCGAGAGCAAAGAGAAGAACTTTGTCGAGCGTTCAGGTGAAGTGTGCTACTTTTTCTGGTTAATATTTCTCCTAACCCTTGCGCTATCCTAGGCACTTTAACATTGGGAGTTGGGTCATCTAGACCCCACAAGACAGTGTGCTGAACGTTTTTCTTCAATGATTTGTGATCTTCACTGGTGTCCATGGATTACATGAAATCCTCTCCACCTTTATCCACCATTGTCATGGTAGGGATAACACGTAAATGGTCATCTTGACCAGCACAAGGGTTAAAGCAAAAGTTTTCGCCTGGTAACTATTTCAATCCCAAAATGTCTATTGCTTCTCCTCTAAAAAGTTCTTTAAAAAAATAATACTTGTTTTAGTTATGAAATATAATATGATTTAGGCCTGCACAATATATCGCAAATTTATCGTTATCGCAAAATCCAGCTCTGCAATATGCATATCGCAAAAGACGGCAAATATCGCAATAAATCGTAAACCTTAAATATGCTAAAACAATCTTATGTCAGCTTGAACCATTTAACGAATCAAATAAATCCCTTTATGCATTTGACCAATGGGATGGAGGGCTATTATGTTAGATGTTTGTCACCTATGTCGACGAGTTACATTTGGAGTATAATTTTTAAACTGTTGCAATGTAATGGGAATGGTTATTTTGTTATTTTGCAATTTATTTATATACCGCAAATGATATCGTTATCGCAATTTTAATCTCTAATATCGCATATCGCTAGTTTTCCTCATATCGTGCAGCCCTAATATGATTTTATATTTAAACATAAATGTTTCATTATAACTCTGTAAATAATATTTGATTTTAGATCTAAAATATAAACTATGTGCTTTAGGAGAGAATTGTCTAAAAAAAAAGTGAAAAAATCTGAAATCTAGCTTAAAGATAACAAACTTTGTGATGTGTTGAGTGTGACATTTTTTCACTCTTATTTACTTAGGTGCAGAAACTTATATAAAAGTGTTATAATTCTGACTCCAAACAAACTATGCATAAACAGAGTAAAAATAAGCCTCTTAAATCATAAGAGTAACATTAAACTAAATCCATCCATTCATTTTCTTTTTTTCATTTTCTTAACCCTCTATATCCATTTTGAGGTCACAGGGTCTTGGGAGCCTCTCCCGGCTATTGTTGGGTGAAGGCAGAGTACACCCTGGACAGGTCACCAGTCTGTAGCAGGGCACACAACCACTCACACATGCACACCTAGGGACACTTTATAGCAAGTGTGTCAGAATCCAGACCTCGAGGGCTGGTGTCCAACATGTTTTCCAACTAACATGCCAATGAAGCTCCTTATTGGCTATACACACCTGATCCAGGTAATCAGCAGCAAATAAGGGAGGATTTCTGGAAAACCACAGCAGGAGGCCGGCCTTCAAGGCCTGGAGTTTGACAGCCTAGCTTTAGAATAACGAATCAACCTATGAGGCAGGTTTTTGGAATGTGGCAGGAAACCGGAGTACCTGGAGAAACCCCACACATGCATGGGGAGAACATGCAAACACCACACAGAGAGATTTCCCAGCTGGGATTTGATAGAGAGCACTAACCACTGTGCCACCGTGCAGCCCATTAAGGCCTCATGTGCACATAGAAGAGCTTGCACATTTCTGCAGAAGACCCTTGTGAACAGAAGCGAAATCACATATATTCACTGACTTTTTTTAAAATCTGTGATAAAATGGAAATTTTGGCTTTATTTTTTATAAGTGTAAAAAATACATTCCCTGTAAGCTGAGGGACGAAGAACCTTTTTTGTTTGTTGTTCAAGGAATGCCCAAGAACCAAGTGCCTGAGAACCCAAGAAGCTTTTGAGGCAATAAAAACACTCTAGGAAAGAAGAGTCCCTGAACAGCACAGTTAAGTTCAATACAAAGTAAAAGTAAAAGCAGCAATGAATAGAAAGAAATTTGATTGAAAGAGAAGCAAAAAGAGCCTCCTTTGTCATGTACCTTGAAAAGCACCTTGAATTTAATGTTGGAATGTCCTGTCTCACAGTGACAAGTGTCTAACAGTCCCTCAAATTTACATAAGTCACATACATCAACTCTATTTAGCTGTTAGAAGTGAGAAAGCTCATTAATAAAAGAGTCTATGAACTGGCCTTGAAACAGAAAATGTCTGTGGTTACATTGTGGATCGGATGGTAATGGTAATGGAGAAAACCTTTTCATGAACTCATTCTGTTTGTTACAAAAGACAGAAACACAATTGTGGAAAACCTAACTTTTGGACAAATCATCCGAGTATGTGTCTGTGTGCAAATGGGTGCACACAGACACAGCAACCTTGCCAAACCCTTCTCTATTCTAAGCTACCAAAGAGCAACCACTACTAAGCCTCATAATGCTGTCATTTGGCAATGGCCAAACCTTGGAAGGTTCTTCGGCAGCATGCTCACACATGAACAAACGTGCGCATACTTGATATCAGACACACACTAATACACTGGCTTGTTGAGTGTTGGAGCTGAGTCAAGTCTTATGGACTGTCAGTGTAAGTTTCTCCATTATTTTCTTTGTGTATGTTTGTTGATGTGTATGTGGAACAGAAAGCTGCTCTTTAATCTGCTCTCAAGCCCTACAGGACTTATGTTAAGTTTCTTGACTTCTCTGAACATGCTGCAGCAGCTAATGACACACACTAGACCACTGGGCCAGTGTGCTACAGTGCAGCTTTGGGAGTTTGGAGGCCACACTTCATCTCCAAAAGCCCAATGCCAGATGGAAAGCAAAGAGCTTGACACTGACAGGGACTCAGAGAAAGGCTCTGAAAATACAAGTTATTGAAGTGTGACAGTAAGTCAGTATACATCATCTTTTTTTCTGTCCCCTCTCACTACAGGTCGTATGCACTGGAAACCGTCGGTCAAGCAATTCAAAAACAACACTGCTCCATCCGTGTCTCCAACTCTTTCTGGTCCAATCAGACGCTCCATTTCCTGCCCCCGCTCGATAGCTTCTCTCTCATCTCCCAGTGAGGTGCGAGCTCTGTCCAGCAGGCCCTCTCCCATGGTTCCCATGGCCACGCCCTTCATCCGACCAGGCTCTGCAATGCTGCGTTCTCATTCACTGAGCCGAAGTGGCTATGCCCCTCGGGTACCTCACAGCAACAGCCTGGGGACCATCCACTCCAATATAGTAGGACACTCAGTAAACACACACAAACACACTTTTTAAAAGCATGGTTTTGTTTTTGATTAGCCTCAGCTTTTATAGTTCTTGTACCCTTGATTTTCACCTCCTCTGGGATGGAGAGCATACTTTAACATTTTTACAAACAGTCAGACCAATATTATGCAGGCTGGTAGAGACCAATAATGTAATATCTAATCTTGGCTGAATAGTTTTGATTTGTTTATGGCCCTCGCTTACTTGTTTGTCCTGGCAAACATTAAATTTAAGAATATTTTAAGGGATAAATGAAAGCAAAATATCTAAAATAATATCACCCTTTGAAAGAGAGTTTACTTTATTGTTAACTAAAAAACAATGTTGATGTAAAATAATCTGAACAAAAAGGAAAACCCAGATTTTCTCAAAATTTTCACTTTGATATAATCTAAAATAAACTATTCAGTAGATAATATTCCTTTTTTGAAAATCTTATTGCACTTAATCCGTTCAGTGTTAATCCTGCAGAATGACCAATTCAAATGGATTCACGACAATAATACCACCTTAGATCAGACTGTTTGAACTTTTCTATTGATTGTGGTATTCATTTTTTCAGTCATTGATATTAGCATTGTTACTAAGGAAATTTGAATTAAAGTCTGTGCTTTTTGTGTTGTTATGAAAATGTTGTTGTATATTTTTTATTGATGGTGAAAAACAGTGGGTTGAAAATAGTTTAGTAAATCTTGTACCTTTTAAATCTTAAGACAATTTATACAATTAAAGAAGAATTTATATACTGTACAAAAGTGCATGTATACAGTGCAGTTTCTTACTTTGACTTTTACTCCATCGTATTTTTAGGGTGATTCTCTGATACACTTAAGGAGTAAAGAACAGGAGGCTGATCTGGTGCATCAGACATTGGCAGCGCTCACCGCCATGCGGATCAGATTTCCAGGGAAAACTGAAGAGGAGGCCGAGGCTGTGCTGGACGAGGTTGGCTGCTGTTTTTGTTTAAATGGGATTTTCATTCATATTTTTTATTTATTTGTTATATTTAGTGTGTGTGGGGAGGGGGAAGGGAAGAATGTGAGGGGGGGTGTGTGGAAGAGAATAAAAGGAAGAGAGGTGGAAAAAGTGGGGGATACAAGCGGCGATTTTAATAAGTTATTATTTTAAGCTGTGTAGCAAATATACCAGATCTGCTGAGACAACAACTATAACTTCCTACGGTGAAATTCTGACACGAAGATGAGCAAAAGATATCTGTACATCAATACACTGTGGGTTAGGAGTAGGGATGAAGCAGACAGGGAGCAGTGTGGTAGTGTGCACGTGCAGGTGGGGGTGGAGATGCAGGCATGCTGCCGAAGTGAACTGTGTGTTCATAAGGGGAACCAGATCCTTCCCAGCCCCACCAGCCAGACCAGGAGAAGGGGGGGGACCCCCAAGCTAGGAGCACCCCCGGCAACAGAACCCACGCAGCCCGGGAGGGGGGGACCGCCCACCCACCCAGCTAGGCGCAGAGGCCCCCCCCCCCCGGCAATGGTAGGCATAGGCGAACCCGGGGTTTGGGCCTCCAGGCCACAGGAAAGGCGCATTTCGCAGTACCAGGCGGCAGCCAAGGGGGCCACCGGGCGCCGGACACCAAGATGCGGGTTAAGGACGATGCCAGGGCCCAGAGGACGCATGAGCCGCCCACCACCCAGCCGGCGCCCCGTCTCCGCAAGCCAGCCCCGGCACCCGACCCAAGCAACCCAGATATCGTTGTGCAACCACAGCTCCACGCCCCCACTACTCTAGCCTCTACAACCCTCCTCACTCGCCATGTTCTCCGACCCCTTCTCCCATACCCCCTCCAATGGGATCCTCTGAGGCTCTCCCTCCCCACCTCCCAGAGTGGGGAGGGAGAGCCCCAGAAGATCCTGGTGAGCTGGCCCCCAGGTCTGTCCCACCCATGCGTTCTCGCACATACACTCACAATCTTCTGGTTTCCCCCCACCCCCCGTCGCCACGCAGTAACCCCCGCCGGCCGATCGACCCCCCAGCGTTGCACGCCTGACCACCACTACAGCCGACAGGATACCCACAAGCCCGGCCGCCCTGAGAGGACCAGGCGGCGGTGAAGACCGGCTGCCTCTCCCCGACCCCACCCATGTATGGTGGTGTTGGTAAACTGTGTGTGTACTGTCGGTAAAATAGGAGGTCTCCAGTGTGGCGGGCCCTACCGCTGCCAAGCCGCAGAGTCCCCCCACACCAGGGTTCCCTCTGTGTATGGTGTGTATTTGCTGTGTTCGTGCTGCTAACATGCAGTGTGTGTGTCTAAACTGTAAGTTAAAATTGTGGGGCGGACCAGTGAAAGATAGCCCGGATGTTTCGCCGTACCCCCCGTCACCAGACCATCCCCACAAAGCCCTAAATGAATCAAGGTGTCTAATATGCGAGTAAAAGTAGAATGGAGGGCGAGCGCCGACGCGACCCCAGAGAGAAACGCCCCCAATGAGCCCCGCCAGGATGTCCCACCCATCCAGTTCCCGGAGCCCTATGTGCCTGTGTGCAACAATTGTTTGGGAGGAGCAGGTGGATGGGCACACCTGGGGAAAGAAGGCTCCCCCCGAGCGACCGGCCCCCCAGGCAGCTGCGGTAGGTGCCCCCCTCCCATGGCAGCCAGGCAGGCAGGAGGCGGCAAGCCTGCTGCAGACAGAGGCCAGAGCCGCGCCGAGAGACAGTCAGCAATTAGCAATAATAATTTCATTTGATAACTCTACTCAAGATTGTTTAATTTTCTGAATGAATGATTTGCTTTGCCCATTGGCAATGGAAAAAGCACCGTCACCCCAGTATTTCTGTCATGACATGAAGCAGAGATTGGTGAGCAGATCTGTTTTTTAAGAATAACCTTTCAAGAATTGAATGATTAAATGAATTAAATGAAGTAGAATAATTTGTATACACATAAATCAGACTAAAGTTAGAGGTCTTTCTTCTATGAGGCTCTTTGAAATTCAAAACTACATGATTATCTTGGCTCTAATGGTTCCAGTGAGACTGACTATAAAGGTATTGTCAACATTGACAGATAAATGTGGGCATTGATGGCTGATTTTAGCTTTGTTACGTGCACTTAAATCCAAGTTTTGATATATCTGTACTGTTAAACTACAGCTGTCTGTTTTTGTACTACACTTATCTTAAGTTTTAATCTGCTCATCTTTAACCAAGGAGGTGAGCTCAAGAAAGGACATTTAGATCCAAGTAATAATAATAATTATCAAGGGTTTGCTGACATCTATTAAAAAGTCAGTTTATACTTGCATTCATAATAATTATCTACAATAAATTTGTTTAGAGAATTATTATGCATTTGTAATATTTAATTTTACCATTAGAGCAAGCTTCTGGCAGATTACACAGTATTCATCATCATCATCATCGCAAGCAGCACTTTTGTGTTTGCATAACATCTGGGTGTGCTGAGGTTATAAAAGACAATTACCTCAACACCTGTACTGTTAACAAACTCTAATGAGAGCACCATGGAAACAGACTGGTTACTGCACCTGTACTGTCAACTTGTTGCCTTGGGAGAAGAGTGTTTACTTGGCAAAAAGGCAATCTTGTTTCCGGGTAGCTGCTTTCTTTGTGTTTTACTTAAAATCTTCTGTTACGCCCAGTAAAGGATGAAATGCATCACATGCGTTTTTTTTGTTGTTGTTAAATTGACAGTAATTTGTATAAAACACAATGTGACCACTTAGCATGAAGCGTACTTGGCAATTAGCAGGGAGTGTTAGTGATGTGCTGCAGTCAACAATTTATCACATTTTTTCCTGCAGGTTCCTGTTGAGAACAGAGTAAAATATGAACTAAATGTTTACTGTATACTTTGCTGCTCCATCTGTGCTTGTTGTGATGTTTGTGTGTGTTTAGGGGATTCGTCCACGTGTGTTTGGGAGGATGGATAAGGATGTTTGTGCTTGTGTACTTGTGGTTCAAACTGCTGCACTGTGAGGACTATTTAGAGGCAAAGCAACATTCTCATGGTTCTAAAACTCAAATCCAACCAAGGACTCTGTTTAAAGTTAGGTTAACAGATTGTCAAGGAAGTAGCTATGACTATAGTAGACATAGAGGAAAATCAAAGTTTGAAATTATGTAAAACCGACTGAATGTACTTTTGTGCATCCTCTGGAGTTTACTCTGGAGCTTCCAGCGAGAGTGCTGTTTGCAAAGGATCTATCCTGGATCGTATCATGCATTTGCACCAGTGGGAAAGTACAGGCTATGTCAACATGACAACAACAACACTGCCTGTAGACACACGGAATTGTTGCAACTGAAAGTAAGTGCATACAAATAGAAAAAGTCATAGACAAAGGGTTTTTCAACTGGGATCCGAACATGCTTCTATCTGGAGAGTGTAATCTCCAGTGTGCAGTAATTCTGCCTTAAAAACTGACCAAAAAAGCAGTTTAAGTTTTAAGTTAAAAAACGATTGTTTTTAACCTTACAGAGAATCCAAGCCGGTCATTAGAAATATGAAGTGATCATTTAAATTCTTTGCTTTTCACTAGGTATGGTTTAATGTGAACTGCAAACTAGATTGTGTGGAAAATAAATGTCTCACCTTGTTGCTTCAGTCATTGCCTACTTAGACTATATGCACTTATCTTTTGGAACTAAGTGGATATAGTCTGTGACACTTTCATAGCAACCGAATCTGCAAAAATGATGCAAATTTGATAGTCCAACATAATCTGGTATAATAAATATTCAGTTTGCATAGTTCTTATTTGAGCTCTATGAATGATGACAGCCGTGTAAGCACCTTAACCAGAGGGTTTTGTGTAAAAAGTTTTTTTTTTAATCCAATAAAAGTGTGTTTTAAAATACAAATAATGCAACCTCTGGTGTGCTAATTTGATATTCTACTGTCAGTATCTCTTTTAGGGGGAGCATATAGGTATTCCACAGGCTATTTCACTTTATATATATCTTACAATATAAATGTTACAGATCCTCGACAACTGGAAATACCACAAACCAAAGGTGGCTTCTTATTGGCTGGTCAAGCTGGACTCAACCAAACAAAGAAAGGTGAGTCTCACAGTGGAATTCTAATTGCAGTAAATGCTGCTGCTGACCACAAGACACAATGCAGATAAAAAACCTGGAAGTGTAAAGGCTTCTAGTCTTACATCTGCCAATAACAACTGATGACACCAGAAACAGAGCTAGCAATATTATGACCTGGGCGAATGAGACTCCACAGACTCAACTATTAACCATTCTACTTAATGTCTTACAATTTTAATTTTATTGGAGAAATTACTTCAGGCTATTTAAGACATTTAAAAGTGTGTCACTAATTTTAATTTTCTGTGACAGACATCAAGATCTTGCTTTAGGTATCCCAGTCTTATCCAGAGAAAAATAATCATTCTTCCACCATACACAGTACAAAGTAGCCTGAATGACTTCAAATCTGACTGGACTGTTTTCTATGATGACCTGTTTCTTATTTGAGTGTAGTGTAGTGTTGAGTGTACATCCATTAATCTCAAAAGAAACTTACTCTTTACAATCTTAAACATTATTAGCAAGATGCAAAAAAAAACATTTGAGGTTAAAGGTGGACTGGGAAAAAGCTTAAAGTGCTTCTATACTTTAAATATAAGTTTGCAGTTGGGACACATTTATCTTTTGGCACGGGCATAAGCTGCCTGCTTTTGCTGTCATTGCGTGGCAACTGCCACCCCTCGCAGAATGGGATTTTGTTAAAATGAAAAACATGACAAAATGTTGGTGCTCCTACCTTTTTTACTTTGAAAGCCTTTGAACAACTTTTAAAAAAACAAAAATATCACCAAATCAAACTTCAGAGAAAAAAAACAGACATGCATGAAGATCATTACTGTGTCAGAACAGGAGGCAAAGACACCAAATAGGATGTCAACAAAACAGAAGAAGGGTACCAGACGTGAAATGGCATCCAGAAGGCGTGTCAGTAATGATGTGATCTCTCAGCCGCTGCTTTTTGCACCACTGTGCTCAGCTGTGTTGTTGGTGATGGTGGTTTGAGCTGATGTTTATTTGGAGTGAAACAGCCTAATGATCAGCAGGCAGAGGTCAGAGACGCAGCGCCCACCGCTCTGCCTTCTGATTACCATACCAAAACATTTCTGTGCGTGTTTACTCGCTTGTCTGTTTGAGTGCATATGCATGTCTTGCTGGCCCCTATTGCTGTGGGGAAATCTTACTCTTTACATTGCAAACACACACTCACCTACACACAGATGGATGGGCACTTCAGTAATGAGGAGGGGAGAATCAAAGTCAAAGGGGCTCAGCAATGTGCAGGGTGAAAAAAAAAAAGAAGAGGGAGGAAAAGAAGGCAGTGAGATGGGAGGGAAGGGAAAAAGAGGAAGATGGAAGGCTGGCGCAGGTGTCCGTAGACAGCCCAGGAACTTCTGACACCTCATCTCCAAGACTGACGTTGGTGGAGCAATTAGTCCTCTCCCAGCCTCTCCACTGTCTGCCCCAACACTTTTCGTCCTGCCTGTACTACAGCTTCACACACACAAATGAGACATACGGCGAGCTTCATGTCTTGAATATATGCTGAGGCATTCATTATACTGTACGTCTGTGATTTAGAAAAAAAAAGTAATTTCAGTGATAATTGTGTCTAAACTCTTTTTCTTGTACACTTTAATGTACTTTTCTTTGTTAATGAGCAAATGCACTAGCCTCCATGATTACTTTTAAAGGTTACATCAGCAAAATAAAAAAAAAGGAATGTTTCTAATTCTAATAAATTTAGCATGGGAACATAAAATAAAATACATTTTCATACTTGGATTTTGTCTCATTTTTCATCTTTTACTTTTATTGTCTCTTAGGTTTTGGATATTGTCCGCACCAATGTCCGTTTAGCTCTACAGCGGATCTGGAGGGAGCCTGATGTTGAGAGTCTCCACCTCTACCGACTTTTTAACCGCGTTTTCAACAGGCTGCTGTGGAGTCACGGTCAGGGTCTGTGGAACTGCTTTTCCAACACCGGGTAGGGATTTCTGAGCCAGACCACAGCTGTGTCCTGGTTCAGTTACTAAGCAAATTTAAAGTGAATTTAATAATTAGAAAGCAAACAAGGTCTGTATGTTTCTATTATCTGGTTTAAATATAAGAACTGATACGCTTAGTGCCTTAAAACAAAAATCTATTACTAGACACTTTGTGTTCAACACAAATGCTGCATGTTCTTGTTGTATTGATTATGGGAAAATCAAGCAGCTGCACAAAGATTTTTCAGCAAATCCCAAGCTTGACAGACCAGCATATCTTCTGTAACCCTTGTGCTATCTTAGGCACTTTAACATTGGGAGTTGGGTCATCTAGACCCACTAGACAGTGCTTTGAAGCTTTTTTCTTCAATGATTTGTGATCTTCATTGGTGTCCATGGATTACACGAAATCTTTCCACCCTTATCCACCTTTGCCATGGTAGGAAGAACACTTTTGTCTCTAAAACATTTTTTTTCTGGAACTATGAAAGAAATGTTTAATACTTATAAATAAATACTTATGATCCAATTTCAGACAGTTAAGAGCTGCATTTAGGTTTTAGAGAGAACTTCAATAGATAAGACTTTAATTCATTCCACGGTGGGGAAATAGCTTTGTTACTATGGCTCAAAAATCTACAAATAACAGCTAAGAAACAGCACTAAATTACAATAAATAACAGCAATAATAGTACTAAAATAAAATGAAGAAATAACACAATAAAGTGTCAGGGGTGGTTTACACAAACATTTTGTGCGGATATATAAAAACATTTGTTCAATGGATTTTTCTGTCACATACTGTGTGTTAAATTAATTGTAAATACAAAAAGACAGTTGTAGCGCCTCTAAATAAAAACTGCCTCATCACCTTAGTACAGGTGGGATTTTAAATGATGACTTGGGGGTGGGGGGCAATCATGAGCATCATTCTCTAATGAGTAGAATGTTGTCTCCTGATTCCTTAGAGACAACATGAATAGTAATCACACTTCATGCCTGTGAGCACTGTGTACATTACATAACAGCATGTATTTACGTTCTTTGGTCATCACTATTTTTTTTCTGAAAAACAAAAGATGTACAGCACAGTGCTTCATTTTTCACTTATAAACCCTCAAATGTAGAAATTATACCATTCTGCCGACACTTGACTGTAATGTTGCCTTCTTATTCCCTCTGAGATAAAGATATGACCTCCTCTTGTGTCCCCCCCCCCCCTCCACATTTTCTTTATAGTTCAGTTGTTCAGTTGCGTGTTTCCCCTGACACAGAGGGCTCAGAGGGAGTAACTCGAGTCGATGCCTCAGCTCCCCATTTTTCTCCCGCCGTACTTCCTTGGGAGTCTTAATTGGAGTCAAGCATGGAAGGGAGTGAGCAGGTGACACAGATGAAGTGGTCGATAAGCAGAGAGAGACACATGGTGAGATGGACGTGGTCGCGGAGAGAGAGCGTGGAGAGACGTGAAACTGAGACATTGTATGAAATGGCTGACTGGGTGGAGGGGTCCTGGCCAGAGGATTAGCCTGCTAAGCTACCCCATGTTGCGCCCCGTGCAGCCTTTGTCTGATCTCAGCGTGTTCTTCAGCTAGCTTGCTATCCTGTCGTGCTGCCCCCTCCCTTTAAAGCAGGCCGCGACTCAAAACAGATGAAACCTTTAGAGGGCCTTGTATAATGGAGCGACAGGGAGGCGGTGCACCTCAAAATGTATGCACCAAACGTGACCTGAACACACACACTGCTGTGTGTCTTCAGTCAAATGGCCTAGCAGCTATCGTGAGTAATGAATTCAACGAGCTTTGAAAACGACTTAGGAGGGAGAGAATAGAAACATGCAGTTTTGAACCCTTTCAGAAGAAGCCTCCCAAGGAGCAAAAAGGGGAAGGCATCAAAAGTACCCCCTGGGGTTGTGTGTCTTAGTTGTTAAAGCTCTCTCACAGTCAGGGGTATGTTCAGGATCGGAGAAGGGGTTAACTGTACTTGGATTTGTTTAATCCCTCCTCTGTGTGTCTTCCCGCCTGTCTGTGTTCGCAAGGATGTAGGCAAATACATTTCCCCGAGTGCGGTGAAAGAACTCGCCTCTTCGTGTGCATTCGTCACACATAAACAGATCATTGTACATCCCTGTGAAGACATGATATCATCTAAATCTGGTGCCTTTGTTTCGACCTTTGCTCTGCAGTTCATCGTGGGAGACCATCTTTAGCAAGAGCAGTGAGGTGGCATCACCGCAGGAGCTGCAGTGCTGCCGCCGGTTGGTCCAGCTGTGCCGGGACTGCCTGCTGGTCGTCTACAAGTTTGTGTCTGAGTCCCGCGGCTCTTTGAGTGGACTCAGCCCTGAATGGGATGACACCAGGTGAGGCGGAAATCGCCCTTTTGAGCAATTACTCCACCATTTCTGTTGCAATACAGACTTGAAGAAGACTGAAAGACACATTTCAAGAGTTTCTTCAGATTAGGCTCCACTCTGCTTGTCATGCTCACCTTAGCTCTTTGAAGACTATTTATCTCTGTTAACTGTTTAAAAAAAATATATCCTTAAACTTAATTAAATTAAATTGTTTCTATTTAACAAATAAAGCTTTTGCACCACATATATTCAAAAAGCGACCCTAAATGAATATCACTCATAAATGAAAACGTAAAATCTTAGAGATAGAAACATCTCCTGCAGAGTTTTTTTTTGTATTTTTATTTTAATTGTATAACCTAAAAGGATCTTTGAGCTGTTCACTGGAGATCATCAGGGTATCATGACCTCAGGATATGATAGGCGATCCCCAATTAAGCATTCATAATGTTCGACAGGTGTTTTGGCAATCAGGTGTACTGTTCTTACAGAGTAAAATCATGTTTAATCAAGAGATGAGACCTACAGTAAATATTATCTTTTCATGTCTTCTTCTTATATTTAGGCCCAGGTGTAAAGTTGGTTTCATTCGTCTGAACATAAAAAATGTGAAGAAATAAACTCCTTTTAGAAGGCTACCATGGGCTATGAAGCGGTTATCATCATTAAACCTCTCTCAGGAAACATTTCCCCACCACCACCCTCCATGGTGCCTTGGAGCCATCGTCTTCTTCATGAAACCCTGATAAAACAAACAAGCAAAAATCAGCCTTATTCTATTTTTAACACGGATCCCCATGGGGGACAGCCGCACAAGTTAGGAATGAGTGAACTTTTAAATCACACATGCTCTGGGCGGGCAGACAGGGTGCGATCTGGGTTGGAGAGAGGGAGAGGGAAAGAGAGAGGGCTGTTAACAGGAAATAATGGCCCACAGATTAGTCCTCAGGTTAGCCTGGGGCCCCTAGAGGCCTTCTTAATTCAATTAGAGTCCAGATGAGCCTAAGCGGCAAATGACCTCACGATAGAGAGGCTCTTTTTTTTTTTTTTTCTTCCTGGGGCCTCACTTTACATGATTCACAACTCTTGCTCATACGTTAACAGACTATAACTTTGTGTCTACTGTATTAGAAACCTCAGCTGTTAAAATATGTATTTTCTGGAGTATCAGTCGCACTGGAGTATAAATCCCAGCAGCCAAAAAATGCATAATATAGAAGAAAAACCATATATAAGTTGCACTTTCAGGAGAAAAGTGCAATGCTTCTGAACAAATCCACTAAGCCCGGCGTAATGTTACGTGATTCATGCTCTAAATTTGCGTCCCCTGCGTTTTTTTAACTTCCAGTCTTGCGTTAGTCAAAGGGAAGAAAAAATAAAAACAAGAGTAACATTGTGTTGACGCAAATAAGAAAAATATCATAATGTTCAAGAAGAGAACAATCAGCATGTCCTCCATGTTTGTTCCAAACGTTGCTTCTTCTTCTGCATTGCTGTCAGTAGCAAATACTGATACACATACCTATAGTGCCCTCTAGGGGTTAGTAGCAGGAAATAACCGCTAAAGGGCATCCGGTTGTTAGTGTGACACAAGAGGAGGTCATATCTTTATCTCAGAGGAAATAAGAAGGCAACAGTACAGTCAAGTGTCGGCAGAATGGTATAATTTCTACATTTGAGGGTTTATAAGTGAGAAATGAAGCACTGTGCTGTACAACTATATGACCCAATATATATTTTTTTAAATCACTACTAAGTTGCTCATGAGTATAAGTTGCACCCTGGGCAAACTATGCAAACAAAAAAATGACTTATACTCCGTTGGGTTACATTGTTTGGTGAATGCAACGATTTCACAGCTGAATGCGCATTGTTTTTCAGCAGGTATACCTGGGAGTAGCTTTACGCATGCAGTGGTCTGTCTCTTCTTAATTTCTATGTGTCTGTGTAAAATAAAAGCTTACCATTCGCTGCCGGACCGGCCTCTACCCATGGCTCCACTCCTGCTGCTGCTGCTGCTTCCTCTTCTACCGTCTCTTCGCCCCTCGATGCAGGTCTCTGCTTGGTTTAGTTCTGCTAACCCCCCCGCCCCCTGCCCTGCCCATCCTCAAGCACAATCACTACTTATCTTCTGCACTCTGTCACAGCTTTGGGCATAGTGTTGCTCTTAGATGGTTGCTTTGGCTAAGAACCAACAGTCATGCATGTTTGATTCTGTTTCCTTCACCTACATCAAAATGCAAAATGAGCAGGTGATTAATACAAAGCAAAAAAAAAAAAGTTTGTAAGTGTATTGAAATACTTGCAGCTACAAAATGTAAACAAGCGCTTTACAAACAGTTTAAAAAGGAGAAGGAAGCAGATTCAGACTGTTTGGATAACTTTGTCAATTTTGCAACCATTTAGCCTGCTTGCAGTACATACCCAGCTGCCACTTCTTTCACTCAGTGCTTCAGTCAACAGCTTTGTACAGTTCCACAAGAGTGTTGTCAGCACAAGTGGCCCTAATGGGATCTAAGAGCCTCACCTTCCTCGCTTTAGTGCCATGATCAATCTTCTAACCATGCTCTTCTTGTTACAAGAAGACTGAATAACGAATTGGCTTTACACCATGTGCTTGCACTCCACAACACAAACGACACATGGCTCTACATGAGGCATGTAAAGGGCTGGTGTGACCTAACACCACTTCAGAAAGCAGAGAAGCAATTAGGTTTATTTTCTCATTGATGCATATGCTAAACACAAGAGAATAAATTGTACATGCCCTCATCCCTCCTGCATACAGCCACACTACTTTTGTTAGACTTCAAATATTATTTTCATCCAGTGTTTAGACCTTCAACACACAACTAACAGATAAACTTTTTGGGGACATATGACAATAAATGAAACAAAAAAAAAACTTCCTGTCACTAAAACTACTGGAAGGTGACCAGCTCCTGTTATTTTATGCAAAGCAAAAATAATCACCCAGACTTTATTTGTATAAACTTCTATTTCAAGTAAAAAAAATAAAAACAGTTAAAAGAGATGTTGATCTTGGGGTTGTGCTGGTTTTTCTTTTATTGTTAAACACAAATGGAGGATTTTGATTGGCTGACATGTTGAAAGTATTTTTCTCAAAGCTTAGGTCCAATTTTTTTCCCAAGCACTTCAGAAGGAGTGTAAATTTGTAGACAAAAGTAACTGTGTCTTAAAGATCAACGCTAAAATAGTTTTTAATTCACGCCTGGTTGCTACTTAAAATCTTACATCCCAGTATGTGTCCACAAATGAGATGATAGGAGACTGATGATTTTTAAAATTATTTTGTTATTTAGTGTTTCTGTCTATTTGGCAATGCTGTTCCTAAATACTATAGGGCTATTTATTTACAAATTTAGTTGGGCCAAATTTTTAAATGCTAATTTTATTCAGGGCCAAACAATCTTAATCACAGGTAAAACAAGGTAGTAAATAATACATTTTAACCGGTTCATTAAGAATAGGTAGAGGGTGATGAGTCATTTGTTTGTTTTTGGAATAGTGTTGTTTAAAGTGGCTCAAAAAGTAGGGATGCAGTTCTTAAATAGGTTCAAACGATGATCGACAGTCGTTAACAACCTCTCAGATATTCATCTCCAGGTACTTTTATGATCATATGATACTGCCAGTATATCGTTTGTGCCATTATAATATAAAAATGAAGAATACAGCTTTGAATTATCAATTTCACAATATCAATTACAGTCAAAGTTTTAACAACCGAAACAATATTTGATTATTTTGACCAATGACATGAAAATTCACATTTTGCTGAGGTGTGCATTCTATGGCTACATTCAAGGCGGCCGTGGTGCAGCACTAGGGGGGGTCGACCTCGGAAGATTGCAGGTTTGATTTGTCAAAGTGTCCTTGGGCAAGATACTGAACCCCTCCTTGCCTCTGGTGGAAGGTTGGCGCCAGTGTTCGGCAGCGGAGCTAGCATTAGTGTGTGAATGGGTGTGAATGGGTGTCTGGGACTGTAAAGTGCTTTTGGCCTTCAAGGAAAGGGTAGAAAAGCACTATACAAGTGTACGCCATTAAAGTCATACAAGTTATGGCAGGCACAGCTTGGCATAACACGGGCCTGCATTCGTGGACTAAACAAAAGTGTAAAATTCTCACATTGAGTGAGAATTGGGTGCATTTTATTGAGTTTTTAAAAAGCACATTTAAAAAGTTTTGTCCAAATTGGAGATAAAATTGTGAATCCTCAATTGTATATTGTGCTTTGACTGCACAATATGGAAGGTCTTTAACTCACCAGACATTAATGATCAAGTTGTAGTGATGACAAACTGTATCGACTTGTGAAATTTACAATCTGTGGGTCTTTGCTCAGCTAAATTGGCTCCTGAAAAAGATAATAATGTACAATTAATTAAATACTTTATACAATGGGATTCACAAAGAAAACTTAAATTTTTATCAATTCTAAATTCCATTTAAAAAAAGCTGACAGGGGATGGCAGGGGCTAAAAGCAAAGACCAGTGTTCTGCATAAGGGCAAAGAAACACCTTTCTTATTACCACCAATTACTGATGAAACTGCTCTGGGAAATCAGCTAAATGGCTTCTTCCACAGGTCAACAGCAATGGACACCGATCTGCTACCAACATGTGAAAGATGCACTGGAAGTACTGTGTCACTTTAGAATAAGCAAACCCCTAAAAAGTTCTGGGCTGGATATCATCCCTGGACATGCTTTAAAGAACTGTGCTCAGCAATTTGTTTTTACAGAAATCTTAAATATTTCACTACACCAACACAGCCCTGTCCTTTGGAACACAACCACATTTCTAAAACTTCCAAACCTTCAAAGCCAAATGACGTTTGTCCCATTTCACTGACATCCATGGTGATAAAGCGCTTCAAGTGTACATTTAAAATAATCATAATTACCTAAATCCAATAACTCTTCAGAGTTCATCAGACTATTTGTCATCTCCATGTAAGACCTGTAGGGGAGTGGAAGATACCATTCTTATTACTGCATTTATTCCATGCACCTAGAAAAGTTAGAAATGCTTTCTAAGATATTATTGGTAGATTTTTCATTAGCATTTAACTATTTAAAATGGGTTTTTGCTAAATTTATAGATACATAATGCTTAATCTCACAGATTTTGGTTTAACGAACCAGGTACTGTCTTTGTAGTGGAGTACAACAAGTAAGGATTGGCAAGTCTTTTTCAAGAGAAAGAATAAACCGCCCCGGTTGCCCTTGGGGATGTGTTTGTTGTCACTTTCACTTATTTAATTCACGACCTCATGCAGATTCACTTTTACCAACAATCACATCACTAATCTGATAATTCGCTTTTAAATAAGCCTTTTAAACGAGAAAGAAGAGGAAGATGGGACAGTGTTACTTCTTCCTCAATTTGTTTAAAACATCAAAGCTAACATTAACCTGAAAACCAAAGAATGGTAATAGACTTAAGGAAGAAGTAGACATCCTCACCTACTTTAATCAATGAAACACAAACAGTCAGTTACAAGTTACAAGTGTCTTAGTTCTTGAATACCAACCTAAAAACTCTTGGGTCAAGTGCAGCCACACCAAAGCACAGCAGAGACGGCCTTTGCTAAGGAAATCTGTGTTTTTTATTGTTCATGATAAAATGTTTAAGTGCTCTTCAGCTTTATTTGAGAATATTCGAACATTCTCCTTCATTTGTTGGTTTGGAAATGCTACAGAGTCTCAAAAAACATCTTAGGGGCAGTGACCGCATTTAGAAAACTGATGGGAATTGCCCTACCTGTTATAGAAAAATCACTGAAAGAGCTGGAAGGAAGTCAACAAACACTCAGTCAGTTCCTCCTTCACTCCTCTACTGTCTGGTCACAGATATTGTCCCTCACAGGTGGACACACAACAGATTTTTTCCTTTGGTCTTATGGCAGTGAAAATCTAAAAGCCACAAACCTGTTTGATACTTATCAGATTCTGACCTATTGCTGCTCAGCTGATTGTTGTGATTGTGCCAACGTGTTTTCGTAAATGTCATGTCATCTGGTAATGCAGCAAACCAGATTTCCTGAGGGGACATCATCCTTTATAATCTTATCGAAAAGTATTGTCTACTGAGTGTAAGTGTGTGTGTGTGGTCCCACAAGAGACTGGCGACCTGTTCAGTGTGTGCCCTGTCTTCGTCCAATAGCAGCTTGGTTGGCTCAGGTAACCCTGTGACCCTGAAAGGGATTCAACAGGTTCTGAAAATGGATGGAGGGATTGTCTCCTGTTTTGTTTTTACTTTGCTTTGTACTTTCACTTTGAGTTGATTCATTGTAATGCTGTTAATAAATGGCACAAGTAGCATAATATGGTTAATTTGGTTTTGATCAGAACCATGAATCAGATTGCTAAACACAGAGCTGGATGTGTAAACCAGCTTGTGGTTGGAGGATTTTATCCTCAATCATGCAAGTGTCTTGAGGGGAAAATCTTTAACCCAATTCAGGCATCCCTTGTGCCAGTATAACTTCTTATTTGCATGGTAATAATGTGAGGGTTTTCATCTTCATACAGTGGCATAGAATTTTGATTCACATGTGTCATAGTACCATTGGATAGATTAACTAAACTGCCACATTTTCACTTTTAACAACGTGGCTGCTGTCATTCAGCTGATTCCTTAGTATCTTGTGGCTTTGTGCATCCACTCACCTATGCAGCCACAAAATGCTTGTTTTCCTTTTTTTTTCCTAACTAAGCACTGTTGTTGTGTTGCGTTCAACCTACTCAGGATTCCCATATTTTCTTTTTCACCTATAAATTCTGGTGACTGTTGTGAGAGTGTTCTCTTGTTCACCATGAAGATACACTTTAGACAGGCAGAAAAACAAGACAAAGAAACTATCACAGTTTCACTTCAAGAGCATAATTGTTTGTGCATTAAATAATATATGATATTTTAAAGCACATAGTAAATAAAACACTATATATTTCAAAAGTACCTCACATTTGATATTTCTTTAACTTTTTTCAATTTTATTTAGGTGTTAATTTGTTTTACACTCACCGTTCCTGAGTGAAATCTTGTATTTGACTTAGAAGTCAACATTCCCACATTGTGCAAATTACTACACACGTGGCTTTTAGCGCAGGTTAAAGTTGGTCTGTTAACTGGATTCCACAGGGTTTCCACTATTGACCACAACTGCCTGCTTCTATTCAAGCACCCTTTCCTACGTGGAGAGCTCTGATCAAGTGTTTCAACAGCCTCATGGGTTGGAGCAAAGTCATTGTTTCTGTGTGGGCAGATGAGAGGAAGCAGCCAAATAACCCCGCTAATGAGTTTCTTGTTAAGCCAGGAATTACTGTCAAAACTTAAAGACGACTTTCCAATAATGACAAAAGTTTCAGATTCTATTAACTTTCATTTGTCTGAAGAGCATGGCAGTAATTAGGTTTAATTGGGGTTTTGGGCTGAGTTTAGGGCATAGACAGCTTCAAGCCTCTTTGTACCTCTCGGTTTACTATTGCATCAGTGATCCTGACAGGCTTTCACTCTCCATCATAAATCTAGCCTCTTCCTAATACACCATGGCTCTTGCACTTCAATGGACGACTTGGGATCAGCTTTTTCTTTAGAGATAACAGCAGCTGATAGCAGCTTTGGATGTATAGATTTGGATGCAGCATCTGTCCATCACTGCTGATGAATTGAAGCAAAGGCTCCCCCTTGCTTCAAGCACTCACCAAGTTTCCAAGGCCAGTGATCAAAAGAAATAGGAACCTGGAAGATGCGGACTGAGGGTCCAATTAAACATAGCCTGTAGAGAGCAGCCGCTTCTATGTGAAAAGCCCCACCCCCACCCCCTATTCCATTACTAGCCACTACTAAAGTAATTTTTTTTTCTTTTTCCTTTTTTTTATGAATTGTATATTCTCAAAGTGAATAACAGAAAAATGCTGATAGGCTCACTCTACATTTCGTAAATGTTTAATATTCAATTCCCTTTTTTTTCATTTTTTAATGCAATTTTCATGACTCTGGTTGGAATATAAAACCTGGAAATAGACGTGTAACATCCAACCACAAACTAATGAAAACAATCACTGCTCTGTCCATCTCAATAATGAGAATGATAGAATATACTATTGGTTGACAAAAGGATACATGTTGTAATGTATACAACCAACAATCTGACATACCTTAACATCATAATGTGAAATAAAAGAAAGTGCAAAGCTAAGGTTGCCAACCAAAGGGAAATACTGAGGATGAAATAGAAGAATGTGTAACTTTTGGATCAGTTAGTGTAAGTTTCAGTTTTTCATTAAAGACAGCTCTACTAAGAATGTGTAACATCATCAGAATACATCATAGGTGCTTTATTGAGACTGAGAAAAATGAAAATCCAGAACCAAAATGTTTTCAATTAAAAATAACAGAAATGGTTCAGATTTCACACCATTGTTTGGTTTGGTTTATTTTTTACATGAAACAGAACAAGCTGATTTAAACCATGCGCTATCTTGTGGGGTCAAAAAGAGCCCACACTTACATTCAGGTGTTCTCCCTACCATGACAAAGGTGGATAAAGGTGAAGAGGATTTCATGTAATCCATGGACACCAGTGAAGATGACATATCATTGAGGAAAAAAGGTTCCGCGCTCTGTCTTGTGGGGTCCAGATGACCCTACTCCCAACACTTAAGTGCCTTGCATAGCACATGGGTTAAAACGTCTCAGTAATGCTGAATTCACACTGGATCCCATCCTCGTGTCTAATTCACGCCAGCTCTCTTTTGACATGCATCATATTAACTGCTTGACGCCTGCCCTTGACACCTTGACGCCCCGGCCGCAGAGCAACAGCCAATGTTTTTCTAGACTGAATTTGTTGCCACATCATGAAAAACTTAGATGATGTTGAGCGAGTAGCTTGGGTTGATACGTTTTGGAGAGCTCTACAGAGGCAAGCACGTCACCGTGTCTGCATTCACCAGATCATTCAGGGATCCTCACATCATCATTTACTGCAGGAGCTGCTCCTGGGATGGCCATTTTGAATGTTATTTCTTCCTGTCTGTGGTCCAGTTTGAACAATTTCTGTCCCACATAAACCCTAGAATGAAAACTGGAGGATCTTTTTATTATTGTCTTGATGAAAAGAAGATAAACATCATGAGCCCATGGAGCCGGAGTAATCCCGCCCGCAACGACAGCACTCGCGGTGGCTGTCAGTCTGACGGGCAGCCAACCACCTGCGGGCCAGCATAGCGAGCGCCTTGCTCACTTGCTACGCTGAGTTGCCGTAGATTGTCCTGGTTACTGTTGGGCGAAGAAGGGACACACTCTGGACAGGTCGGCAGCCTGTCACAGACCACAGGTGCTATTGTAGCGGCGCGATTGCTCCAGCTCCAGGGGCTCTGTGACAGGCTGGCGACTTGTCCAGGGTGTATCCTGCCTTTGGTTAACAGTAACCGGGACAGTTTCCAGCAACCCCGCAGCCCCAGCAGGTTAAGAAAATGGATGGAAGTTCAGGACAAAATTTCCTGCATTGATCAGCCATATTAGATTTATTTTCTACCTTGTTATGAAGTCACTGAAAGCATCGCGGCCGACACCCAAAAGACTTCAGATTGCATCTGACTTAGCATTGAATCACGTCTGGTGTGAATGCAGCATAATAGCTGCTTGTTTGGGAGCCATTTTTATTTAAAATCAGAAATAAAATAAAAAATGACAAAAATATGGCGTATCTTATTAGCCCTATGAATATTATACATATTTATAAGCCCATGATCTCATCGCTACACCACATTTGCCAACCTTTATGTGATTTCCTTGGACTTGCTCTGTCTGTTGTTTTTCTCTAGAAACCCAGCGGTCACGTCTCTTACCGTCTTTGGTTTACTTGGGCTCACTCTGTCAGGGTGCAGATTACCAAGATTATTTGCTTGAAGGAGACCCACAGCCCCCTTAAAGCTGTTTCAATAAAATCCTGAATCCACCAAATCAGTTTAATTTGAATTCTGTCCAACTCTCTTAGGTCTGAACCTGTGTTAAGACAGATGCTGCTCTGCTCATTTGTTCAAGAATTGTTCAATGAAAACGTGGTATCACCAACAAAACCTCAGGGGCCAAAGATTCACTCTCCACGAGGTCACTTTTGATTAGAAGGCTACTTCTTTATAACATTCTCAAGGACTTCAGCATGATCTACTTCTTCTGGCCTCCCTGTGTACCATAAAAAGTGTTGCAAATATAAACGATATGTATTTTGTAACATCTAAAAAGTCTTAAAGGGGAGACAGTTTTAGTTACAGTGCATCTCTGCTGATAAAATCAATAAATGTAATTATGATGGTTTGTACTGATTAGTTGAAAAAGAATATTGTGTGGTTCCCGTCTTGTAAACAGCAGTCTCTGTTAGAGCAGTTTACCCTGCTCAGGATCTGATCATCTCATCTCACATTGCTCTGACCCCATGTCTGACTCATTTCCAGTAACAAAGGAAGATTGGAGCAGGGTCGGTTCCCTTGACTCTATTTCAACCTGAACCTGGTCTCATTGTCAGGTACTGGAACGCTGTTAGCAGGAGCTGCCTCACTGCTCTGTCTCGGTGGAAGGTGTCATAGAAAGGTCCTGGAAAGATACTGACGTCTATGCCTCGGAATGATGGGTGAGGATTTTTTGTTCATAATAACACACGTATGCAATCTAACAACGAAATAACCTCTGAGGAGTTTGACGGTAACTATACAGAGCTGTTGTGAAGACTTGTTGTTGTGATTAAATACCCACTCAGAAGTGGGATTTTTTGTGTTTTTAACATATTTTGTGGGATTTCTCTGATGATGTATACAAAGAAAATTTAGCCCAAAATTGCAAGAAAACGACACAGACTTTTCGACTTTGGTTAAAAATGACATAATCTTAAACAAAGCGTTCCACTGGGAAAATGGATCAGAAGATGACTGGAGTGAGTCTTTAAGCTCTTTAAAAAAAAGACAATGAGAAATTGAGAAAGTTCTTTTTTTTTAACCTTTTTTTCTTTTTCCTGCTTTACATAAACACAATATTTTCTTGGATTGTATCTTGTTGATTAACAAAAAAATGTATGTAAAGACAATATATGAAAATAAAGATAGTATTTCGTGTGCAACATTGGTTTGTAATGCAATTTCTTATCAGTTTCTTTTTTATATTTAGAAATTTCTTGTTTTCCTTCTTTATTTTATGTACCCAAGGCCAACTGGTGTTAGGATAAATTGTCTTTGGAGCATTATTAAAATTGACTTGTGTAAACGGTGATTATCATAAATGATAAACCAGTATGTGAATAGTTGGCAGTGTACCGCCGTGGTGTCAACCAAAGCTCTCTGACCTCAAAGTTGTGACCTTTGCAGAACTAATCCTTTCAATATAAAGATCCTTTTCCCTAATCCCTCCATCTATGGCTCATGTCCGTCTGTCCAGGTACGGGCTGCCAGTGACCTCCCAGTTCATCATGAAATGGCCTCCGTCCAGTTTTGGCCACATCTCTTCAGCCGTGCCATGTTCCCGCAGCCTTTTGGCTGCCAGGACGGACCACTTCTGAGGTCACCATGGCAGACCAACCCTGGCTCCTGACACCTTACCTTTTGACCTCAACCCCCATGCTCTCAACCAACCCAGATTAATAATCCTGCGATGGATCTGAATTTGGTGCAGCTATTGACTCCAGATGGGGTTTCAACCGTGCCCAATCGCCTTTTTGAAGATCAGCAAACCAACTTTGGATAGTTTTTGGTTCTGAAAGGTTGTTTAGTTTAGTTCAGTTTGTCGCATTCAGACCAGCAGACAACAGATATCCTCTAGCCCAAACCGCCCCTAACCTATTGTTATTTTATATGCTGTGTCATACTTCACCGTACAGCTACAGGTCACGGTACTGTAAAAGAAAAAAAAAACAAATATCTAACAATGCAAGGGTTAATTATTTATTTATTTCAATACTTCTTTTCTTAACATATTTCATTTATGCACTAAATGCTGGTGTAAAATGCAGACATTGAGTTTTATCAGCAAAGTGGATTTACAAAGATTATTTTTGAAGTCTAAGATATTTTGTGTCTGTACAATAATGTTGATTTCATACTTATATCAAAGGCTTTATGTTGTTAACAGTGACTTTATTCTTGTTTTCACTTCTGAATAATTGTAAAAGAGGGGAACCCCAGGCAACTTGAAATGTTGAACTTTTGAATGCTGAATGCTTTGTTTGTTTTTTAAACTTGTGAGACACTATTAGGTGGACCACTGTTGAGCAACACATTTCTTGAATGTCAGCGTAGTAAAGCCGAGCCTCTTTGCCTCTTAAAGCTTGAGCTGAGTTTAATGCCACAATGTAAAGAGCCAAACCTCTCGCTCGTTTCTGATATGCACTTTGCAGTTCGTTGCAGAAAGAGAACGTGGCTGCACATTAGTAGATTATGCATGCGTAGACTTTAGTTTGTTTAGATGAAGTGCTTGGACAGAGAGTCTGTTTGGAGCATACTTGAAGATTTACGTTTCCAGCGATCATTTTGTTTCTGCAAAGAAGGCTCTTCCATGTTAGATTTGTCTTGTTTAAGGACTGACGTCTTCAGGACTACTGCGATATTTGTCATGATTCAGAGATTGTTTAGCACGCAGGATGATTTGCTTGATGGTCCATAATGCTGTACTTTAACAGCAGTGACTCGCCTGGGATGAGCTGCTGCAGCCTTTCCCCCCCCCACTGCACTACAGGTTCAAGTGCCAGGGAAATGATTGATGTGCCATTAGTATGCACATCCACTGCTTAGATTCAACTGGTTGTTATTTTTAGGAATTTCATGTCCTGGCTCACTTCACATACTTAATTGATTTTTTGTGTGTTGATAGGAAACAAACACAGTGTTGTGTGTTTAGCAGTAACTTTGTGTGTTCAGACTTTGAAAATAACAAAATATGAGATCCTGGATTGAAGAACTAATCGGATTCAAAAGTGAAGCAGCTACACTGTTCTAAAATGTCTAAAGCTGATGTTTTACCAAGGTTTTTTTTTTTTTTCACCATGCCAAAAATGTTCTTTTTGCCTAATTTCCCTTATTTAGGAGTAGGACTTCTTCCTTGGTAATGCGGGGATTTTTCATGTTACATAGCAATAAAAAGTTTAACAATTTCCCGTCAATTTCTTTCCTTTTAAAAAAAAAAAAATCTGATAATTCATTTATTTATTAGGATTGTGAAATGACTGTAGCTGCATTTAGTGGTCACTCAAAGTACCCTAAACGTCAGATTGTCCTCAAATTTCTTGGACTACTGCATGTAGAAAAAACATGCAATCGCCTAAAGACCCGTCTGGGAAACTTCCATGGAATTATCAACAGTGCAGCGTTTGAGTCCTGGTTCATTCGGTGAGGGAGGAGTGGTGCAAAGTAAAATCTGATAATATTGTTTGGGGTTTTCACCTAACTTACTGCACAGTCCAATAAAGTGATTACATTTAGACAACTGACATGTTAAACTAGTGTTTTGATAGTCCTGCACACTTGCAACAACAGCAGAGAGTGTATTTGTTAGCATAGCTAAACTGTCCCTAAAATGTTGGGGTTTACAAATAAACATGGGGGGCACAAAGGGACAATTTGGTAGGTTGGTTTAGAAATGTATAACCTGACACTTTTACTAAAAAAAAAAAGAAAAAATCAAGTAGAATCAATAAAAACAGTTGAATACCACTAAAGTGTGAACTCCTGTCCCCCAGATATCCATTACTGAGTAGCTCTTTGGATTAACTTCAGAGAGGTATTGCATTTCACAGCAGAGGCTCTGTGGACGGGCGACACTCCTGACCTGTCACTCATCTCAGTAACGAGAGCGTCTTTCGTGTTCCATCTTGACCTGTGAGCCATCTTGCCCTGATGTGTGAGGGGAAGGAAAGCAGCCGAGGTTTTATTTGGGTGTGTAATGGCAGCCTGTAGTAAAGTGTCTTTTTTTTTTTTTGTCCGCTCACCCCCATCTTCTCTTCCTCTGTGTCAGCAGAGCTGTAGGGCCTGACCTTGAGGCCTTCGGCTTGGCCCCTACATTCAGACCAGAGTGGGGGCCAGTGGCCGTCTGGCACCGTGACCCCAGCATGCAGTCCAGAAATACCTCCCTCAGCAACAAGACTGTGCTGCTCAGTTCTGCCGGTTCCCCTTTTCACTCTCCTTCTCCTCCACCTGTGTGTGGTCCAAGTAGCTTTGGAGACGGCGTCCAGACCTTTTTCTTTGTTTTTTTCCCCCTCCCTTTTTTTCTGAAACTGACCCAGTTTCAGGGCGCTAAGCCGAACAACCTCCCTGGCTTGGAGAGTAAAAGCAACTGGGAGCTGCTTCAGAAGTGGATGGTTCCGATGAGATAAGGAAGGACATGAGCAAAAAAAACAAAAAACAGATGGTCTGGCTTCAAATCAGTTCTTAATCCACTGTTTCAAATGACAGCAGGGAAAAAAAGTAGTGCGCTGTAATTACAGCTGAGTGAGGTGTCCAAAAGAATAGCCGCCCTCTTACTTCCACGAGAGCTTTCAAAGTAAAGCCTGTGGTGGCTTGTGTACTTTCAAAGACATATAAAAAGCTGACCTTTCTTATCAGACAAATGTAGCATGTGCATGGCCCGTGTACAACATGTGTGTGTGTGGATTAAAAGTCCTTTCTACCAAGTGTGTCAGCAGCATGCACTGTGCAATACAGTTGGGCCAAAACATTATGACCAACCCTGCCATCTTTGCTGTTGGTGTTTCACTCGCTGCCAAAGCAACTCTGACCCACAAATGCTGCGGCTTCTACAAACCTTCGGAAGGTGCCCCGCGGTATCTGGCACCAAGGAGTTAGCCGCAAATCCTTTAAGTCCTGTCAGGTGTGATGTGGAGCTGCCATAGATGAGTCCTTTTCCGCCACAACCCCTCGTCTGAAGCTCATGGGTGTTCATCCTTGAACCCATTTCTGCCGCCTGTCACTTCTGTGGACCAGAACAACCACACATGACTTGGAAATGAGTTCCACATCTGTTCACCTTCCCTTCATTCATCACTCCTAGAGAACTACAGTAGTTATTCACTTTATATAATGTAGACATTCAGTGGCAGGGCTGCTGAAATAGAATCAATACTTTTTCCTTCATCTGCGAGTGGTCATATTGTGTTTGCTCACTGGCATATGCCTGCATGGCATGCTTGTATATGTTCGCTGCCATTCGTTAGTATTCCAAGCCACACACCTGCCTTGTTGTCCTGACATTTTGCTTGTGTTTGTTTGTGTGTATTCTCAAAGGGACACACTCAGTGACTCTGGTAGTGTGTCATGTGTGCCTCCACATCTTTGCTCTCAGCAGGGGGTCCTGCGAGTGAACGACACATAAACCAACAGACAAACATGTGCGCCTGGAGAAGCCTGTTTGTCTTCTCTCTGATCGTTCCTGTGGTTTGGACTGTTTGCAAAAAAGTATGTCAGTTTCACTAATATAAAGGGATGATGTTTAACAGAAAATTTGCTTAACAAAAGCAAAACATTTTAAATCACCACATCAAGTATTTATGTACACATTCCCTGGAGGCTGGTGATGTTTACCTCCTTTTTTGATCCATTATGACACTGTTGAATAATTAAAAATGATCATGAGCAGCTAAATTATATGTGAAAGAACAAGCATTTTCTGTACAAAACATTCTCAACAAAGTTGTTGTGACTCAGAAGCAGATGGAAAAAAGCCGTTGGAAAAAGCCTGTCGCAGCAGGCGACTGGGATCCCTGAGGAGAGTCTACCCAACCATTGGTGCTCTGCTCCATTCTGATGCATCCACTTGCAGACAAATAGAGCCATGCACGTCTTTTGTTTTCCTCATACGAGCCTAAATCTGGATCAAAACTGTACGGCTGGTAGCTCAGATGTTGTTCATCATTTTTGTTTCACCAGTGTTGTTAGGTTGGGGTTGTAAGGGCATGTAAGCTAATGGGAGAAAGTGTCAACAAATAGATAGTGGGAAATGAGGACAGGCTTACTCTCTGCCATCGGTCCCGCCCACATCAGAGGTAAATCCATAATAAACTTCTGCCTCTCTGCAGAAAATATGATCTAGAACAGGGGTGCTCGTTATGTCATTGCGAAAGATGGCAGGATTTCAGCGAATCATCAACCCTCTGTGTGCAATACATAATTTCACACTTTAGATCGGCCAATCCAACATCCTCTGAAACACACCTCACTGTGTTTAACTACAGTGAGCACACTTTCTTTTTTCTTCCTCTTTTTTTAAAGGCCGCTCCGGCCCGTGTGTGTGCTTGATCAGAGGCGAGTCCTGTCCACTCAGGCAGCAGTGTCCACAAGCACGTGCTTCTTACGCCCTGCCCACGGAGCAGGGGCCGCTGTCAGTCGTGGTTAAGCCAGCCGCACTTAACCAAATATCATGCACCCCACAACAATATTCAGCAGAGCATGAAACATGATCGTCGCTGCTTTCTATTATCATAATAAAACGCCTTATCTGTTGTAATTACTACAAAAATACAATGAATACACATGACAAACGTTTCTCCTCACAAAGATTTGTGTACTCTTACTATGTAGTTTTTGAGGTATTAGTACATAAACATAGTATATTAGACTGAAGATAAAGTAGATGTTAACTTTAAAGTTGAATAAAGTGACTTTGATGAAAAATTCCAGGCCATGATTAGTCTAGCATTTTTTTCTAAAAGCTACTATATAGGTTGTCAACTTTGAAGTAAAATGACAAGCTTGTGAATTTTGCCTAAAACGGAAGATTCACAAGTAAAGGACCACTTGTAACCCTTTACAATAGACGTCCTCTTAGTGGCTCCATCAGTCAGACTAATTAAGCCATTTGGTTGAGTGGTGAAGATTTTCAATTCAGTTGCTTTGACTCAACAAGATAAATGAGAACCTTCCCCAGCATTTTGTCCGCTTCCCTCATCAGCCAGGTCATTCTGGCATTACACATCTCAGCAGCTTCAAGTTCTACACTTAGCTCCTATAACATGTTTACTTTGTTTCTTTTCCTACAAAAGTTAAGCATCTCTAGCTTTAACCCCTTAACACCAGAGCTTCAGCTCCAGTGTTGACAGTCTTTCAACAAACATAACTATTCAACTGTTTTTGCATTGACTACTTGCATATTCTGAAGCAGAGAAAAGCAGCTTTGCAACACTTTACAGCAGTGAAGTGCCAACGCAAGTTACCTATCGGTGCAAAATCCGTGTGCAAAGCCACTTTTCTCCATGTCAGAATCCGCTGATTCATGTTGACGGTCAAAGAGTTTATGGAATGTTAAAGAGTATGGTATGTAGGTGTTGCTGGCAACACATTAGCTTTAAAGGGTTAAAAAGCAATGGCTACAAAAATGCAAATAAAAAAAAAAAACTAAAATGACATACTAATAAAGTTAAAATGTCTAAGTCTCAGTAGTTGACAAGTTCTCTGCATTTGGCCCATTCCCTGGAGAGGGGCTGAGCTGAAGTCACGGTGCAATCAGTAAGCATTGGGCGGTTGGGATAATAATAATAAACTAAAGTGCCTGTTTCATAACTGGAAAGAACAGATTTGATAACTAGATCTTACAGAAACTCCTGTTCAGGTGTGCAGTGTTCAGTGCTTTACAAAAACAGCAACTTTAATAAGTAAAACGTGTGAAGAGGGTCTACACTAGGAAAGATACACATGGAGTAAATAACTGAGTTATGTTGGAATTTTAATGGCAGGTTTGTTGGTGCAGCCCTCCACAGTTTTCTCCTTTGAACTGCCCCTCAAAACTCCTCTTCTTAAATTCAAATTCATTTCTATGATTTATTTATCTTTCCAAGATTTAAGATGCTCTTGCTAGTGAGGTGTAATTACATGATTTACTTGTTCGCCTTATTTTTCTTTTTTTTTCCAAGACATTTACAAGATCATGACCAACACTGAAATCAGAGATCCTTTCCCCAGAACCCTACCGTCAAAGCAAGATGGACACACTCAAACACTGAACTACTGAATTACACTGCACCGGCTCTAAATGTTAACCTTGGCTGCAATACTTGAGTATCATACTGTACTTTGTCTCAGCCGCAGGGGGTTTTAGATAAGCGCACTTCTGCATATGGCCATCATTCACAGCTCCAGGCTCTCCCTGAGTGCGTGTCTTCAGCGTTTGTAACAAATGGAACCAAGCAGTAAAGGTATTAATGTGAGGGAACAAGCCCTGCAGTGAAAGTAGAGCAAGAAGTCGCTTTCTGTCCCATCCGGCCCCTAACAAGATGGAAAGGAGCAGGCATGTGTGACCAGACGGAGATCTACACCTCTGCTGGCTGGATTAGCACTTCTGCTGGGAGAAGAGAGGAGGGCGATCTTAGGCGCCAGCCGTCATTCTCCTCTCCACTTTTCCCGTCCATCCATCTCCTCCCTGGAACATATCTCCGCCTCCCATGTGATCATTGCTCTGTGGCCCTCGCACCGCAGTACGCGTGTGAGAGGAGACTAAAAATGAGAATAAATGAGGTGGTGGAAGGCATTCTGGCAGGATGCCTGTTTGTGTTCTGTGTGTGTGTGTGTGTCTGTGCAAGCATGTACCTGCCTTCAAGACTGTTCAGATCTCTTCCTTTGCTGCAACGTCTCACTGTGGAGGGAAAAGACCATCCAGGGACTCCTCATCCACTTGCTGCTGAACGCCCCAGGGGACGGATTGAGCCTTGCAGGCTGGGATATTATCAATACAGCCCCTCCAGGCAGCCTGGCAGACAGGAGACGGAGCCACTGACTCACTCCACTTATTAGTCTGCTGCTGAGCATCAATGTTATGGGGAACAGCTGGTTCTACTGGAGCCTCTGCCAGCTCGTCCTTAGTCTCTGTCTTGTCCTTACTTGTTTAAAGTCTTCCTCAAAGGCCAGCTCAGCCTTGCTTCACACTTTGTTTATGTCCCTTTACTTCCACCTCCGTTGTCAATTTCCTGTCCTTCTCGGCGCCTTGCTCCCTTTCTCCCACCTCACATAGCCTTCACACCATTATTCATCTTTTTTCTTGTTCATTCCATTCCCTTTGACAACACCAAGGTACACCTACACTCGCAATGCTCTGCCCACTCCAGCAATTATGCATGCCCTCCCCTCTTTAAGAGCTTTGTCTCTGGGCGAATGTTTTTTCTTCTTGTATATTTTCATAGCCTCATGTGAGTGTCACTTCTTTTGTATTGTAAATCTCCATTCTCGTTTTGTTAGAGAGTTTTTTTTATATTTTATTTGTGTATTGAGGAGGCTGACCTTGTATTAGCACTTCTGAAAAATATGCAAATAGTTGAAACCATCCAAGTGTTGAATAAATGCCAGACATGAGATTTCAATGGACACTCAGCGTGAATGTGCCACTTCCTCCATCGTAATCTAACGCAGAAGTCACAGTAATTCGATGACAACTCAAACAACATGGGAGGTGAACCAAGATTGGAGGTTATTGAAAGCATCACTCACTATAGTTGCAATCTAATGTTCCACTCTGGCCATTGTGTTTGATCAAATAAAGACATTTATGTTGCTGCCTGCTAGTGAAAAGCCAAATCGTTTCTAATTTTTACGTAAACCCCTGATGATTACCAGGAACGCATCTTTTACTGATCAGCTAGAGACTCCCTTACAAGAAAAACTGGAGCAACAAGTGATGGAGACAGGTCAGTGGCAGTCTCCTACAAACATTGTGGAGTGTGTAAAAAAACTAAACAAAAGACGAACACAATAGAGATGAGATCACACAAGTTTGCTTCTTCCTACTCCATTTCAAGTGATTAATCAAAATTGATTTGAGATATAAAATTCTATATGATAATCACCACATTTGAAGACCCATTTTAATCATCTTTTGATCTATTTTCAAAGTGTTCCCAGTGGTCTTTTTATTATGATTATGCCATCTTTAGCCAAAATTGTAAAAAAACAATCTGTTTTTTTCTAGGACATTTTTCTGCAGAGTAACAGATAATTCTTAATTTGATTCTGAATTGTGGGCTGAACTATTGGCGTGGGGCAACCTCACCCCAACTTCCCATCACCCATCTGTTTACACGTTCTCCTACTAGGTTTCAGTCCCTCACAATCCCAACCTAACATCATGGGTGCAAGAAAATAGCGAGCAATATTAGAGCTATCCAGCTGGAATATTTTAAGCCATATACCAGCTCAGACTAGAAAAAAACAAAGACGTTCATGGATCTATTTATCTCCATCGATTGAGCGGAGCAGCAGGGAGCTTGTGGTACGCCCAGTGTGTTTCCTAAATCACAAATACCATCTTTTTCAAATGACATTTTTATGTCTGCTTCTGATTCATAACAATTTGAATAAAGAAATATGCAGAAACACAATTTTTAGCTTATTTTTCCTTATATTTGTCCTCCATGATCAGAAAATGCCACAAGAACAGGTTAAAAACACCAAAACATGATTTTCATTGGAAAGGATCTTTAATGGATTCAATGTATCTAAAAGTGCAAATATGTGTATTTATGATTAGGAATATCCTTCTTTTTAAAATGATTTGATTAGTGTATTTATGATTAATATCAATAAGATACCATCATGTTTTTTTAATTTTCCAATCAATATATAAACCTCAAATAGATTTGGTACATCTATGTCATTTTTTTTGTCTTTATCAATTTTTTAATTGTTTGAAATAAACCAATTAATCTTTCTCAGAGAATTTAAACAGCAGTGTTACTCAATGCTGATTTGTGGATAAATGGGTTAAAAAAATTGTTTTTAATTGAGTTTGGACTTTAGAACCTTGGAAAACTCAAAAAGCTAAACCTGTTTTTTTCCTCATCACTGCAAGTCCTTTATCTTGTCTGACTTCATTTTACATGACAGTCTTTCGGTTAAAGGTTCCCAGATCATGATATTTTTTAATTATGCTTCACCATCAAGTCAAAGGTCAATGGTGTTCAATGACCTCCCTAATATGAAAGGAAAAGCAAATCTTTTCTTTTAGTTTATAATCTTTAGTCTTTCTTTCAGTTCGCTGCTGACAGCTCAATGCTTTCTAAAAATGACTGGTTTCTGGATTTCTTTACTTCCAAATATGTCTGATGTATCAGCGTTAGTGTTTCATTGAAGCTTTGAAATAAATCTATTCCTGGGTTGAAATAAACACATTTAAATAAACATAACTGCAGAAAGACTTACAACACAAAGTTCCTTTGGCTCTTAGTGCTGACAAGAGTGTCTTCTCTGAATGTATGAGACTGACGTTAATTATCCAAGGTGCTCAATGTGAGCAGATCATTCCAGGGTATCTGCAGCTTTTCACTAACTTAAATGAGCTTAGTTTTGGATAATTAGCCCAGCATTCTCACAGCCCTTGCAAAGTGAAAATAATTGCCTCCTTAAACTGTCTGTGCATCTGCATCTCTACAGCTCCATCCCTAACACCTTGTCTGCGCTGCATCATCCCATAGCACTGTAACACCATCAACACGGAACAGCAAGCATGTCAAAAACGCAGATGAGACATGTTCACCTTGAGAGAACTCTTTTTTTTTTCTGAGTAGACAAGTTTAATAAAAAAAAAAAACATTCGAAAGAAATTACTTAAATGTTTTCTTTTTTAATCGTGACAAATTTTGGTGTTTAAATGAGGAAGGTTGTCTGTCGTCTATACAAGATAAACAGCAGAGCTGAGGTGCTAGGTTGTATAAATACAAATTTTGCCAAATGTCAATATTGTAAGATCTTTTTTTTTGTTTTTGCTATTGACTCTCACCTCTGCATGTTACTCCCCCACTGTGAGGCCAGACCCTTTGACAGCTTTCATCAAGAACTGACTTTTCATGTTTGAGTGAATTCAATTACATTAAGAAAGTTTGTGTTTTAGAAAAATGTTGTGGCAGCAGGTTTTGCTGTAAGCTCCCGTGTCATTGAATTAAAAGCCAGTCTGTGAAGCTGAAATTTAAATAAGTAAGTTTACTTTACTTATCCCACAGTGGGGAAATTGTTCCCCGCATTTGACCCATCCTCTGGGGGAGCGGTGAGCTGCAGACGAGCCGCGCTCAAGGCTGGGAGGAGCAGGTCGTTTATTGGACTGCCTGAGCCCCTTGCCCCTTTAAGAGCCACTTAACCCTTGTGCTATCCTAGGCCATTTAACTGGGAGTTGGGTCATCTAGACCCACTAGACAGTGCGCTGAACCTTTTTTCTTCAGTGATTTGTGATCTTCACTGGTGTCCATGGATTACATGAAATCTTTCCACCTTTATCCACCTTTGTCATGGTAGGGAGAACACGTCAATGTAAGGGTGGGGTAATCTAAGTTAGCACAAGGGTTAAAGGGGGAAACACTGCAGTACGAACTTGCCCCTGTCAGAACGTAAGCAGTCTTAAACAGATTTGCAGACTTACAGACAGCAATGAGCTCTCTTTACTGGACAGGTGATTCCTGAGAAATCCATGCGTCTGATCATGAATAGTCAGTAATGTTTCCAGATCAGAAATCTGTTAAACGGTTTACGTGTTACTGCACTGATGCCAGCAGCATTTTACCACTGGTATCAACTCCATTTCTATGACTGAAAAAACATGACTGAAGTGAATGAAACCAACTTCTGTTATTCGTGCACCATGGGCATCCATTTCCACTACTGAGTCAATGTTAAACGTATCACCTAGAGCAAGGGTGTCAAACTCATTTTAAAAGCAAAATAACTTAATAATTATTTTAAAAAAGCTTCAACCAACATGGTACCTAATCATTTGGGGCCAATGGATCTCAAATAAAATTAATTTCTCTTCAAAATAAGTTGGTCTATTCAATTTCATGCAGGCTGAATATTTGACATCTGACACTGAAGCAATCCCGATAATAAACTCAAAAGGGGATACAGAAAAAAACAAAAAACGAAACACCGTGCCTTAAATGTAAATGTCCAAACCATTAAAAATTAAAGTAAATTAAACCTGCTAACATTTGTGAACATAAGAATTTAACCTCCCTTTCTCTCCTTAAACTTCACCCGACCGTCAATATCAGGATTCAAATCCTTTACAGAAACACTTTTACTGTCATTCAGTGTGTACAGCACACTGGTTTCCTGGTTTCTACCTGAATTTTGTTAGCAACACCTGCCTTTTTCCTGACCTTTGATGGGGCGCCATCGGTGACCAGACTGACATCCTCTGACCAGTTCACTCCAACATAGTCCTCCGCTGAAACTAGAGAGCTGACTATGTCATCAGCTGTTGTTATCTCCATCAACTCTAGAAACTCAGCTGTGATGGTCTCTTTAACATCTCTAATAAATATACACAGCTGTATATATCTGTGATGTTGGTGTTTTCATTAACAGCAACTGAAAATACAGTAAATGACTGGATTCCTTTATTTGGCGTCCAAGTCTCCTCAGAGATGTTGGATCTGGAATCGCAATCCTTGATAGACTCATGTTGGCAAAGGTTGACTGCTTTTTGGGGCACAAGTTCACCTCTGAAAAAGGTTCGGATTTTTGCGCTAATGTGTTTACAATCAGGTGTCTGTCACTGCTCCATCACTGAGACTAAATCCTGCAGTAAATGCAAACAGTTCCTTTTCAGTCCAGCTTATAGCTGGTAATTCTTCTCTTTTCTTAACTGCAAATGGTCAATCTTTTCTTTATGGTGAGTCTCATAGTGGTGCTGAATGTTGTATTCTTTGAACACTGCAACCTGTTGATGACATACCAAGCATGGGAGTTTTGCATTCAGCTTTGTGAGAAAAAAAAAAAAAACTATTTTTCCTTGAACAACATTTTAGTCATTATTGTGTCACTACTGATCACCCTTACAGCAAGACAATAGTTGTAAGGCTCATAGGGAACCAAAGTGCATCTTACCCAGATGCAAAGCTGTTAGGTCCCGCTTTTGACACGTGCAGAGATATGCTGTTTCACCTGTTTAGCTTTTCCTTTGCTCCCCCTAGTGGCGGAATTGCGCATTACTGTTATTTCTTTAAAAAATCTTAACTCGCCACAGGAATGGACTAGAAACTTGCTTTCTTTTTTAAACATCCTTATGATTTTTACTCTTCATGTGTGGGCTGGACGTAACTACCTGGGCCGTATGTTTGACACCCCTGACCTAGAGGGTCCTGTGGTGAAATTTCAGTTGCCCGCACGTTGCAATTCACATTGCAATTCTAGAAATGATAGAACTTTGGCAAATGAGCAAATTGCACCAACCAATCAGGGACTCAGCTTTGGTAGAGACATGTTAGGGATGGATGTGGTCAACACAAAGGGGAAGCTCATCATTTTTCTTTGTGCTCATCCTGACCAGAGTTAGGAGCAACGCTGTTTAAGTTACTGCCTTACTAACTGCATTAAAAGTTAAGTGACAGAGTAATTTAACTAATTACTTTTATCCCTGCTACAAAGTTGTAATAGTTGCTTAGAATAAATTGTGGTGCATTACTTCACAGTTCATTGATGTGGCTTTATCAGCCTGGAGCGCTTCTTTTTTCCCCCCTCTAGTGCCTCACAACAAGGCTGTCTTCAGTGTGACGAGGGGGAGGAAATAACCATGCTAGGTCATGATTGGGTAGGGAGTGCCTACTGAAACTCTCCAAGATGTGCATTTGCAACCATTGACTGTAAAAAAATAGACAGCTCAACCCCTCCCTTTTCGTATTCCCAAATAGGAATTACCATTGCTTCCTGATACGGGCGCCGCCGTGTTGAAACCAGTCGACAGTGATTGGTCCAAGTCGCTCTGAGCGACTTGGACCAATCACTGTCGACTGGTTTCAACAGTCGACTGGTTTAAGATGGTGGCACCCGAATCAGGAAGCAATGGTGAGGGATTTGGCCTCATTTTTTGAGAGCTGGAGGTAAGGCATTTTCTATTGATGATGTCACACCTCGATTCGTCCATTGTTTCTACAGTCTATGCGTGCAACGCAGTTGGCAGGATCAAATCAACAGGAAGTGTCAGTGACAAAGTCAGTACTTTCATGAAGGAAGTATCAACACTATTTTACTTTAATTGAAGCTAAAGGAACAAACTAAAGGAGCAAATTCACATTGTGTCCCAGTACAAAGACTTTACTGACATTAGTCTGAAGCCATTCAAATCTAACGAAGCACCAAACACAAGTCACCGAGCATGGGGTGACATAGCAAGCACCACACCATTAAAAACAAGACAGACTGGATTTTACAGCCCAGTAACTTGCACACAACTGAACAGAATTAGTGAAAAGTTATGTTGTGGAAATCATGCTCTTGCTGACTACGTTGAATCAGAGTCATTCAAAGATCCAGCAAAGCTGCACTTTTCCCCTCCCTGCTATAAGACGTTCATAATGGACATAGATGACAAGAACACAAAATTAAATATCACATCATTTCATAGGATACTTGCAATGTTTGTTGATACTAAAAACCTTTGCTTTTACTTTAACGCAAAGTTTAAGGAAAAGCATGTAAATTCAATATTATTTCTATTTTTTGTTGTTGCAGTTTTGTAGTGTGATCCTTCTGAATGACAATGATAAAATTCAGGTTAAGGTGCAATAGAAATGAGAATTACTTAAGTGCAGCAGAGCTATTTTATTGTTGCTAATAATTCTTTTTTGATAGTTTTGCATGTTAATTTTCCCCCTGTGTTACTGTTATCAAAACTTTTTTGTTTATTTAAGCAAAAATTAGGATTACTAAAAGATGGTAATGCTTAAATCCATCATAAAAGGTTTATGGGAAGTAAATCTTAATAAAATTTATATTTATACTTGTTGCAGTGTTGTGTGATAATTCTGATAAATAAATATTTACATTTCTACACTTCAATCCTCTCTTTCTATTGTAATTACACATAATTTCATTGGTAGACCTAGAAGTGTCACTTTTATTAAATTATTGCATTTAAATGCTTGGTTATGTTTGCAGGCAGCTAAGGTAAAATACAATTTTTTTTGCCAGATTTTAACTGGTAAAACAACTGGAGTAGTTACTTTGCTCAGTAACTAATTACTTTTAAGATGCAGTAACTGAGTTACTAACTCAATTACTTTTAGGGCACTGTAACTAGTAACTATAGCTGATACTTTTTTAAGTACCATTCCCAACACTGGTCCTGACCTTCATGGTCGGAACCTTGACAAACAAACCCAGGTTAGTCTCTCAACATCATTCATGCCTTCCGTAATGGAGCAAATAGGACACAGAAAAAGCTCTGCAGTAGCTCCTCCCACAACGTAAATTGAATGTGGTTTGTGAACACACTCTCGGACATCCAAATAGGAGTGAAATCGCTTTTCTTCTTTTCCTTTTCCTTTCAGCTTTTCCCTTCAGGGGTCCTTTTGGTGAATCAGCTCCCTCTTTCTAATCCTGTCTTCTGCATCCTCTCCTCTTCGTTCACGGCATCCATAAACCTCCTCTTTGGTCTTCCTCTAGACCTCTTGCCTGGCAGCTCTAGACTCAGCATCCTTCTACCAATAGATTCACAGATATTCACTGTCTCTCCTCTGGACATGTTCAAAACAAGACAAAAGCAATAGGAGGCCAATTCAGGAAGGTGAAGGCATTTTAACCAAACATAGCATTAGCCAGTCCTTTTTAAATGGTCTTCAGCATGCTGTGGAAAATCCACTTTGCGTGAGAAAAAAAAGTTTAACCCCTTCATGTCTGATTTATTTTCAGTTTAAAAAAAAAAAGTTTTTCTCTTAAGGTGATGGCAAATTAAGTGGTGTTTTGGTGGATTAAATAGTAAATTGTGAATTAGTGACATATGGCATGAAAGGGTTACAAATGACACTTTTCTAAATATTCTGTCAAATCTCGCATAGGGTCAAAGGGAGGAATATTTAAAACAACCACTTCAGGAGTTTAGCTGGTAAAAAAATAATGTATATATATATATTTTTTTCTCTCCGTATTTTTCTAAGTCTTTACAATCAGTTTAATTTACAATCGTCTAGTAATCCAGACAGAGAAATCTGCTTTGTGCTGTCGAAAACTGCTCACCGTGATCGTGTGAGGAGAGACCCCATGGTGTCCAAACCATTTAGTGCATCAGTAAGAGGCAGTACTGCACTGGTTGACATTTTCATTATGGGCCCTGTGGTTAGTCCCACATGAACTGTCCTGCTTTTGCAAAACCTCAGGAGCGCTCCAAATTTGCATTAATCTGCAGCAAAAAGTAATCCACACAAAACAGACCCTTTCCTTGCATTCAGCATTTTGTCTCTAAGTTCAGGCCAACAGCTACTTAGCTCAGAGGTTTTGTTAGCACTGAACACAAGACTTCAAAACACAAGATAAGTCCATTCAAAGATAATCAATGCATTTTACAAAACATATAATGTTCCTGGTGATTTAGAACGTGTTTTTGGCAGATTCAATTGAAAAGGAAGGGTTTTATTTCAAGGCAAATGAAGAAGAATAAAAATGATTACTGATGGTCCTTCAGACTGACAACAGCACACAGAATATAGGTTAATAATTTACGTGCAGGAAGGCTAAATGAAAAGCCTGACAGCTGAAGGAATTCAAAACCATGGAGAGATTATTACAAAGTCACAAAAGAAGATTAGAGAGGTGATGGTGTCTACAGACACAGAAAGGCCAGGTATGGATCGTTTTCACTAGGTGGTGTTCCACACTGTGGCTTCAATTTAAAAATTTCTGCTTGCAGTTTTAGCCAAGCCAGGTCAGGATGGATGTGATGTAGAGAGGACCAAGATGAAAAAAATCTACAGACTTCTAAATATAGATAAACAGCCATTTCTCAGTCATTATATTTGTCAGAATGACTATTCTTGCTGTGATACCTGTTTTATAACATGGTTCTTGGTAATTCTAGTTTTTTTCATAATGTTTTTTATAAGTTATAACCTGGACGCTCAGATGCCTCAATAGAACTTGGTGATCTCATGTTGAACGTTCTCAATGCTTCACTGACTGATTCACCTGAGTCCACTTGCAAGTGGCTGTGGTCTTCTAACAAGCTCATTTCTTATTGGTGAGAGTGGTTGCCATAGAAACAAAGACTGAGACCAACTTTAACCAATCACTGTTGACGGATCATTTTTGGTTCCAACATAGCAACGTCGCAAAAAAAACTGGCGACAGAATCAACTTCATTTCGTTGGAGCCAGAGCCAAGTCATGGGTGACATCACACTTACTTCTCAAATAGAGTCAATGGATGGTACTCTAATGGAAAAATGAGACTGAATCAAGTATTAGCTAGTGGAGGGTGACTCATGTTAAAAAGGCTAAGAAAAACATGGTTTTATATAGAACTTTCCCATCTTCTTTTAGCCCCAAAGCCCTTTACAAATCCCAGTCACAGTAATCCATTCACAGACATGTTCATACACCTACAATGGCAGCGCTGCCATGCAATGTTAACTCTGCCATCAGGAGCAAGTCCAAAGACACATGGGTATGGAGAACCTGTGATCCTGCAGTCAACCACTCCCCGTTTACCCCACAGTCACCCCAATAGCATTATCATTGACATTTTTTTTAATAATCTCAATCTCTGGATGAGGTAATAGATGTGTGGTTGATGGTAACTTTCAAGCATTTTACACAATAAATATAACTTTACAAAAAATACAAAGAACTTTTCTATTCTTTCTAATGTTTCTTTTACATTAATACAGAAACCAGACAAATGACTGTACTGTTGAATTATTTTCATTTTACTGTATACAAATTTGCCCATTGACATCACAAACACCTGGAAGCTTGTTGGTTGAATTACATTTGTAGGTTAATTCTGCTTCATCTATGGCTCCAGAATTTCCATTTAAAATTGTCACTATAAAATAAATGATGTTCTCTTTTGTCAATGCCATGCTCCCCTTCAACCCTCAGAAATAGAAGAAGGACTTGTTGGGACTGGAAGTAGGCACATGTCCTGTTGATCACAACTTAAAAAGTCAACGGGGAAAAAAAGGAAGAAAAAAAATCTGAATTTAAAAATAGGAATTTTACTTAGGGGGTTTTAATAATGCGGCTATTTCAAAAACTGAACAGATTTGAGGGGAACTGAGCAACTATTGAGGCACTTTAAACCCCTATGGGGGAAGTTTCAAGGACATTTGAACTATGCACTACACATGTATGCAATAATGGATAATTAATCCCAATTCTCTTCTTGCTATCTCTGAGATCAAATGCATTTAGCAGCTTTGCTCCATGCGTAGAAGGAGACAAGGCTTGAAGAAAGACACAGACAAAAACGGTTGGCTTCATCTATCAGACAGAGGGAGGGACAGATGGGGAGAGTTGTTTTTTTTCACGAGTAAACATACTAGTGCCCAAGATTTGAGCAGAACTGGTACCCCAGTTATCAAGCCAGAGCAAAACTGATCATAAAGACCCATCTGATTTTGTATGTTTAAAAATGAAATCATTAAACCAACGTCTGTGTGTGCCACTATCTCTGATCTTTATAGTCTGAGACAAACAGCACTAAGCTGAGCACCAAACTTTTAAGGACAAAGCAGAACTTCCAGTCATGGCAACAGCTCTCCATGCAGCAGCTGCTTTGTTTAGGCTAATAGAATTGACATCTTTGACCAGTTTAAGGGCCACGGCAACATGTCACTTGCTGAGCTTGTACATTCTCAGTTTACCTGAGAATTAGATAACTAAAATGTTTTCTCATGATGGAGCACATTTATAAAATAATCTCAAATTAAAACTAAGTTTCTGAGTTTCTCTTTGTTCAAATCATGGAGCAGATGAAAAAAGTTCAGGTTTGTGACACAGCTACTGACATGGCCAAAGTCTCACTATCCTTTTTTGTTTTCCTCATCTGCGCTGGCATCTTGCTTAAAACTGTACGGCTGGTTAGCGCCAATATTTCCTGTCATTTTTGCGTGCCGCTAATGTCAGCTTGGGGCTAAAAGCTAGCGTGCAAACAGTGCTCTCAGCGACGGGGAGGGGAAGGAGACGGGGTTGCTCCTCGCCAACTGTCTCACCCTCAAATCAGAGACAAAATTCCTAATGAGGTACTGCCGATGTGCAGAAAATATTCCCTACAAAAAGACCCAGGCTTTAATCATAATAATCGTGATAAAAAGGCCACTGGGAACGATTTTACAACAGAAAAAATATATAGTTGAAGTGGGACAGAATTTTTACATACCGGTAATTGAAACTACTTCTTAAAGGTAAATAGCTCCATGGTGAGAAGAATTATACATTTAGTATACATTTTTCTGTCTGTATCAATATTTTTGACTTTGTTAGGACTGTAATTGGTTAACAATATTTACCTAGTGGGGTCACTTGATCCATCCCAATGATCCAAATTGCATTTATTAGGCTACTGTTAGCTTTGAACTAATGGAGCTTAGAAACAGGTTGGAATCTGGTCCACACCTTGAAAATATCAAACTGTAATGGTTACAGTCTAATTTATGTGCAAGAAAAAAAAAATCATCTGATACTTATATTAATAATATAAAGAAACTCTAATAAACAAACCAAAACATGCTACATGTTTGTGTAACAAAGAAAACCAAGCAGCCAGGTGTTGTTAATCATCAGCCTCTGATTAAATGATTATCTGCAGGTGTGCAGACCTCCATTAAAGCAGACTTCTTGGCAGCTCTACGGTCAGCTGCGCATCAACACAGCGCCAAGAGGAAAAGACACACGTCGCACTGAGAAGCAACAATCTGACTGGTTATTATTGCTATTTTTAAACACTTTGGAGTTCATTGCTCTGGTTTGGCAAAGAGTATTCACAAAAAAAAGAGCATTCAAGAAAAACTTTCAAAAAGAAACATAAAAATCTACACAACCCTAAACAAAGTCCGGGAAAAATATCAGATGTTAAATAACTCAATATTAGAATAGAAAATAGTTGAGCAATTTCAGTTTTTTTTAGACAGACTACCACAGAAGATGTTTCTAAGACAACCGAACATATCAAGGGGTAAGTTAAAGTAACATAATTTAGAGGAAAGATTTTAATTAATGAGACTTGGGACAATTTTAAGTCATCATGGATTTCCCTTGGAACTCCCTTGATATACCTTAATGTCACATCACAAAGGCAGCTGTAGTGGGAGGTTCAAAAGCCATTGTTGCTGTCTGATCAAGACAAGCAACATCTTTCAATAACGTAAAACAAAGGCAGTCAAAAAAAAAAGAAAAGAAAATAACTCCCACAACCGGGGTTCTTCCTGTTTCCTCCTTTCATTTCCATAATTACCAAATCTTTACTTCCTACCTCAAATGATGGAAAATGTGTATTCTGTGGCAGTTAGAGGATGATCTTTGGACTCCACCTCAGTGAATTAAGAGTTAACTGAGGGCTGCAAGTATGATTGGAGTGGGACTTTTACCTAAGTAAAGGATAATACCTGATGGAGTGTCCATTATCAAGAGACGTCAAAGCCTGAATTATCTGGTGCGAAATGGTAACTAAAGGCACAGATGCAAGTTATGCTTCATTATTTTGTTTATATACCATGGTCCAGGTGAATACTCCATTCTGAAAAAACAAGAAGAAAAAAACACAGTTTTTCAATTCTATTTTGGCTAAAAATATGATTGGAATGGGACTTTTGGTGTTCCAAAATGTAGGGACCCACTGCTGGATGTGAAATAAAGACTACCTTAGACTTCGATTGCACATTTTTATGGTCGTCACCTCAGAGAATACAGACAACATTCTTCGCTGTTCTTAAGAAAGCTTGAAACTGCTGCTCACAAAAGCTGCAAGGCTCCAACACAGAGCGAATATAGAACTGCTGCTGTCTTACCTGTAGCTTTGTAGCGTGTGTGTGGAGTTTGCATTTACTGTACCTGAATGTGTGTGCCACTGTAAGAGTGTTTCTGTGAAATCAAAGTGCCCTCTACGAAAAAACTGAAAGTGGATGAGCCCGAGGGCCCGCAGGGGTTGGTAAAAATAGCCCCAGGGCTGATTAGGAGTGAGGCGGTAGGGGGGTTTAAAAACCTGCTCATTACCGCACCTGCAAGGCCTCTTTAAGTAGCCCTTTTATAAAGCACAGCTGCTCACATCTACCTAGAGCGGCTTGCATCCTCTAGGGGGGGGACATCACCACTCAAGATGATGACAAAAGTGGGTAAAAACTCTGGCCCCGATACATACCAACACAAAAAAGTAATTTTACTAAAGTGGCGTGCTGCCTGAATTCTTTATTAACTTTATTTGACTTTTCCTATTCTCCATATGGAATTGTGAAGTTTTTCTTTTCACTGACAAATGAAAAGTTTGTTCAATCAATTTACAAGTCCTAGTTTCCATTTTTATGTCATGTGGACTCTGGTTTCATCGCTAATCTCATGCGACACACTTCCAAATAAAAAAGATGACACAAAATAAGAAAAGGGAAATGGCACAAAACTTCTGAAACATTGTGGAATTAAACTACGCTCGCTTAATACTTATTAGGAGTCAACAAGCTTGTAGAGTGGGGAGCTCAGCGTCAGTAATGAACTTACGATCTGTGGGGGTCAGAAGATGTTCCACTCTGTCAAAAGGGTTACCAAGAAGTCCCCACCTGCATTGACCCCAGCTGACACTCATCGACTTTCCTGCTGGGATGGTAAAACACACTGAACCCCCCATAGAGCTTGATGGAAGCATCTGAGCCTGTCCCTGAATGCATCATGGAGGCAGTGAAAGAGGAAAAGATTTCAAATAAATAAATAAATAGGATTACTCAGAGTACACCAATGACATTTTCAGAGCAGTCACCACTGAAATCTATCAAATTTTGTTCGTTTAAATCACAGAAATATTTATTTTGAATCTATTCCATAGACTTGGAAAAAAAAACAGCAGTTAGATTATTTTGGCACCTGTTTGCCCCATTTGTCATAGCAACTAAGCGAGGATGTTGATATTCATGTTTTGACATCCACCAAAATAAATAGGTGGATATTCTGATATTGGCAAACTCTTAACTAACAGCTGGGCTTGGATTAAATTCAGGACGCGGTTGCTTTCTCATCACTGCTGCCAGGTTTCATTTGTGTCTTCTAGCTATTTTAATTTATCTCACCCATACCCAGGAAATGAAGATGCTATTTTTGTACCCTGACGTCCTTTGTTAAAACACAATTATTACTAATTTTGTCTTTCTTTTTCTTCCTGTGTGCTCTGTTATAAATCTGTTATATCAAAAAAGTCAAAATAAAATGAAAAAAAGGGCTGTGCTTTACAGTTGTTGAAGGCTAAACAGTCTTCGGTGCGCAGGCCAATGAATGTCTTTATGTATATTTTCTGTGTGGTTTCTCATGTTTGCAAATATCTGTGTTCATCCAGTCAAGGACATCTATGCAAGCTCATTGTCATCCAGTCGGACATGACATCTACTCATCCTCAACTGAAAGCTGCCCAACATAATTACAGTCATCTTCCCTTCCATTCACCCCTCCAAGGTGCACACACATGTCGTTTACACATAAACGGCATGTGTGTCAGTGCATTAATCTGCACGTCTTTGCACACTTGTGTCAAACGATCTTTCCATCCTTCAGTGTGACGCCCATTCTTTCATCTGTTCCACCTCCCCATCACACACTTTCTCACAGGCACGCTGGCTACAGCTGTATGCTTTCGCCTAATCCTGCTGTCCTCTTATGTTATAACAACTCTGAACTCGAGCCCTCAGAGGAGGGGGGCTCGCCCTCGCTGTGTTTTCACAGGCCACATCTGGGCACGGCCAAGTTTCTCCTATAAGCATCCAGGCTGGGGTCAGGGACACATTGGGTGATCATAAAACAGTGGTCATATATCGTTGCTAAAGACAATAATGGACATGAGAGTGGTGGATTACACTAGCAGGGTTCAAATTTGCGGAATGTAACTTTTTGATTTATTCATGTGATGTTTGTTATCCTACTACTCTGTAATACCACTTGAATGAAAATCATGTTTTTGGTGTTTTTATCATGTTCTTGTGGCATTTCTCTCATGGTGGAGGAGATCCATAAAGAAAATTAAGATTTAATTTGCATTTTTTAATTTTTTTTTTTCAAGTGAATGTGAATGAAAATACTGTTTATAAAAGCAGTGACATGGGTGCTACAGTGGTCGGGCCACAAGCTCTCTACTCCACTCCATTCCGATGCATCCTCTGTCAAATACATAGAATCATGTATGTCTTTGTTTTCCTCATCTGAGCTGGCATCTGGCTTATAAATGTACAGCTGGAAGGCTCTGATATTGCTCACCATTTATGATGCCCTAGTTGGGGGTGTGAGGGGCTGTAAGCTAGCAGGGGTAAGTGTAAACAAAGGGATGATGGGAGGTCAGGAAAGGCTGAGTCGGCACCAACAGTCCAGCCCAAAACTCAGATGAGAAATTTCTGATGAACCCCTGCCACTGCAGAAACTATCTAGAAAATGAAATGCTTTTTTAAATTTTGGTTAAAAAAGGCACAAAATTAATAAAAAAATGACCACTGGAAACGCTTTTAGAATAGATCAGAAGATGATCGGAGTGGAACTTTAAAAAACTAAACCCTTTTAAAAAGTGAGAGTTGTCATATTGCAGAAAAAAACTAGGATTTTGGTGACCTGTGCTCTGTTTTGTTTTAACTTCCAGCTGTCTTCACATCCTCGTTTCATGGTCTACTCTTTCTTTGCCTGTCTACTTCTGGATCATAGCCCTCCTGACCTGCTTTTTCCAGGGCACATAAACATATTTTCTGTGATGTCTGCCAGCTGCCTGGCTTAGCATGGCTCAGCTCAGCTCAGGCTCCTTTCTTTCCTCATGAACTGTCTGACTTTTGAAGCAATCAGATGCTCCTCAGCCTTTCTAGGCATTTCTTGGGTCACCTGAGTGGCCTGTGGCCAACCCCTCCCTGGCATCCTCACGTTCCCATCCCCTTGCTGAAAGGTCCAGCAAGGGGTCAGGATAGCCTGGTGTGCAAGAAGGAGCCACACTAGGGATATTTATTATTTCATTTAAGTCTTCCCACTGCTCAGAACAGAGGAGAGACCACTGATATCTGGCATGGGTTGAAATCCAGGTCACGAGGTGACCATGTGAACTGTTGAACCAGGAATCAGGGAGGCGTGTGTTTGTCTGTGAAAGTAAATTTAAAAGAGAGGACTTGGAAAAAGCAGCCATATATAAACACAGCTGGCAGGAGAAGGTGGAGGAGAACCTTTAAGATACTCCATTATGTCTGTCTTGCCTAAAAATAAACTGAATTTAGACAACAGCTATGATAGCAAGAATAGTGTTGTGACTTTTTTTGCACTTGAATATATAATCTGTCCACACTCTTGTGCTTTTGTGATGCATGATAAAATCTATGTTCTGCATTGCTTGTCCGTTTTCTGTGGAAATGTAACCACACCATCATTTGTGAACCATCATGCAAAACAGGCATCAGAAATCACAATCATTTTTGGATCATTGACTTTTGTTCTCCTGGAATACACCCAGCCAAGAATATCAAACTCCGGCTACACTGAAGTTAACGCAGACAGTGGTAGCCTGCATAAGTGTGAAGAACTAGTGTGCTCTTTCGGATTTACAAGTTGCTGTGTGAGATCCTCCATTTACCAAAGTGTGAACTAATGTTGTTAAAATAGGTATTGACTTTTGCAGAAACAAAGTCTAATTCAGCTGGTTTGTTTTCCTCATACGCTGTCCAATATGAACCTGATGGTCATCCTTCAGCGCATATGTCCAGCCAGATATGTCAAACTGTGTTCAGCAATTCAGTTATTTTGTGACTGTAGGACATTTGGATGAAAAGTTGAATCCACTACAGCAGGGCTGTCAAACTCAATTTCACACAGAGGGACGTGTCACAAAGGCTGAATGCTTTATACATTTAACTAAATGGAATAAAAAATAAAAACGTAACTACTTCTTAATGTTAAATAACTCATTTATTTTTTATTATTATATCTTTTTAAAGTGACAATTACAGTTGCATAAGCATCTCTGATTTTGCTTGTTACTCTAGCATCCTTTTAAATGCTTTTAATTTTGATTCTGTCAGGTTAGGTTTATGGACAGTGTTTAAGTCCTAATTTATAGTTGACCAATCAATATTTCAAGTCAATTTCCCCTAGATATAATTATTACACGCCAATTTTACATCTTTTATTTTTAGAAGTTAAAAACTGTTATGCTCTCGTGAGATACTGGCAATTGTTGCGGGCCTTGAGTTTGACACATGTGCACTACAATTTTAAAAGAGGCTTTTCCTAATTTGTATTTCTCAAGTGGAGAGATTGTCTTAAATTTCTCAATTTTAGTGACAATTGAGATTGTGAATTGAGTCAATATTTGGTTTGTGTAGTGCACAAAAACAAATTAATAAACAGGAACACAATGTGGATATCAAACACATAGGAAATGAAAACTTGTGTTAGATTTAAAAAATTCAGAAAAGTTTGTAATTGTACACAAAAAAGTCTGTTTGTAATACAAAGCTATTTTAGTAATCTATCTGTATTTAAAGTAGAATTAACAGATCCTGCTCCCAGCTGTGTTTCTATGTAAGATAAATGACTTTACAAAGATCAATATCATTTAAAAATATCATCTAACCACACATACTTTAGTGTTTATCAGATATTGTAAGGAAGTGCGGGCACCCATCATCAGAGTAGTCATCGTCAGTACCGTTGTCACTCCTTAAAAAAAAATTTTTTTATATATATATATATATATATATATATATATATATATATATATATATATATATATATACAAAAGTTTGTTGCTTAAAGTAACCAAACTAAAAACAATAATGATAAAAAGGTTACAAAAAGAACTCCCCAAACACAGGCAAGGACAGTCAAATCTGATTGGTCACACATAGCTTTACTACAAACCGAATTTACTGCACTGAGTAACACACTCACCCCGCACTAAACTTGTTTACACCCACTCCACACAAATAAATTGAACTGAAAATGAAATGTAAATTTAAAGAAATGTGATAAAAAAAACTTTTGGACCTACTGTCATGGCTCTGGACCACAACATTTTTTGGAGCGGTCAGTGTTCAGCACGAGACAAAATCACAATTACATTCTGGTGCCAGGCAGCGAAGCAAGAGAAGATAAAGTGCACAAAATTGCATTTTCAGACTTTTCATTCAATGTAAAAAAAAAAAAAAAAAGTCAAAAACTACAAACTTGTATTTAATTCAAGAAGAAAAGTATGAACTTTTTCTTATCTATTGATTATTAATTTAACTCTATTTTGTCTTGGCAATTTTTTTTACACCAAATGATAAAGAGTTTAAATAATTAAACACATTCTGGGGCTAAATCAGAAGGTGTGTTGTTATAGAGATATAACATGAAGTTCTTGAAAAAGAAATGCTGAAGCAGCTTTGTTTGTTTTTACATATATTTAATTAATGGTGGGACGGCATGTGCTTGGTCTTTATCTGCAATGGAAACTCGTTTTGATCTGTTTGGGAAGCTCCTTCCCTAAAGCACAATGGAGACTGGTAGAGGAGTCGGCACATAAGAAATTATCTTCATGCAGATGAAGTACCAATGCCAAGTCTTGTGGATTCCATCTACCACAGCCAGTGTGTATTATTGTGTTTTCTGTTACGTATAGCATCTTGTTTTTAACCCTACTTCCACGGTAACATGATAGGTATGGTTGCCTGCAAAATCATCCTTTTTTTAAATCATCTAGAAACAACACTCATATTTTTTGTTACTTCTTGTAGCAAGTGTAAAGCGCAACCTAGGCCAAAATGTTCAAAATAGAGAATGTTTTTTAACAACTGTGCGTGGTTGATAGCTGCTTCCACACAAGGGAGAGTAGATAGAGATATTGCTTTGTGGAACAAGGCATGGATTGAATCCATCTGCAACCAGTTGCTTTGAGGGAGAAAGGAGATTAATGATTTTATGAACATGATGAATGGCTGAGAATGGTGATGACAGGCCATGAGTGACAGCTTACAGGTGTAGACTCTCCCAAATCCCAAATCTCTTAAACCCTACTGCTGCTTTTTTTTAACTTCTGTGGAAACAAGAGCGACAGGCGCTCGTGTGCACCAAACTGGCTTTCCTCTCTGTCGAGCCATGACAAAATACTGACTGAGGTTATTAGGGGATGTGTGACCTCTGACACCGTGTAATAAACACCATTATCCACTTCGATGAAGTCTGGCTTGTTGGTAGTCACGAGCTGAAACCCTGGGACTTTGCTGCTTGTTTGGTGCACTCTGTCTCTGCCAAGCAGAGGAAACAGTTAAGCTGTCACATCAGAGGGGACAAGTAGCAGTGTTTCATACAACACAGTTCCAGTTGGCACAATTGTTGAAAAGAATAAGGAAAATCAAAGAGTTGCAATAACAGCTGCGGATGAGGTTGGGGTTACAAAAGAAAGATGACGACAACCAGACCAGAATGTGATCATTTGTGAGAGAGTGATTGTCAAGGTTTTCTAGCCATTACAGAGTCGTCTGCATCTAAGTTTTGACAAAAGTTACTTCTCGCTAAGTTTTTCCATCAACACTTCCCATGATCTCCTTTCAAAATATAGTAGATGAGGCATCCAAGCAGCTACTAGTTCCACATGTCACTTCAATACATTTCAAACATATCAAGTTTTTGGCTCGTCTCATGTTTAAGTCGAATGTTTATTGGCAGATTCTGACAGTAATTGACCACTGTTGCTTTTATACATTTGTTTAAAAAAATCAATAAACGTGCATGTGCATCTTCACATTTATTTTTGTTGATTATGTTGTTTGGCATCATTTTTTTAACGACAGGCACTGCAGCAACTAAACTAGACTAAAATGTCTGTCTACAAATCCAAGATAGTTATTAATTATGCAAAACATATGACTGATATGCAAAATTTTTAACTTTTTTTCATATTTTCAAATTAATAACCAAAATAGACAGTTTTTCTTTTAATATCAACACGGTGACTGGAGTTAGGATCGTGTTTTTGTAAAACCCCTGTGACATTTGTTAATGTTGTGTGCATGAACAGTGTTAAGTTGTGCAATCATATGTATAGATTGGAGCGGAGGTCCTAGAACACAGCCTCTGGGAGTACCACAGTTGATGATCACGGTTTGGAAGATTTTTTTGCTCAATTTTTACATTCTAAATGTCATTCTAAATGACTGAAAGCAGACCCTGTGACAGACTGGAAACCTGTTTACGGTGTGCCCAACAGTAGCTGGGATAGGCTCCAGCAGAAGATGGATGGAGGAAAGGAGAGCAAAGAGCTCAACTTAGGTGCAAATCTGGGACGATCTGCCTGGTAAAGCAGAACCATCGTGATCATCCAGGTTGAGAGGATGTATATGAAAGAAGCATCAGAAGACTGGACAGGGTTGCGAGTAAACTGAAGAGGGTCTAAAGAACTGTGTAGTGTAAACAGGTAGAGAATTCATCAGCCATTTGAAGCATTTCATCATTTGGCTTAGAACCAAAACAGATTGTGTTGAAAATCTTTGGATGCCCAATTGCATGAATTAATCAGTCTTTGACGTTGTTTATCATAACGCTTAACAGTCACAGGCAGTACTCCATGATGCAACAAAGCTCATTAGAATGAACGTGAACAAGTAATCATCCTCCATTTTGACGCAGAACATGACTCCATGTCATGCGGTGAAAGTGCAGCGTGTTCTTTAATTGCTCGTGCAGACATCTGACCTTCTCGGTTTCAAATCTGTATTGGCGCTGTTATCTGTTCCAACAGCAGAAACACGTCTGAATGGTCACACCTTCCAAATCCAGGCAGCAAAACTAAGTTGGTTCTCAATAATGATGGAAATTCCTATGTTAAAATGTATTTAGCACAGTGTCGTCATGGCTACACAATGCCACGATGTTTCCTTATATCATGCAGAAAGGGTACAGTGAGACAACACAATCAGGGAACTGGCAAAGAGCTATGAATCCCAAAAAAAGATACAAAAAAAACTTCCTGAAAAGGGCGCACTGTTCCCCCCACTCTGCTGCCTGCTCTAAATACAGGGATCCCCCCGATGTTTCCTATTCTCTGTGGAGGCCCATCTCTATTGTCTGGGTACAGAGAATCTCACTGGGCTCTTTCACCCTCTAAAAACAGTAAAGTAGTATTGTTTCAAAGGGTTTAGGAGAACCACAGAGTCATTTGACCTGGTAAAAGTCTGACAGCCCACCCGTAAAACTCTTGCTCGTTCTTTTTTTTTTTTTTTTTGCGCAACTTAGCAGTCTGTGCAGAAACATTTCTGCTGTGTCTTCTGAAGAGGCCAAAGGCAAAAATTGTCTCCATATGGTTCAAGGCTAACTCTTCAGCTGCTTATATTTGTCAAAACAATAGACAAAAATTGTATTTTCCTCAAATGGCTGTCATGCAAACACGAGTGACCCACTTAAGTTCTGAAAAGTCCTTGCATGTTTTACCTTCAGAAAATAGAATTTTGTTTTGGTTATACGTGCATTCAAATACTTGTAAAAATGCAATGAAAAAGTACTGGGAGGCATATTGTACATCTAAAGTCTCTACTGTGAAGTGCTGAGCAAGTGACTGCCTCTAATGTTTGATTAATTACAACATTCCTTCTCTAAAGGGGCAGCAGATCGTTTCACAGGCCATTTATAATGTCACCAAATTCACTTATATGTATAAAAAAATCAGAGAGCAGAATGAAGGAGCTGGACTAAATAGAAGAAGAGATCAAGTGAAAGTATAAAAGCTGCTATTCTCTCTTGAGTTCCGTTCAAATCGTCCCTCTACACATGCTGTATTTTTTCCTGTGATTCTCAACGAAAGGTAGCAGCAGGGAGCACAGGGGCCCGAATCATGCAGCTCTGTAAACGGACCTGACAGCCTCTGATATTGCATTCTCTTTTTCCTCTGCCGTGAAAGGTCCTGAGTTCCCCCCAGCTTGCTTGCTCTCCGTTCGTTGTTCTTTCTGAAGCCCTGCAGCATGCAGGGGCTGGATGTTACAGCACAGTCTGATATCAGTGGATGCAGGATACATCAAACACACAGTCATACTTCCAAGGACACATTGTTAGCACTAAAAGAACAACTTTTCTAAAAAATTGCCATAGGTGAGCCAACAATGGGAAATCTAGTCTTTTGTTTTATATGTTCATTCTATCGTTTCTCTTCCCCTCCTTTTGCTTTACCAGCAGACAGTTCGAAAATATCACACTCTTGTTCAATTTACCAAAGCAACTAAATAGGAAACAAATTTAGATACCTGCAATGATGCAAATTAGAAAAGCAGCAGTCACTTCACACAAAGAATCTGGAATTGGGATAAAAATCAGAAACGTGTGCACAAAACCCCATAAAAGAACCAAGAAGCACTAAGTGCACTAAGTGCAAGCTAAACATCTCACCATTTTTTGTACGACCACACACACACACACACACACACACACACACACACACACACACACACACACACTTAACTTCAGCAAAGCTTGACGTAGCTCCCGTTTTAATGTCTAGTCTTCCTGCTGTTCAGAGCCCCGGAAATCTACCTGTAGTTGTCAAGTCCCACTTGACAAACACCCTTGACAAAGCAGGTCCTGATCTCTTTGCAGCATGGCACATGGCGACCTTGTCAAACGTTGATACTGGGTATACCTTAGAGGTTATTTGTCATTATGGCTACTGTTTTTTTTTCCTTCACACCACCCTTAGCTTCCTGTCAGTTGAGCAGTACTTGAGTGAGCCAGATGGTGGCGGTGTATGCACTCACATTCTCAACCATTTCGTTTGCTTTCTCTCCCGCTGCCCTCTCTTCTTGTTATTCATTAAAGCGCCTCAGAATAATAAGTCCCCAAGAAACTAGGAACATGTGATGAAGTCGTAGTTAATAATGTATACACCTCCCCACCCACCCCTCTATCGTTTCTTTCCCTTCTTTTCCCTCTGCCTCTCTTCGATAACTCTCCCATTCACTCCTCTCCCACCACACAACTGTATGCTCCAGAACACTCATGCACCTTGCCCCTGTGGTGAGGGGGAAGGGAGGGGCAAACATGCATTAACATATTTATACCTTACGCCTCCTCAACCAGAATAAAGTGATGTAAATAGGCTCATTTGAAAACCTTAAAAAACTTCTCTTTTACATTCGCAGCACACGGATATCGCCTGTGATCACATCGAAAGGGTCACACATACGCTCTGATGCCAACTTGTAGTTCTGCACAATCTCAAGTCTGAAGAGAGATTTAGGCGTCGGGGATCTGATTCCCTAGAGGTTCTCGTCTCCTAAAAGTAAATCCTGTGTATGGAAACGTCATTTAAGAGGGAGGGAGAGCTGCACAACAAAAAGGTTGTTTTTTTCCCCTCCTTACTTATTTAAAGAATTTTTTACTCACTGAATTAAGAAAATCCTAGCTTGAATTTTCATTCATGCCTATAACGTCAGTAAGCCATCAGCCCCACATGATGTCCTTTTCTGAGTCAGACTGATATTTTGCTGATGTCACGGTGAACTCAGTGACTGTGTTTGTGCAGCGCAGGTCGCACGCAGGACTCTTCCCTGCGAGAAAGGCCTCAAGGGGAATAACTTTCAACGGGAGAAATGGGAACAATGCGGACGTCATTGTTCTGCATAGGCGGCTCAATTATTGAAGCACAGGAATCAATATCATACCTCCTGAGTATTTTTATAAGAAGCTGAGTAATGCATATTGCGCATGACACTGTCACAGGAAATGGAGGATAATACTCCGTACACTGTGGAAAAAGCAGGCTCAGGAGAATCCAAATCGATTTAATTCAATTTGTGTCAGCCTGTCTTTTTCAAGGTGTTTTTATTTATTTATTTTTTGCCTTTTTTGGGATGGAAATTTGTCGTTACCCCTCTCCTATTTAAAAGAAGGGACTTTTGCGGAAAAACTTAGATTTTGTCAAAATAGTGACTGTTTCCTTCACTCCTCCCCTCGTCCCTCTCCCATTAGCTCCAGATGCAAATGCGACTGTGTGTCTTCCCTATAAATAGCAATCGCCAGAGGGTTTCTTCCAGGAGTCAGCCACACTTTCACTAACACACCAAAATAACCAGTGGAGGGGGAGATGGTGCAAGCAACATTAAGGCAATTCAGGCATTCTCACATTCAAGTCAGAATGTTCTCAACATAGATGTAAAAAAAAGGAAAAGGAGGAGAAAAAATGTGAGTGATTCGTCAGCATCATTTAGAGCAGGATTTTGATTGGAGGCCTGCTTGATGGGGCTTCTCCAGGATTGGTTATTTCAACATGCCCCAGTTTGGTGTGTTTCTTTCGCCGGCAGTTTGTGTTTAATGAAGCTCCTGACTGTACAAAGTGCTAAAACTAACAAGTTCACAGTTGGCTTTTAAACAATGTTAGTAGGCCTCAGTACGACTCAGTTAGTTATTGGAATCGTAAAAATGAGTGGAAATGTTAATTTAGAAAAATTCCTGCACGATTGCAATTACAATGAAACTTAGATGTTTTTGCAATTTGCAGAATTGTTTTTTCTTTTTTTTTTGACCCAGAAAAAGGAGCTCTTTACAGTTTGATAATTCAGTGTTTTGCATGCTTTTTCATTATGCATTCACTTCAATTAATAAACTGTGTTGAGATGGTTGTGAGGATACGGATGATGCTGGGCTGTTACGGTGCAGCTGCAGCTCCAATTCCATGGCTGAACACGCAAAGTCAAGCATAATTTCACGTGAATCACCACCCGTTATGGTCCCTTATGTGGTGGAACTGTTAAAAAATGTATTTCATTTGATTACTACCAAAAGAAATTAACCAAAAAGAAGCAACAATGTTTTTTTTAGATCGGGTCAACAAGAAAAACAAGTGTGACATGGGAGAAATTTTGTTTTACTTTTAAAATATATAACAATGTTTTAAAGTAATTAATAAAAAATAAATAAAAAGGTTAATATTGCTCCAAATTTTTATTCTTAAACTTAGTCTATAGTAAAACCCCTTGAAAGAAGACACACAAAACATTTATAATTTTTAGTCTGTTAAACCTTAAAATTATTAAAAATACGTCGTGTAAAAAAAATAAAAATAAATAAACATGAAGTAGGGGTTTGACTTCTTTGGAAATTTAAAAACATTTTCAGAATATATTCCTGTACTGTGCATATATTATTTCCATGCCTGAGTGGAGGCACTTGTATTGTTTTGCCACATTTATATTCAGAATAATCACACTTATAATCACCATTCTCTAAATTTAACTTTGGATGCAATGAAATTTAAATTGGGGTTTTCCTTTCTTTTTTTTTACTTGTTGGTCAACATTTGGACATTTTGATTTGGAATAAAAGATTCCTCCAAAGATCAGACTGAAACCCCCACAGCCCACATGGCTGATCCTTTTCATCTCCACATCAGTGAATGCAGTCGCACACAAACACGATGCAGAGCTTCTTTCTGCCTCTCTGTCCTCATTAGGGTGGCTGCATTGTTTCACAGCTGATTGTAAGGAGTGAAGAAAATGATCCTGATGAAGTCTTTATTTTCTATCCCAGTTCACTAATCAATGTCATATTCTTTGTTCACCCAGTCCCACCCACCACCCGGTCTCTCCCCACCCCTTATTTTTCTTCTGTGCCTCTTCCTAAAAGGCTTATTCTGAGCCAGTAGTGAGACAAACAACCATAGAAATAATTTCAATGAAAACCAGGATCATACATTAGCAGTGCCATTTTGCAACTGCATCTTTGATCCATTTCATTAACGCAAATAAATATTATTCCTGCGTTAATGTCTGTATTACATCTAAGCTTCAGAAAACAAAGAAAAATATCCTTTTAAGAAGCTATTTGTCAAAATGGCAGTTACAAGCAAACGATCACATGACTTCACTCAAATAGTCAAGTTCAAAAGCAAACAAAGAAGTATTTAGGGGCTTTGAACACAGAATACAATTCAATGAAGGTAATTGTAAAACGGAAAAAAAAAGAAGAGGTTTAGGAAAATAAAAGCGAAAGTGCAGATGAAACTAGAGAGCAGTCATGCACAACTTAAACACTGGCTGTACAGTACAATCTCAATAAATGGCTGGGCCTTGTTACTTCAATGTATTCACTCGAACAACCTGAATTGCATTCCTTTTGAGTGATATCACCGTTGATGAAAATGCATGAATACTCATTCTCAGACCCATCCTCTCAGAAGCTGCAGCTCCTAAAGAGAGCGGGCTCCAGAATTGTGTAAATCTCTTGCGCTCTCGCTGTCGACTGTTCGCACAATATGACAGCGGCATGAGACCCGTGTCGCGGAAGAGTCAAGCCGCTTGAGTCCTCAGACATCGGCCCCCTAATTCACTGGTGTTTTCAAAGCAAGATGAAGGGGCAATGGAGTGCATACAAGTGCAGATTTTAGTGGAGCAGCTAAGCTATGGTAAAATATTTACACCCGGCAAAGCAGGGATTTTTGCGCCTCAGACTGCACGCTCCACTCAACTGGACGCCATTTGTTGGGTGTTTGAATAAATGGATGACATCGAACTTTGTCAGACTGGATTTGAGCTCGTTTTCCATGATTTGTCAGTGGGAGAGGCCGCTCAAGTAATATTTTTGGAAATTGTGAAAAAATTAACAAAAAAATAGAAAAAGAAGTACTAGCTACAATGCATGGTTTCAGAAATTTTCACGCTGTACCAATGTACTTGTGATTGTTTCTGAAATGTCTCGCTTGGTTTCTCTCTTTATTCCACAGGGAAAATAAACTAAATTGATATCTAAATCTATTTTACCCAGAGAGGCTGCTGTGTGCCTCCTGTCTGCCATTTGAAGCCCTCTGAAGCTCCATTAGTTGGCTTGGTGAGCTCCAGCTATGATACCTCACGGGACAACAAATAACAGCTCTGCTGAAGGCTCTTTGAGAGTGACCGATTGTGCATTTGTGGAAAAAAAGAAGAAGCCTGCAGCTGAGAAAGAATTCCACTGTGAAAGTCCACATTCATTGAAACTGAGGCTTATTCTTCTCTTTTTGACTTCCGTGCCATATTCGCAAGTGATGAAAATGAGATTGTGAACTCCAAAGGATATTTCTGTTTCGGGGCGGATGATATGCATCACTGTGGGTCTGTTTACTTTTTTTTCCCCACTGGGAGGAATATTAACAGGAATCCAGCATTTAGTGCTCTAGTAACTCCAGTGATTAAGACCTGCTGACAGTTGAAGGTAAAGTTTATTGTTACTCTGGGACCCAGGGTGCGCTGCCATATTAAAAACGGACTCTGCATGCAGAGCTAACCGTGAAAGTAGACAAAAGCAACGGGGCGACATCAAAGGGCTGCCTAGCGTGTGTCTCGCTGCTACAGTGATGCGGTTCAGCCTGGGAAATGTGTGTTAATGCGAGTGTGGGTTGTTAAGACTTGAGGGAAATAGCAAATTGAGGAAAAAAAGCATATGTATCGCAAATGTTTTAATAAACACAACCCATCACAAAGAAGCAAAAAGACAACAAAGAAATGTAAATACCAAGTTCCCAAGATAATAGAAATTATAAGATATATTTCTTAGGTATTAAATATAAAATAAAGTACAGTAAAATCTTAAAAAATTAAAAATAATAGTAAAAACAAAGTAAAAAAAATTACTTAAAAAAAGATTTGTTAAATGTCTGACTGTCTAAGATAAAATGAAAAAACTTTTCTATTTTCATTTAAAAAAATTACAATTTTTAAAATTGTTTTTTAACAGCAGCATCTTCTTAAAAATAAAAAATAAAAACAATTACAGATGAATAAATAAAACTTCTTTGGTGAACAAACAACTTATTCAATCAGTTTGGTTGCAAAGCGGTGAAAAATAAAATCCCCTCCTCGACGTAAGAAAATAGTTTTCGCGTCCACTGTCTCATCAGATGCTCAAGTCTCCAGACAAAAATCCTCTCTACCTGAAGGTAGCTCTAGGCATGTCATTAAGACAGAAAGTCCACAAGAATAAGCCCAGTAAAAGTAAGAGATCCTATGTTTTCCTCCAATTTTTTTTCTCCAAAACTCCTGTTCTGGTGCAGAGGTGGCAACCCTGTGGGAGTAGGCCTTTAGGTGTCACTGTACTTTCAAAAATCCCTATTGCCCCCACAGACAGACATCCACACATGCACTCCGAAATGGTGTCACATCGTGGCATCCATTGTTTGGGAATGTTTGGACTGGCCTTTGGGTGCAGTAACACAAGTTCAAAAGATGACAATAAATACCAGTTAAACAAAAAAGTTTTGGAGTCGATTAAACTTTACTGCAATCAGTGTTCCTGGCCAGAGCCACAGAGTTTGCAAAGTGTTTTTTTTATTTCATGCAAAAATTTAAACCTGATTTACAGAATTAAAAACAAATAGAGGTAGCCATAAAAAAAAAGTGAGTGCACATAAGAAATAATTGTGACAAATTAGGCTGTTTGTTTAAAAGTAAACAATGGAATTGCTGTCCATAACCTCTTTTCTGAAGAATCATGAAAAGTGAGAAAACACAAAGTGTAAACGCTACACTCACAACAGTTTGAGGACAAGTTGCGCCGTAAATACATCCACATGCGTCTGCTTGTGGCTGTGCATATTTCTACTCAAGGAAAAAGATGCGGTTTTCTGCTGACAGACTTACTATTCAGAAAATATCCTTTGTAGATGAGAAGATTTAAAAGGGTTTTCTCCCCACCCATCCCCCCTCTTCCCTCTCTTTATCCCAGCGTGATTTTGATGCTGCATCACTCCAGATACAGATCTGATCTGTGGTTGACGCTGCATTCAAATATAATCAGCCCCAGTCTTGTTATAAACTGATTATACTCTGACAACCTTTTGCCTAAATAAAGAAATAAATAAACGAACAACAGATCAATGAGCAAGAGATGCAAAGAAAAAAGTAAAAAATGTAGAAGCAAAAAAAAAAAATATCCAAAATTACCATCCCATTATTTAGTGAAGTTTTAGGAGCCGACAGATACAAATTAGTGCATTATTTTTGTTGTCCGCTTGGGGAAGTCACCTCTGGAGGCTGCACTTGTCATGGTCTCCTCACCGTCTTGTTAAAGCGTTTGCGTTGGACTGCAAGCAGAATGTGAAAGTTGTAAAAGGGCTGGAGCACCAGAGCATGTCTCCCTCCAACGGAAAACATATTGAGAGGTAACCACCAAGGGGAAATGATAGACATGCAGTTTCTCACATGCTTGATAAACAAATCTCCCATGTACTCGGCTAGGTATTCTCAAAATCCAAATTCCATCTTTAAAATAAATAAAAAATAAACGTGCGAATTGCTCACTCAGAGTTGTCTCCTTATATGCTTTTGGCATCAACATTGAAATGTTTCCTTTATCAAAAGAGAAGTGAATGTTGTTTGGGGATAAACAGCTCTGCCTGCTGAGCTGAATCGAGTAAGGCTGACAACATGTGGGTAAAGCAAGGGCACTGCGCTCTCCAGCCTTTGCTTGAGATTCTATTAGAGCATTTTAAAAGCATTAAATAAAGACAGAAAAATAGACAACCTTTTTCTTTATTTTTTTTCCCTCACCCTACAACCTTGTTTTAGCACTTTTTTTTTTACCTGCTCCTTGTTTCTCTTTTTTTTTTTCTTCGAAAATTTGCATTGAGACAAAGAGACTGCGTGTTGCAACATGGCATGATTACAGTAACCGTATGGCTGGGATTTCCGGTGCACCACCTTCCAGGCATGGCTACACAGGTAATTAAATCTCTTCCCGATTCTTTCTGCATCCCTGCTCGCAGGGTTGTTTGGGGCAAGACTTCAGGAGACAAAGGTAGCTTGGCACGGTTTGAGAACGCTGCAATAAATCAGCATGCCTGTGTGAGGAAAAAGAGCTAAGAACATGTGGAGTGTGCATGAAAAGGACACTGAAGAATTTAGGGGGTAAAACGTTTGAGGAGAGACAGGCAGCAGCCTGTATAGAAGGCTTTCTGACCTATATTCAGGTGGGACAGAGTTAGAAAAAGAGGAGGGAAGGTTGGAACACCAAGAGAACAGAAGAAGAACAAGCAATTAAATAAATACAGAGGTGAAAGAGGATGAAAGGAGAACATTCCAAAACAGAGAAAAAAGGAGGTAAGCACAAAAGCGTTGGGTTTCAAATCCTTCATTCCCCAACACTGGTATGCCAGATGACCTTGGGCATGTCACACCGCCATCTGTTCCCTCTGTCTGACCTGTCAACATACCTCTAACTCCAGTTAAAACATGACATTCCAGCTTCCTTACACACTGACGGGCAGCCGTCGTCACCCAAAGAGAGCAGGATGCAGACACACGGAGAGGAGATAGGAGGAGAATCCAGGGAGGAATGGTGAGATGGAAGGAGAGGCTGACTGTGGCTAAGAAAGGAAGTGACCTTTCCTCCAACAGCCCTTCTTTATGAGCCGATATTGTCATCAATGTATGACTCCCTGGATGGCCACTTGAGCTACAATAATGCCATTGAACTGACAGTCCATCATCATTGGACAAAGAGGGGCGCTACCACTGACATCCTATGGGCCACTGGGTTGCAACTGATTGCACTCATAAATGAGCATGGCTCACATAAAATCATGTGGTAACTGCTTAGCAGTGCACAGGGTGAATGCTTTTGTTATCAACAGCAAAAGTGGCGCATGTGCCGCCTGTTTGCTGCCCTGTCCGGTGCTGGCTTTCAGGTTATATAGCTTCATCGAGCTCAATGTTTTATAAGGACAATGTGGAAAAAATGAAAACAGGTATTACTAACTTAGAATTACTTTTTTTTTTCCACAGGAAAAACGCATAAAGTGCTCGTTTGTCATTGCACTGGCTTTTGAGGATCCAGCTGCCCTTTACGGAGCACTTTTTTCCAAAATATGACGGCTAGAAAGACGCCCCTCTGATGGATTTCAATCTTAGCAGGTCAGCGAGCTCCTTAGGCACTGAACCACATAACTATCCCTAGACAAATGTTTATGATTTTTTTTATGTGTTAATAAATACTTATTAATTGTTAATGACTGGCTGGGCGCATGCATGGCGAAACCCTTAGGTCGCTGCCAGAATGTGAACTGCCACGCAGCAAATTTACTTTACCACTAAATAAATCAAGAAGGACTTCAGGACACTGATGTTCTCTCTTTTAGTAAGTAGTTCAAGTTCCAAAAATACCCATTAACACCAAATGTACTGAGCAAGAAATTTACTGTATGTGGTTTCAGCGGAATTAAACTTTTAATCTAAATTTCAAAACGTTATTCAATTTTTTCCTCTCTATGGATTAAAAAAAAGCAGACCAAGCCAAATTATGTTCAATATTGTGATAATATTCTCCTGTGGCTTGTTTTGCTGCAGTGCTCAATAAACTGATTTTATTGATTTATTCATTCATAAAATTTAAAATGCACATATGTAATATTTACATTTGACTTAAAAGCCAAACAGAGCAGATATGACTTCAAGAACAGCAGGTAAAGGTCAAGAAAAAACACAGATAGAAGATATGAACGACTTAAATTATCTCCTTTTCTGCAAACTGCTTATGTCATTGTGGAGCTCTTTAACTCCGAGCTTAATGCGTTCCCTTTTAGCTCCTGAGCATCTGTGTTCTGCTATTGCTGCCAAGTGAGGTGAGGGGACGCACCACAGTTAAAGAAGAAGTTAACTGAAAACATGTGGGACTGAGGCAAAAACCAGAAAAATAATGACACCTGTGTTGAAATTCCCCTCCTATTATGAATGGAATAATTACGTTTAATGTTACAGACTGAGAAGTACAGTCTCTGGTTCAAATTTCCCTCGAATAACCTCATGGCCTGCCAAACAACAGCATACTTTCCATGCAGTCCTGACACCCCTGGGATTATGGGAGGTAATTCTACAAAGACCAGACTCGTGCTCTCCTCCTCATCCTTTAGTGACTGATGTGTAGGGGAAGCGGGACCTTGATGTATTCCTAACTTGGGGAAATTGCTCTGACCTCTCTGCAATGTTGGGAGGAAGCCAGAGCTGGCACATAGGTGAATTGGCAATATGGCAGCGTTTTGTGACCTCGGAGACCTCGGCTGGCCGACCCCATTTGGCCATTTATTCACACACACACACATAGCTCCTGTTGGAAGGATTGGGTTACCCCCCTTGAAAGCAGTGGGCTGCCTCTGTTTTGCATCCTCTCCCTGTTTTTATCCCGGGAGCTGGGGAGTGCCCCAGTCATTAACACCAGCATCCTGCCTGTACCGTCAGCTAAAAGGTCTGCATTCATGAGGGACATCCTGGAAACCAGATGTGCTTTTGCTGTGAAAGTGGGCGTGCATTTGTGTGTATGTATATGTTCAGCCACTGGAATGAAATTCAAAGTGTTCAGCAGCAGTGGGTCAGGCCATGTGTGAGCCTGAGCCCCCAGGGCCTGACTGGTGCACAGGTCAACTGAGACAGGGTGGAGGTAGGGGGAAATTGCAAACACTATGGACGTTTATCATGATCCTACTTTTTGTGCTTATTTAATAAAAATTGAATTAATTTCGGTAAATGAAACCTATTTTTTTTATATATGCAACTTACATATATTTGTTTGTATTATTTTAATTGCAGTTTTCAATATTTAAAAAAAAAAATTGTTTTATTGTTTAACCAGTATTGGTAGCCTGATAATTTTCTGCAATATCAATTTATTAAATGTATAATAGGAATCATAAGGAAGGATCTAGTATGGAGTGGCCTATATAAGATATTCCCACATTCAATTTAAGTCATGATTTTACTGGGGATTATTTAATTTGATATATTTTTTCTGTTTACACAAACAATAAAACAACATTTTCAACATTCTTAAAACACAGCACCCCAGGTAGAACAACAAAATGGCAAACTGCATATGTTTCAGGGCTGGGTTTTTTTCTTTTCCACCCCATTTCAAACCCTGCTAACGTTGAGCACGACTGTCCCATTTTGAAGTGGCAATCCATTTGTGCTAAGTGATGTCATGCAACCTGTCACGTTAGTCTGCGTGAAGCAGCAGGCATATTCCTCATGTCAGCGCCTGCCTGCTCATGGAGGGGAAAACAACATTTCTCTCTCATTTGGAAAAAAAAAACAACAAAAAAAAACAAGTCTGGTTACTGTGCTGGCAACCAAACAGAAGATGTGCCCCAGAGCCGCTAGGAACCAAGGACACCAGTCTTTTAACTTTCCATTTTTTATTTATTTTTTGTTTCTAAGCTAATCTCAGTGAGCCAAATACAAACTCCTTCTGTGGTTATTTGTGTTGCTCTACAGTTTTAGACTATTTGCTGCAAGTGGACGCTCACATCAAATGGACTCTCCAAAAATTGCAACAATCAAAATAAAAGGCTTCCAAGGCCATTTTAGTTGGCGCATTCACTCTGACTTTTCTCCATTTTCCCAACCTGCACGGTGAAATCCGTATGCCGGAGACAGCTTCATTAGTGCGCCTTGCACAGAGCTCATTCGCAGGATATTGCAGAGGAGAATATAACAGCTGAGCAATCGGAGTTGGGCAGCTGGGCATGCAGGTATCGTAATTTTAATTCCCATCTCAATTCCCACGTCTGTGTACAGTAGGCTGTTGTTCTTCCCAAATGGCTCAGAGGTGAAATGACTGTGAAAATGCTCCATGTGCTGAAATTAAGCAAGAGACCCTCAAAAAAAGAGGGTTTTTGAATGTATAAAACATGGATGTTGGAAGTTGAAACCCTTCATCTACAGATCGTTTTACACACTTTACAAGCTCCCAGCAAGCTCCTTAGCATGTTAAAAATGGGAGAAATAGAAAACAAATATCCACAGGTTCTTCTATTTTTTTAAATGATTTCTAATAGTTACATTGTAAGTGTGAAAACACAGAAAATGCACAAATACCTTTAGCATTTGAACCAATCTAGGGCATAAACTGTCACCCCCCACCCCCCGCACACTAATCTTAAGTACATTTCAAATACGCACAAGCTTCTGCATCCATCACCACTTTGTGGAGCAAAATGCCTCCCTGTTATCCACCATCTAAATGGCCATTAGCTGGACAAACCCAATTAGTGGGGCAAGATCTAACAGAGCCTTCCTTTGTCCTTCCATCACAGGAAACAGTAGAGGTTTGCTGCATTCTGATCAAATGTATGGTGATTAATGACTGTGCTCTCACTGTGTTGTCAGGCTGCACCAGCTCTGCCCACTATAGGTTTGTCTGTGTAACTGACACTTGAATGAACGCCATGGAAAATGGCTCAATCATCCACCCCACTACCTTTACCCAGTTTTTAATATTCTAAATGAAGAATAAGAGCGAGATGCTGTCAAAGTCTAGTTCCCTCTTTGACAATTTACATCTGAGCACTGGGAATAATGACCAGACTGAAAACATTAGAAACGCCGTGGCAAAAAGCTTAAAAAGGTCAATTTCATTATAAGGATGGGCTGTAAAGCAGTCAAGCTTGACAGGAAAAAAGAAAGAAATGACGTACTGGCCAAATGAGCAGTTTGAAGAAAACTCATCACAAGATTTTAAAAACAGAATGAGATGTGCTCAGGCTCTATCCCTGATTTATATCTCGTCTGTTTTTGCCAGTCTTTGACAGAAAAGGCCAGTTCTTACAGAATATGAAACAAGACAGTGGTGGAGAAAAGACAATGCCTCCACACAGGTTAAACTGGTTTTATATATTACCTTCTATACATAAATAATCATGCAATTACAATGTCGCTTTTTTATTTTTTGTGCCATCTAAATTAGGTGAAAGACATGAGACAATAAAGCAGTAACACAGTGAGGCTGAGAGAAACAAACAGAAAGAAACAAACATTCAGGCAGCAACAAGAAGTCATTGTCTGCTTATACGATATATTTAAATGAAGCCCATTAAAAGTCCACTTATCAAGCCATAAATCTCTGGGCAGGAAAATTAAAAAAAGAAAAAAGTAAAATAGAAATAAACACTAAATGTCATGCTGCTTTGAATGTCTGCCGTCTTTCCCCCACACCGCAGGAGTTCAAAAGAATAATAACTTTGCCCTCACTCATCACCACCCAGAGAAGCGTTAGGGCAGCTCATAAAATTGTTTTTTTTTCTCTTCTTTTTTTAATTAGTTATTCTAATCTGATCAGAGATGGCTGCAAAAATCAGCACTGCTGAAGTGCAACTGTGTTTCAGGGTAAAAATACTAAAGTGATGGGATTTTTCTGAAAAGTTGCATCTGGCTAATGTCATTTCAGTTCGCAGATGGTCAGAAGGTTTTAATATGGTCACTCTTGGAGGAAAACACAGTACAAAGTAGAAAAGAGACAAATTGATGTCCAAGGTCTTGTCCAAATTCCTTCACGATTCAGTGTACTATATAGTCCGTTCAACATTTTAGAGAGCTGTCCAAATGTAGGATTTCAGAAATCAGTGCACTAGAAGTTTTCCATAAAAAAACTGTGTGCATTGTTGTTTACTAGACAGGCCTAGACAAAAATAATGACTCAGTTCTAGTCACCAGTTAACTTGTGGTGTATTTTTAGCAGATACTGTCAGGAGCATAAATATTGAATATTTCTGTACATTACCGCAGTGCATTTTAAATAAAAACAACTCAGATGCCATTCAAGTGCAGACTTTCATCTTTTATTCCATGGGTTGAACAAAAAGATTGTATAAAAATGTGAAGAACTGAAGTATTTTTTAAACACAATCCCTTCATTTCATGGGCTTGTAAGTAATTGGACAATTGACTTCCATGCTATTGCATGGGCAGGTGTGGGCAATTCCTTTGTTATGTCACTATGAGTGAAGCAGATAAAAGGCCTGGAGTTGATTAGTGGACTCGTGCTTGTATTTTGAAGATTTTACTGTGAACAGACAACATGCGGTCAAAGGAGCTCTCCATGCAGGTGGAAGGAGCCATCATTAAGCTGAGAAAACAGAAAAAACCATGTGAAAAATTGCTACAGTATTAGGAGTGGCAAAATCAACAGTGTGGGTCATCCTGAGAAAGAAAAAAGGCACTGATGAACTCAGCAACGCAAAAAGATCTGGACGTCCACGGAAGACAACAGTGGTGGATGATGGCAGAATCCTTTCCGTGGTGAAGAGGAACCCGTTCACAACAGCCAACCAAGTGGACAACACTCTCCAGGAGGTAGGCGTATCAATATCCAAGTCTACCATAAAAAGAAGACTGCATGAAAGTAGATACAGAGGGTACACTGCAAGATGCAAGCCACTCAGAAGCCTCAAGAATAGGAAGGCTAGATTGGACTTTGCTGAAAAGTATCTAAAATAGCCAGCACAGTTCTGGAAAAACATTCTTTGGACAAATGAAACCAAAATCATCCTCTACCAGAATGATGGCAAGAGAAAAGTATGGAGAAGGCGTGGAGAAGCTCATGATCCAAAGCACACTACATCATCAGTAAAACACGGTGGAGGCAGTGTGATGGTCTGGGCGTGCATGGCTGAGTTCAAGACTACAGTCTGTCATTGCCAACAAAGGGTTTTCAACCAAATAGTAGTAATGACCATTTTGTTTTCACTTATTTCATTTGTCCCATTACTTACAAGCCCATGAAATGAAGGGATTGTGTTTACAAAATACTTTAGTTTTTCACATTTTTATGCAATCTTTTTGTTCACCCCATGGAATGAAAGCTGAAAGTCTGCACTTCAATGGCATCTGAGTTGTTTTATTTAAAATTCACTAAGGTAATGTACAGAAACTAAATTAGAAAGAATGTGTCTCTGTCCAAATATTAATGGTCATGAATGCATTTTTTAAAAATCATATAACTGCTATGATTGTTGTTAAAACGACAAGTACATATTGATTTTTACTGGTGACAAAAAACTAGGCAAAAAAATAAAAAAGGCTATAGAAGGGAATCAAATGTGGAAAAAGTCATAGTCAGAATGTAGAATAGAAAAAAATGAACACATTATGGTGTAAGACTAGTGAGAACAGACACAGGGAGCAGAAGGTTGTGGTTAGTTCTATAGAGGGACCAGGCCTCAGCAGTATTAGGTTACCACCATCGGTGGTTGGGCCAGAGGCAGCAGCATCCTCCGCTCTCCCTGGCCTCCCACAGTTCCACCGTCCCCAGCCTGAGAATCCCAGCTTGTCTGTTATGCAGCAATCATTGGACAGAAGCGCAAAGAGACTTTTTTTTTTTTGCTCAACATTCCTGCATAAAGAACAGATCCCGTTTGTATGAATGCGACCCTCAAGGATTGACACAGCTGTTCTCATCATTGACTTTTTCATGCTGGTTAAACTTCAAATTACTGTGCAGAATCATTTCCACAGACATTATATTGGTATTGCAATTGTAAATTTCATTTAATCATTCCATTTTTGTTCTTCTCCCAGCCGTTTTAGAGCTGACCCCCCCCTCCCGAGCAACTTCAATTCAACCATCACTCAACACAGCACAATTTCAGCCAAAGCCTCAGCTGGCTGAATCAAGGTAACTTAAGCTCCTCCAGATTGTAATCAAAGCAAAAAATAATGAGTGCAGGACAATGACCAGGTCTTTTTCTTTAGCTGGCTTTGCATTTCTTTCCTACTTTTGTGGTATTTTATTTTCCTTCTCTTAGTCATCTATTAGTGTCCAGACAAGAAGACATGTAGAAAAAAGGGGAGGAAAAGCAGGAAAAAGATCTGGAATTAGACAGAAACGGGGTCAACAGAAAGGCAGAGCAGGGTGTCAGAATGTGATGTTGGTCACATCAACCCCAGCGACTCTCCTCATCTTTCTTAAACAACTAGTGAGTTAACACACGCGCTCCAGGGTGCTTGTTGTTGTTGTGCTGTCATTCAGGATGTGCTGCCCTTCTGACAGAGACAAGCAGCACGCCGACCAGACAAGAAGGCATCTGTTGCAGTGAGGCTGGTGTTCATATTTGACTTTTTTGATTGTTCTTCTATGGAGAAATAAAGACAACTAAATACTAGGTGACTCAATTTTGCAAAGTAAACATGGCCTCTGCTCCAAATTAGGTATACTGTTTTTGACTGCCATGTAAATACCGGTACTTAAAGCTTAGGGTTGTGACAAGGACACAGACATCATGAAAAAGAAGGAAAGCAATACATAAAGACACAGATAAGTTTGTTTTACACAAATGTTTTTGATGCTTTCTTCTTCCAACTGTGCAGATGTTCCTGATATTAGCAGTGTCTTTGATTGCATTTTTCTTTTCTTTTGTGTTTCTTCAGCATCAAGAGGGATGCAAAACTAACTCAAGACAGCGAAGAATAAAAAAAACATTTAACCATCTGTAACTGTTGAAGTTGAAGTCCTATCAGGCATACACACGCAAACAAACAAAAAAAGGAAAAAAAAAATCAATAACCTACCATTTCTTTCATCAATCTGCATTGTCCTATTGTGAACAAAAACTGTCAAAGCATCAGATCTGAATTCTTCCACTCCATCTTTCCAGAGCTCTAATCTTTTGTAAGAGCTACTGTCTGACAATGCTCTGGTGGGCAAAATGGCAGCTGCACCGGCAACATATGAATTTCTGTAAATTTCACACTCTGCTGCCTGCCAAAAAACCCTGGGCCCAGATTCTACGATTTGGCCTCTTAAGTGTCATTCCAGCCCCCACCCCCATGACTACCTGCCAACCACCAGCAGAAGACTGCTGCATTCCAGCTTTTGCAGCTCCAACAAAACATCTTGAGGTCCCAAGCAATGAGGTCATTACAAAAAAAAATGTTTAAAAAAAATGAAAAAGAATCTTATGTTTGCAGAACGGCATGTTTTGTTTCATGCTATGAGCAGCCAAAAACATTTGAAACAGCAGACTTTTATTTAAAAAAAGGTTAAATTAATTTTTTTTTTATATTTACAATATTTTAGGTGTCATGACTAATTTTCTAAAAAAAGGGAAATTATGATAAAAGGTTTGCTGCCGCTGTTTAGCTCCATGTTGCTGGAGGCTAACATATATTGTGATTAACATGCAAGCATTTTAAGACGCATTTTAAGAGTTTGTAGAACAAACTAGGTGTACGTGTCATTATAGAACTGAACTATGTAAAAAAAAAACATAAATAAATAAATAAAACGTACATTTTCTTCCTGTTACTCATTTTCAAGCAATAAAAATCTTTTTTTTTAAATCCACATTTAATCAATTCAATATCTGATGTAGTGCATGTATAGGTGCAAACGTGTCTGATTATAGACATTATACTGTCATTTATATGTGGATGAGGATGAATAAATATGGAAGTGCATCTTCTCTCACTTTTTAATTTCTTATATTCCCCTAAAATCATAATTAATCATCCTAGGTTTGAGACATCTATGTACACATTTCTTTGGTTTGTCTTATTTAGTATTTTTGTGTCATGATTGCTGAAATAAACCAATTCCAATTTCAATCTTTATGTTATTTGCAACACATTCTATAAGTCTGTAAAAACATTACCACATCACTGCTACAAATAAGAGGTCATCTAAGAAAAAAGCATTTTATAGACTTTCATTTTTTTACCTGCTACAAACGGCCGTGCCTCACAAAACCATTCATTGCATTTGATTGCTCACACACGTCTCTGGTTTCATGTGGATGACAACAGCATGTTGTTAGGGGCAGCCATTGAGTTTCAATCAGGAGCTGGATTTGTCATGCAGCATCCCAGTAATTAACTGATTGATAATTTCTGGGTTGCTTCCCCTTAATTATGGGGCTGATTGTAAATGAAAATGGTGATCTAGTTAATTGGAAGCGACCCACACAGCACAGGACACCTCATCCGGATTTGTGCCATGTCTGGTTCCGCCCATGCTCTGCTGTGTGGCTGATATTGAAATTATACAGACGCACACAAGCAGAAAAAAAAATGTCTTGACCCATTTCTCTTTGTTTGCTATTATCTCAAGGATATGCAAACAATTGTATGTAATGTTAACATTTTTAATTTTCTTAACTCACTTTACTAATTTAGGGATTAATTTAGGTTCATGAACAGCATTTAAAGCAGTGCAGGAGATGAACATGGAGGAAAGAATTCCACATCTCCATGCAGTAAATTAAGTGATTTGTGGGAAAAACATCCAGAGGAGTCACCTGGCTGTCCCAGCACACAGCCTTAACAAGAAAGCTCACTGTTCTGTCATTTTTAAGGCTAGAATTTGGCTTCTAGACAGACAAACAAGTTTACTGTACACATATACGCAGAACTCTTACTTTCAATGCACGTTTTGTGCCTGTCCAAGACTGAGCACCATTACAAAGTTATTTATCAATTTCTCTCACAAATGCATTTTTGTTCATTCTTCTGATTCATTGTAAAAAAGCCTAAAAAAATTCTGTTTGGGCTGAAATATTTCTGAAAATCAAAGACTTACAAAATCCATGCACAAAATAATCACAGAAACAAAGGCCAAATATTAAATCTTGCAACCATTGTTAAATCTGACTTTCTTTAGACTGTTTCAACTGCATTTTAAAAACTTCTCAAATTTAGCAAATAGATTAATTTTTTTATATTAGGTATATATTTTATATTGGGTTTACTCTTTAAAATGATAAATCCTTTGTTTGACTTTTTTGTCCAATATTAAAATGCCTTTACTTTATATTTTATGTATACTCTGTATGCAAAGGTACATTTATTTGAGAAACAAATGTTTTAAAAAACAGTTTTTTTAAATGTCAACCTAAAGAAAAATATGCATTTAGCCACTTCTTTAAAAACAAAACATGATTTTTTTTTAAATATATATAAAGTAAATTTAGTTTTTGTTTGAAGTCATTCTCATTTCATCTTTTTTCTAACCTGTTAAAGGTTCAGCTTGATGAGCTGAGGCATTGGTGCTTTTGAAAGGCAGAGGTTTCTGCACATATACTAGTAGACATTTTCAAACAGTTGGAATCAAAGCCTTTATTGCAGACAATACTCCCAACTGATGAGGACGACATTTTTCTCTCATTATAGCTGTCTGATGGAGAACAAGGTGAGTCAAACCTCTCGTTATTTACGTCCTGGATTGTGACTCAAACGGCAAAATAAAGTGAGAAGTGAGACAATTTCATAACTATTATGGTATGCAATCTATGGAGTATTTCTCCTCTTTAAACTGACGAGAAGTTGCACCGTAAAACTGTTTAATAGTGCTGTTATTAGAAATATCAGTCCCAGAATTTGTTCATTTCTTGCTTTTTTATTATGAAATGCTTTATAGCGATCTGATCTTTGGTAATGGATTGCTAAGCCATATTTTGTATAAGGTTCAGAAATCTTCACATCTTAAGATGGTGCAAAGGTTTACCGAAAAACACTTTTGATTAGTGCTGCAGGAAAAAAAAAAGACTTGAACAGTGTATAGCACAAAAAAGATCGCAATTTCATTTTTAAACCCAGGATGAAGTCACGCCGGAGTTTTGTTTACAGTATCATCAATATGCTTTAGCAATGACTGCATTTTTCGCATCTCAAAATTGAAAAATCATCTCCAAGAAATGACTGAACAAGAAAGGTTTATGAATTCTCATTCTGAAATGCTGAGTTGTTAAAGGTGAAGGTGAGAGAAGTGTGCATGTTACAGAGATCAAATTTGAATCCTTGGCCAAGAAATATTTGAATTTTAAGAAAATGTGACATTGAAAAGCCTTAGAGCACAGAAAACCCAGTCTCCTTGAATAACTGCCTTAAAAATATGCATAACAGTGCTGCTGCTGTATTATGAGGAAACAAGGAGCCCTGCACCCCCATTACCCACAACACCATATCCAAACTATTCTCTCTCAACTTTAGGGTTTTGGAACATCACAAAAGTAAAAACATCAATTTCTGCATCGTTCTCCAGAAAATATAGCCGCAGACTTGATGCGTCTTTTGTTTTCAAAATGTCAATACTTGCAGAGTAATCAATGAACCCCATTTTTTTGTAGCCACATTCAAAACATGCCATTATTTACATAGTTCTACATGTTAGAACATTCTCTTTTGAAATATTAATGGAATGCTCTTTGAACGATAGAAGGCAGCTAAAATAAAACAAACAAAATCACTTCAGCTTTTCTATTCCCAGCATGAATCTGCCCTCACATCAGGTCCCAGTCAACACGCTCCACGTTCAGCATTTGCAGAATCAACAGTAAATTATATATGGGGAAGCAATACTCTATATAAGCTATTAAAACATAAAAACATGAGGTCTAACCTGCAGGTCAGGCTGCAATAACAGAATCCACCATCACACCTCTCCTCATCATGTCAACTGAGATAATAAGGGTCTCGGCTGAGGCCATGACACCAACATATTCTAATGGTGTAGCACAACAAAAGCGAGGCCACTGAGCGTCACTGTCAAGTGGCAAAGAATAGAAATACAGTCCTTGAATAGCCATGCAGGCAAATCCAGCAGCACAGTGCCCTCAGACAATAGGTGTGTTGCTAATCCCTCTTCATGGGGTCTGCATCCCCCGTCATGCACAGTGGTGAACCATACTGAGATGCTGTGTTAGCGAGTGACATGTCGACAAAGGCGGTGTCCCAGGACACCGTTGGGCCTGCGTGCTCTGCACTGCTGTGCGTGGAATCTGCATTGGGGGAAATAAAAGAGATGAGCAAAGTGTTAAACAATAAGCTGCCTGGGTGCGGAGACCCCCGTCAAGGCATGGTGTGGCCACCCATCAAAACCCATGAGCCCCGCGTCCAGTGCCGGAAGACAGTTTAACTCGCACCCACCTCCTGCTCCTTCAACGCCCCTATCAGCCTCAACTCTGGCTTCAGCCGGATGGACCTGCTATTCTGTCCTCTGCTTTGCTCCGGTGGATCTGACAGCTGTTACTGGGAAAGGTTATTCACTCAGAGCATCTCCCCATACACGCACCATGACCCGCTAGCCCCGCTTGTCTAGCCAACCAGCTCTTATGCTCCACGACCAACAGACAAGGTGGAGAAAAAGGAACTGACACTGTCACTCGTCCGCCACTTGCATTTCACGCAACATATGCACCTGATGACGCCTCTTTTTCGCCACTGAATAACTGAGCAGATTCAAATACAGTTTGTACTTTTTTTTGTACACCATTCAAATACAGTTTGTACTTTTTTTGTACACCTTCTACAAAAGTGGGTAGAAAATAGGTCAAAATCAATAAACATTGAAAGGCAAAATGATATTACAAATGCAGGAGCGCTTAGCAAGCAGGATTAGTGCTTTATTTATAAAAACAAACAAAAAACGAAGTCATTAAAAGACTCCCCTTTGTTAAGGAGAATCAATATGTAAAATGCAAAAAATCAATTGATAACCTTAATAGACTTCATTAGCAATACAGTTTTAAAAGCTAATTAACCTAGATCACTCACCTCACTGACCTAGATCTCCTCGTATAAATAAGTTAACAAGACCAAACTGCCCACCACAAAAATGAAAGCATGCATTATTTATTTGTCTGCTTATCATTTTTGCCCAAAATAATGCAAACAGGCTCTTATTTTTTGTGCATAAGAATTGGTTAACATAAGAATTTAAAGCCCTATTCCACTGAAAGTTGTATTTTTGGTGTGTTTTTAACATTTTTCTCATGATGGAGGACATATGTAAAGAAAATTAATTAAAAATGGCATTTCTGAGTATTTCTTTGTTCAAATCATTGTGAATAAGGAAGAGACCCCAAAATTCCAGCTATTTGCTATTTTGGCAAACTACAAGCTCCCTCCTCCGCACCATTCTGATGCATCCACTTGTAGACAACTAGATCCATGTACGTCTTTGAATTTGTTTGTCTGAACTGGCGCCTGGCTCAAAACTGTACGGCTGGATTGCTCCAATATTGCTAGCATGCTATCAGATGGATGATGGGAAAGAAGAGAGCTTACTCTGTGACAACAGTCGCGCCTACAACCCATAGGCTATTTTCAACTGAACTACTGCCGCTCTGCAGAAACTATCTCCTAAAAAAAACGACACAAGTTTTTTAAGTGTAGGCTAAAAACCACATAATCATAATTAAAAGACCACCGGGGACACTTTGAAAATAGATCCAAAGATGATTGGAGTGGGACTTTGATGCCTCGTCCGTGCAAAGTGGATTTCTTCCACACTACCAATGATCTAGCCTTTAAGGGGTTCTAAACTGTCTGGCATTGAGTTTCTTATTTACAGATATGCACTATAGTGTTTCTAACAGAATGAGGTATATAGGCTACAGTTTGCTAATTGGAAAATAATGAGTGAAACATTCATTAGAAGTCATCTGTCAAAGTGTTTTTTTTAACCTGAAACTAAATAACAAAGGCAAAGGAGATATTGCAATTTTATTAAATAAAGCACTGCAAGTGAATTACCTGGATTTACCGAAATTCCTTAATGAAGATATAATTGCTTTGAGTGATACCCATCATTGCTTTAAAATGACTGTTGATTATGTCGTGGATCTGTTCACTGGGTGTCAACATCAACACAGATGTTTTGCTTCGGTCTTTTGATTATAAAAATGTGAAAAAAGATCTGGTGATTATATCCAATCGGGCATTTCAACTGTATCATTTCGCAAGAAATATTAGCCGGTAAAAATCTACTTTTCTCCCATCCATAAGCTCTGTTGGAGAAAAACATGTTGCCTGTGGCATGTAATGTAAGTAACGACCATTTTCCATGTGCATGTTTTTCCTCAGTCACTGGAGGTAATGTGTGCTAGCAGGGCACGCACTACAAACATCAAACATGGGCATAATCAATGCACTCAAGTCATCCCAACCCATGCATGTCCATTTGCAGCAGTCAACACAAATGTAGAGCTGCTGACTAACTCAAAGTCATCAGTGTTCTGGCTTTTTTTTTCCACAGTCGTCCGTATCATTCTCAGCGCTTTTAACTTCAAAATGATATACTGCAGAAATGCTTCATTTTTAAATTCAGTTGTCTTTGACTCGAGCATCCAGGTGGGTATTGGCGCACCTGAAAGAAGCGACGAATGTCTGTGCACGGCACCGTGCTGGCGACACAAGTACACACATTGCCTCTCAGGTGGCAAGCCAGTCGCGAACAGCTAGCTTTTCTTCCATCCCTGATGGCAAACTTGTACTGTCAGTTTACCTTGCCCCAGGACATCTATGAGTTAGCCTATCGGTCTTTTTCCCTCTGTAGCCCTGTAACCCAAAGTCAAGTCGACCTGTTTATCTGCTAATTGACTCTCAAAGGAGTCGAAGATTGACAGTTTCACTTCCTCGTAACTGAAGTACTTTTTAACCAAGCAAACTCTGTACACCATCACAGCTTAATAATACATTGTAGAGGACTTGCTTTATTAATAAGCACCACTTCACCTTGCTTTTTAGTCAAATAAGCTGAGAGAAGTCTTTGCACATCACATCCTCTTGAGTAGACAACTTTCTCCACTGTCAGTTTTCAGTTCTGCCTCACTCTTAGGATCAAAAGAAGATGGAGTTTTGGACAAGTAGAAAGAAGCGTCCCGTCTTGTCAAAACCGAGCGAGTCGGAGGTTTCATTTGTTTCACTTGCTTCGAGTGGAAACACAATTACACAAGTCCACGCTGCCAACAGCTGACAGGAACTTATATTGTGCATTTAGCTTATTATGCATTGACAGAAGGGAAAACAGAGTGGACTTGCCATAACTTTAAACAGAAAACACGAGATTGATTGAGACTAATTGACAGCATGAGAAAGAGCGTGTGTGGGGCGGAAATCAGAGTGATGCATTTAATTTTTCCTCGCCTGCCATTTACTTGTCATCACCTGACAAGAAGCAGCTTTTTCTCTTGGCAATACATGCTGTGCATCTGACACCTTTCCGAAAGCTCAAGCCGCCTTATGCGACGGCAGAGAATGGGGCGAAAGGGCAGTGGGTGGGCACGCTCACCAAGATGGCCCTCGTCCCGATCTGTCGGAGAGTATCTCGTAGGTCCCAACTGGCATGTTGGCGCTTTGTCAAACACCACTTGCAGTGATGCCACAAAGGCCACCTTTGCGAGACTTTAGCCAGCTGGGTGCCATCACAAAGTCTCACATCTCAACCAAGCAGACTGCGTCTTTTTAAAACCCCAACAGGGGGAGGGATATTAAAACAGCTGCAAAGCTACACGATCAACAAGGATATTGAAAAATAGTTGCATTAGAGGGTCCGCTCTGAACTGGGTAAACAAATTACCTTAAATTTACCAGTAAAACACATGGATGTCAAGATGGGAAAAGAAAGCTGGTGTTTAATTAGAGTGTTAATGAATTACAAGAGTGAATCCCCTCTCTTTTTAAATACATTTTCCATATCCCTGTAGACGTTACCATTTTCCTAAGTGACCCAGGTTGTTTTCCAAGCTTGCAGCACAACTGACAAGTTTGGTTTGTTCAGTACTTCATCAAAGCCCAAACTCTCTTCTGTCACATCTTTTATTTTCAGTGGAAGACACTCCCACTGAATAAATAAGGCAGCTTGCCAGCTTTTTAAGTTGTCCGTTTATTCTCAGAATGTGGTGAACATAGGTCTTCATAACAGGACCCATCAACTGCATCAGAGTTGTCAATAACGAAGAGACATCTTCCAGGTTTGTTAATGCTCCTGGCCACTTTGATTGAACTCTGTTTTGCTTCAAGCATGCACACTAAAAGAAGACTCACCTGATGAGAAAAAAGGTTGTCTGTGACCCCGAGAATCTGATTTCCACTCTCTTGCATCCGTCTCCTTAAGCCATCACTTATTGAAGGTATCCTTCTCGCTGCCCAAAGCACTTCAGCTCATTATACACTAACGATCTGCTCACTGTTTCAAAGAGTCCTCTTTGATCACATGAGTACTGAGACAAACTTCTTTTCATAGAAGTTAAAGTGAATAAAAATGACTTTAACTAATGTCTAAGAGCCAGTTCTTATTGCCAGACCAAGGTTTTTTTTTTTTTTAACAAGAAGATTTTAGACTTCCTCTTCCTCCACCTAAGTGATATCCTGAGCGTAATTTGCTTAATTTATCTCATAAATATCTATTTAAAGCTACAGGTGTCAGCCTGACCTTACCTTTTGTTGCTTGCTCTACTACAGTTAGTTATCACAATGGTGCAAAGAAAATCTTCTCTTTGCACTTATGCATGCAGGTCTGTGCATCTGCACGAGTGTGCGTGTCAAATGTATGGAGGTGTGAGTGTCTGTTGGTAGGGGAGGGATAATCTCATTCTCCTTTTCAATCTGGTAATTAACTTGACAGCATGACAAATGGACACGATCAGCTGTCTGCCCCCATAAGACACAAATATTCCATATTACATGCTTCAAAGTGGGATTCACTCACAAAAAAACAAAAAACAAAAACACATTAGAGATTAGCTGCTCACAAATTTAAGTTTAGTTTTGTCGAAGAGCTTTCAGTTTGTTTATAAGGCCAGCACACCAGAGACCCAACAAATGCCGATATCAGTCGCATGTTGATGGATCCAGTTGGTGCTTGTTTATTTGATGGCAATTACCTCTTATTTGTACAGAAAGGCGCTCTCTGCTTGCCTCCTGTTAGGCCTGATTTCAGAGAGGAGACGACATGGCGGAAGAAACCCTGCTGAACACCAGTGTTGTCTTTGCTCATCTGTCCTCCTCTTTGCTCTCTCACACTTACATCCAAAAATTCATGGTTTGGTTGAGAGCTTTACATGTCCGGACACCAAAATTGCTCATGTGGCTTAAAATACTGCAAACCTCATGGCCTCACATATTACTGAAGTCTGATCTAAACAGCTACCCATGAAAACAAGAGATCTAAAAGCATGGGCTGACCTGAAGCAGCTTTTCTAAATGAACCGTCATTTCATATCAGGGGATCCAGCAGGTCTCTGGGACTTTTTGTGTCACCAATTTGGGCTTTCACAATAAAGCATGCATGAAACAGCACATAGTCAGGCACACACTATAATATTGCAACAGAGACAGCATCTTGTGATAATGGAAGGGAGCAGATATTGTCTTAAAATATATACTTTGAGAAGCTTTGGAATAAAATACCCCCCAAAAAATCCCTTCCTGGCAAAACAAGCAGTTGCACTCAGTTACTGATATTTACACAGTACAAAATAATAACAATGCTAATGTCAATAGAAACACAATAATGTCTCAATCTGATTACAGAGACTGTGTGTGTATGGCGAGTACAAAATTAAATTTGAAATTTGAGAACTTGCCTCTGTCTGTGATGTATTACAGTGGGGGGCTGGGTGGTGGTGGAGGGGGGCTGGTGGGGAAGCGGAGGCTGAGCTGGAATCTAATAAACCCGCCAAAAAATTTTAAATGCATATTGGCCAGAGATAAGGTGGAGACTGTCCTTTTTTTTTTTTTTTCTAAAGTAATTATGAGATTTTATTCATTTCTGTCATTAGTCAAACTGACAGCTGGTCCCTGCAGGCTGGACTTGTCCCATTCTCCTCCCCTGCTCACCTATCTGGGAAGGAATCCCGTAATGAATGTTTACAACACACAGAGTAACAGAGTAAATATTGGATTCATCAATTACAGGGGGTGAGGGAACTGGCAATCAAATCCCATGATTATTGTTACCTTGGAAAGCAACATGAGCCCTGACAGTGACTGGTCGGCATGCGTGAGGACCGCACACTCATACATGCATGCACAGACGCACACGCAACTACGCGCGCACGCCCGCGCCCTCTCACCTTGTCACTATTGTTGCTGTGCCACCTACACTAGATAGCAGAGAAAGGAGCTTGTTACCATTGTGTTGTGGAAAAAATAGAACAAACTGGGAGGATAATGGGAGGCAGAAAACAAGAGAAAGGGAGGTGGGGGGGGAGAAAAAAAAGGCTTTACATGACACCGTTTTCATTAAGGACAGCTGCTCTCAAAGCAAAGGTCAGGAAAGATTTATAGGATTTAACTTTCCAACAAAAAGTATAAATATTTATGACCCCTCTGCGCCTGCATCAGGCAATGATTATTTTCAAAATAAATGGCAAGCGGGGGGCTTTGTTCCCCCGTCGATGGCAGTTCACTCCTTTGTTGTAAAACTTAATCAACAAGCAGAAGAAGAAAACAAAAAACGCCGGTGAGCACGCATCCGCGTTTCCCTGCTACACAATCATCTGAAGATTTCATTTGTGTGGCGCACAACACATGTAGGCACGGTGACTTCCACCCTTTGTCTTTAACTTTGTGCTGATGGCTGCGCCTGCAGTGTTATGACAACACTTCTCTCCAGCTAATCAACATTTTGTACAGCAGGAGCCACGGCTCTGAGACAGTAAAATGACACCATCTCAAAACGCCCTCATTACCGCAAAGGATTGCTGATGGGGCTTTGAAACCAGTCATTTGTTCAGACTAGGTAGTTATTGTTGTACAGGCATACTGCTGTCTTTGTAGCTTTTTCTGCTTGTTCAATTAAAATATTCCAACATGAGCAAAACCTGCAGGTGCTTACTGACTCTGATAGCGGGGCTATTTGTACTTTTATGTTTTGTTTTTTGGTATTTTTCCTGCATCCCTAAATATAATGGATCTGTCTTGCAGATTGCATTTTTTTCCGGGGTGACTGCCCCCCAACACCGTTTTGGCCTCGCCACATAGCTGGAGGGTGGAAAGAAGAACCGGCGACGGCAGTGGGTTTGCCTCGCCGGCGTTCTCCATGGACGCAGCCTTGATCTGCAGCTGCTGCTCCACTCGGCAAACAGCTGAGCAGAGGAAAGGGGGGGTCATTAACATGTAATTACACGCTAACCAAGAAATTCTCACACTTGCAGACACCATGGTCACATTCAAACTTGTCTTCCATGAGGGACCAATCTACCAACACCTGTTCCCAACTGCACCTGTACTGTGCGGGTCGGGTGAAAAAGAAGAAAATAATCCAATCAAGATTACAACAAAGTTTTAAAAAGGAAAAAAAAATTTGTAGAGGCCAAAAAAAGAAAAGTTTGCTAATCTAGGAACACACCGTCTCTCCCACACTCGCTCACAGCCATGCTTAGCAAGCTAATAAATTGCAGTAACACACCCTTTGGCAGCGGCACAACCCACCACAACCACATCCCCTCGCCCACAACCAATGTAATTCCTAATTTAGCAAGGCTTAACAGCCAGAACCCCCCCCCCCCACCCCACCACTCAATGCACTGTATACTTTCATTGCAGGAAGGAGACTTCCAACATTTTGGAAGAGCCAGATCTGGATTTCATATGAAAGTTTAACACTTTTGGAAAAGAAGGAAAGAAAGGGGCTTAGGGGTGTCACATGTAGGAACACTCAAGTATCGCCTGTTTCAAGCGCACACTTAAGTCTGAACTTTTGATCATTGATGTGCGTGGCTTTCTGGTCTTCCCAAAATGACCACAGTAAGTCCAGACCACAATTACAGCGAATGCATTCACTCCCTGTGTATTTCAGGACTGATCTCACAGTAGGGATAAAATGTTCAACAGGTGTTATAGTTCAATCTTTTTTGTCAAATCTCCTTAAAATATAAATACTTTAGTGGGCTTTGTGGTCCTCCAGCAATGATTTGTAAGGGTTTAATAATGAATAAAATCCTTTCAGCTTTGTCCCTTATGACGCTGGAACAGCCTGCCGGAAAGCCACAAGGTTAAAGGAAAATGTTGGAACTTTAAAAAAGCAGACCCGAGAATTCTATCCAAAATGTTGGTTTTCAATGAAGTTTAATTTAATTTATGTGCTTTGTATTTACAAACTGTTCTTCCCATATTTTTATTTAGCTTGAAACAAAAAAGGTGCATACATAGTCAATATAATAATACTTTTTTATGAAAATTGTACAATATTAAAAAACGTAATTATTTAAATTTTGTCTTATTTTAAGAATTATTTTGATTAACATGCAGATTTTTGGTGTGTGAAACACATTTAGTCTTGTTTCTAATCTCTATTTTTTTCCTGTTGATTAATAACAGAACTTTCAGAAGTCAAAGGCTATCTTGCATGGATCAGGACATAATTAATGACCATCAAGTTAAAAAAAAAGAACGTAATTGAAGCCATAAAAAACAAAAACAATAAAAACCATGTCAATTTAAAAAAAGCAAATTAAATCTCATAAAGCAAACAATAATGCAGAAAAGAAAGCCTATGTCACAAGTGAAAAAAACTCTCCACTCTTGCTCTGATTTGCATCTTCATACCATGTCTATAGTGTGTTCGTTACAGCATTTCCTGAGATATGCAGGTCTGACTAATTGATGTTCATTAATAAACTGAACACTGCGAAACACTCTGCATAAAAACAAGACTGCTTACTTTTTTGTTGCTGAAGAAAAGAGTTATGATATCATTTTAGAATTTAAGCTTGGAAAAATGTAATTTCCTTTATTAATATTCGAACATTAGATCGACAGAAAATAAGGATTAAAAGTTTTATAACATAAAATGCAAAAATAAGAGCATTCTTTAGAGGGGGGGAGGGCATAACAGTACAAAAAAAAATCTGTTATTTGAAATCCTAAAAAAAAAAAAAAAAAAATAGAAAAGATAAATAAATATGGCAGAGCAGCATGATGGGAAGGATGACAAAGATTTGTCAGGGAGCGAGCCACAGCTAATAACAAGGTGATATAGTGAAGGAAGCTAATGAGCAACTAGAAACAGCTGCGGTGATTAAAACAGGAAGCAGGTGTGAACAATTAACAGGAGAAACTTCAACACAGAGGGCAGAGCAAAACAGAACACGAGGTCAATAATCACATGAACTGAATGTGGAAACCTGTTTAAACCTTACAGAAACAAGTCAAATACCAAACTAACACACATTCAAATGGATTTTTTAAAGAAAATATTAAAAAAAAGCTTTATTTAACTGAGTGCAGTTTCATTTACATTCATGTTAGAGTCAGCAGTTCCTCGTTGTACTCTCACTTCCAGAGTTTGCACCTTGAGGTAACACATCCGCATTTCAAAAGCTTTTTACAATTACACTTTAAAAATTTGGTTTTATGGTTGTGAAATCCAGCCAATAAAGGTATAATCCAACAAGCTGTTTTTTTCTGTGTTTGTCAGTCTTTAATTCAACGTGTGAGTATATTTAGATGCACTAATGTCTGTGTAAGACAGCACCAGCAACAAAAAAACGTGTACAAGCATGCAGCCATAACTAACAATAATATTAGAGCATAAAAAAAACAAGTAAACACATCTGCTTTAGATGCCAAACACGGCAGCCAGTAAATAAGTGTCCTAAAGTCCAAACTTCGTGTTCACATTTTATAATATTCTATTTACCATAGTACACTGCAGTATTTTAGTAAACATTCTTGCTCTATTTCTAAGTATTATTTTAGATTTTACATATACAACAAAAAATACAAATCAAAATGTCTTTAAAGAAAGTTTTTAAAATTCCACTCCAATCATTTTTTTATCTATTTTCAAAGCTTCTGTAGTGGTCCTTTACTTATGATTCTGCAGTTTTTAGCCAAAATTTGAAAAACACTTTTATCGATTTCCAGGGCCATCGATTCTGCAGATTGGCAGGAGTTCATTAGAACTTTGCCTCGGAGTTGTGGGCGAGACAGTTGCTGTGGAATAATCCTTCCCTCATTTCCCATGATCTCCTTGTTTACACTCTCTCCCGCTAGCTTACAGCCCCTGTAACCCCAACCCAACATTGGCGGCGCAACAAAGATGGCGAGCAATATCAAGAGTTCTCCAGCTGTACAGTTTTGAGCCAGACGAGGAAAACGAAGACGTATATGGATCTAGTCGTCTACAAGTGCATGCAGCAGAATGGAGAAGGAATCTTCTGGCTTAAATGACTGTAGCAGCTGTGTCATGGCTACATGCTTTTTTTGACAGTATTTTTTTGTCTGCTCCTGATTCAACACGATTTAAATAAAGAAATACTCAGTATTGCAATTTTAAGCTTAATTTTCTTTATGCCCTCCATCATGAGAAAAATGTGACCATAACATGTAAAAATAAACATCAAAAACATGATTTTTATTGCAGTGGGTGTTTTAAAAAATAGATACACTTTTTCTGATCAAACTACAGTTAAATATAAAGCAGAATTCTGTGCTGACACTGACTCTGCATGTCATTGCTCGCGGTATCAATCCCTCGGGTTGTAGAACTGGTGAAACTGGTGATGTGCAGAACTTGCGAGAATGCAGGCTGTCTGATTTAGATTAATTTCTTCAGACTCCTCAGAGTCTCCAGTCTCTTACTTGCAGAATGGCTGCACATCTCTGTTTAGCCCACGTTAAGTGATTCTTCTGAAGGGAGCACTGTAACTACATTCCAAATGACATGAGGTGGTGCTGTTGTAATCTGAAAAAAAAAAAAAAGAGATTGGTCTAAATTTTTTGTATGACATTAATAAAGCCATGCCAACTAAAATGACAGAAGATTGATGACTTGTTTTAAGGTTAATTGGATCATATAAAAACTCAATTATAAGGTCAGACTTACACTTGTGTATATACATAATCATTTGGTCAATTCTTAACTCTCAGTGGATGCACTTGTTATCTCCACACATAGTAAGAAGAGATCCAGACCTCATGGGTACCATCCGGTGTAATTCATTTGTCATTAATTGCAGCCATTGGGGACATATTTTTATGAATTAATAAGCCAAAAGCGTTACAAAAACCAAGGAAAAGAAAGTCATTGGGTAAGGCATTTTTCCAATTTCTTTTTGTTGCTGTTGTCATTGACAGGTTCATTATCATCTGCCTTTCAGGTGGTCTCAGATTAAAAGCCTATCTTACAGCGCTTCTAGTAATGCAACACAAAAACCTCCCAAAACTTCTATCATTGTGAGTTATGTCATAACAGATGGCAGCATCAAACACAAAAAAGAAAAGAAACAGAGGATACTTTTAATTAGGGGCGTCACCAATGACTATTTTAGTAGTCAATTATAATTTTTTTCAATTAGTTAATTAGTTTGGCTATTGGCTATATTGTTCCTGATCCCTGCCCTAAATCATTGTCAAAACTTCCCAGTAATCAAAAATATTTTTATGAACATGGGTTTTACTTTTGCAATTAGTGAACAGTAAAATATTCTACAATAATCTTTCCTCCATAGGTTTTGCAAAAGTGACTAAAAAAGAAAAGGTGATAGCCAGTGCGCAGCACCCTAATCATGTCTTTAAATCCATCTTCTTCAACCATTGACAGAGGTCTCATTCCTTTTAGAAACACGTTAAGGATGCAGCCATGTCTGGTGTGCTCTGGCTCCTCTTCTGTGTGCAGTCAATGGCGCAGACCAGAATTTCAGGCTTCTACGTCCAGAAAGCCTGTGATTGTGCATCGCTATGCAAGTTCTTAAGTCTGATTGCAAGCTCTAAGTACAAATCGACGTTCATTCATTGCGCTCTTACATTTCAGCCAGACGAACATTATCACAGTGAATTGCAGCAACACAGCACTGTGACCCATCAGGCACTCAGATTTAGTAGTAACGTGTGGGAGGCGTCTGCTTCAAAACTCGGATGTACCAGCCGTCGTAAACATAGACGCTAATAATTATGGTTTGTGTCCGGTCGGATTAATATGACACTAAGACGGACATTACTAGGAATTACTCCTAATTTCTAACCGTCAGGCTGCATGAGAGGTGACACACCTATCACTTGAACAACACTAATGGGCCCCTGCACAGAATTTGGGGGGCTTGGAAAAATGAAATGAAAAATCTGTATGGCAAGCCTGTATCCTACTTTACTTCACTTACTTAACTTCAATGCTGTTTAAGCTTTCAGTATGACCAGCTGCCGGCAGCCTGGCAGGAGAAAAACATTTGTATGAACATTCTCTCTTCACAGGCTCACCCAGCGATCTTCACTCTTGATATTTTGTGCAGGGCAGCTGCGTGTCCTATAAAGGTTTGCCCATTTTTTAGCTTTCACACACATAAAGGCAGTTTTGACTAAGATGTAATTTCTAACCATGCATTATGACAGATGTATAGGAAGCAGGAAAGGGAAGTGGCTACTACAAACAAAATATATGTAGAAAATATTGAGAATTTGTGATGGTGTGCACTGTAAGATAATCAGTTTTATAAAAAAGACAACTTATCAGCAATTTTCATGACTTTCATGTACTTTTGAACCGCCCATGACTTCGTGTTTAATTTGTAAAGTGATTTTAGCTAATTGTACTACGCTTTCTCCCAGACTGAATGTCCAAATGAATAAAGTTGTAATAAAATATTTCTGTCCGTCAGTTAAAAGCAACCGCTGCTACTTACAAATGACTTGTAGAGCAATTGAGCGTGCAGAGGTGGGTAGATTAAGTGAACTTGAAGTCTATGCACTGAAACGCTTCTTTTTCTGGCCTTCGTTTTCCATTTGAAATTAATTTGTCTGGGGCTTTTAGTTGGATTTGTAGCCGGCCTTACTCTGTTTTGCTTGGAAATGCAGCAGCTGCTGAATGTTTCCAAAAAGAGTGTCGTGTGACATTTTGTAGAAGTGAGGCTAACCAGAGACTGACTGTATCAAGAAAAATTAACAGCATTAGAGACTGTTTTGGTTAGAATTTGACACAATGTTAAGCACTCAGCATCGCTGTGTGTGGTTGCCTGAACAGAAGAAAAGGCCAAAAGTGGGATCATGTCCAAAGTTGGAGGTTTTTCAGTTGTTAAAGCAGCATGCACTTAGCACCGTTGCTAATTTATCTTGCTAGTTTATTCTTTCAAAGAGCAGGCATTTTGAAAAAAAAAAATTTCAGATGTTGGCCAAATCCCACATATCGCCTGAAGGCGGCCCGGATGAGCTTGGTAGCCTTCAGGTTGTGCAATCTTACATCCTAATCCATCTGACAGCTTGCTTGATACATCAAATTAGTCAAAGGTTCAAAGACAGAAGTCCATTAACTTTGAGTTGGTGTGCAAAATGTAGGAATTTAAATGTAACTGACATTTTTTAGAAACAGTATTTTTCCAAATGAGCTGGCGGAAACTTAAAGTTGTGTAATTCAGGCATTACGGGAAAGTCATTAATGTGTTTCCTGACTAAAATAGAGCTGCAGGATAAAACAAAATCCCAAAATTCCAAAAAGATCAAACTTGAGTAGAAACTTGCAGCTCTGGAGGAGAAAAATAAAACAAAAAGATAGAGAGTCTAGCAAGTCATATGTGAAAGTTTCCATCTTCACCTCCCTTCAGTACAACCACTTGGGGCGATCGCCCGCTGAATTCACGCTCAGTCAACTTTGGATCGGCAGCCACGTCTGTCCTTTAAAAACCAGCATGCCGAACATGGCTATCAGTTTTCCTTCTGCTGCTGTCCATCAATGCCATACCGGATCAACAATGCAGAACCCTCTCCGTCTCTCTCCACGCGTTCTACACACAAGCAACATCAAGGGCAGGTTGTGAACTCAGGTGCAGTGTATTCGACTTATTTATTTATTTGTGCAACAGACGGACAGATCAATAGGAGTATTCTGCTGCAAAATAAGGGCTGACTGTCAAGAGACACATTAGGGCCGATTCAGCTTGGTGCGTCTCAGCTGCCCCTTCTCACTCGAATTGGTGTAGGTGCACGGTTGATCATGCGAGAACACATTGAAGTCCACCTACAAAGACGTGCGCATATTGGAAGAAAAAAAAAATCAATGTCCTGTGGAAATAAAGATGTTTACTTCTATAGTTTAGAATATATAACATTCAAAAAGCTGACAGGTTAAACCGTTTCTTCATTTTTTCTGTTGGTTACAGTTTTCAAATCAATTTGCCTTTAAAGAAATCAAAAGTTGTAAAAGTCAGTCAAACCTGTTTTATACAGTTAAACACTTATGTTTGAGAAGTTGTGTTTTAAAGACCCACTCCAATGAAAATCCAGTTTTGAGTGCTTTTAACATGTTCTTGAAGCATTTTTCTGATCATGTTGGATACATATATAAAGAAAATAAATATTAAAATTGTATTTCTGAGTATTTCTTTATTCTGCAGAAAATATGTTCTAGAAAATGACACAAGATTTTTTTCAACCATTACCTAAGAAGACTTTTATAATAGCTCCAAAGATCTTTGGATTGGGTCTTAAGCTTTAAAGTAGTTGGCTTATGTGAAACCCAGGCTGCACATCTGCATACTTGATACAGAGTTTTGCTCAAAATTCTTATATGCAGTTAAATTGAATACAATTTAACAGAACTAACTTATCAAAGCATAACTTTTTTTATCTTTTAATCCTCTGTGGTTTTGCACACCCTGAATATAAGCCTTAAAATATTAATTATAAAAATGATCCCTCTCATTTCCTGTTTGTAGTAATGACACCTAAAAATATCCAACCAAAAATAAAGTATGCCATCATATAACTTTTCCGGCTTCCTTTGAATATTGAATATGTCACTTTAATGTGAGCACAGGTTGATTCAAACATATTGCCCAGCTTTTGTGCTTCTTAAGCATATTTATTGTCCGCTGTAATAATTTAAGCTGCAACACAACAAAGCTCCTTATGTAGCTCCAATTCAAAACAAAAGCCGCTCACTCATTTGGAAGGCAGCCGTGTAAGCAAAAGTAAAACATGCTGAACACAAATTTCTCTACACATGAAAAGACTGTTAACCTATCAAGACCCAAAACGATGTGTTAACGTTGTACCGAATGTCGAGAGGGGATGAACTTGCAAAGATTTTTTCTTTTTCTTTTTATGAGGGCGTCTTTTTTTCCCTTAAATAAAAAACAAAAAAAACAAAAAAAAAAACTTTCTTCTTTAAATATATCTTCCAGCTTTGGTCTTTTCATTCACAAATCTTTTGTTTCATCATAAAACAATGCAACATTCAGGTACAAAATAATGTACAAAACAGTTTTTATCTTCATGCTGCATGAAACAAAATGCTCAAAAGAAAATGAAATGTTGCTAAATTGACTTTGCTGACATCAGTGCATCTTTTGAATTATACACAGATCAGAACAGTTCAAAGCACTTTCAGGGCTTTCTTTGGTTTACAGACACAACTTCTGTCAAATGAACAAATAAGCTAAAGCCAAAAGGAAAAGTCTGCCATCTTTGGAATTCTTTTTATGAAGCTACAATATCTTAAAAGAAAAAAAAAAGAATTCTCTTAATTAGTTATGCTCATTGTGTCAATCAAAAAGTAGAAAGAAAAGCATTTAGTTTTACTTACGATGATAAACATATGAGAATGAAAATACTTTTTACTTAGAAACTTTGTCACAATAAAGCCATGGACACTCAGGAAAAACTCACAGAAAGTTCAACTTGTCTCCTGGCAAAAAGGACCACTGCAGTGACCCCGTGAAGGAACGCCTCTCAGTTCTGCTTGGACCGTGGCTCCTATAAAGCTCTGTCTTCATCATCACCACAGATGACAAGCCAATAAGTTTATTGCCACTCTCACCGGACAGAGGTGTTGTGCCTCGACAACCCATAACAATACTCTCCAAAAACAGGGAATTCAGAAGGGACGAACATTTTAGAGGAGTGCTGACTCTCTTCAAAGCTCTTATTGCATTTTTACATTAAATCTCAGCTTGAGTGTCAGATGAGCTTCCAGCCAACTCCTGACACAGCGAGACGGCAAGCGCAGAGGAATGAGAGGGGGTGTGAAGAAGGAACTGCAGAGGTGTCACAACATAATACAAAAAGGTGAAAAGGAAAAAAAAAATGAAATGAGAATCCACTTCCATCTTGAATACCTACTGGCAAACGTCTTCAGTTGGGGTGGTGTGTAGAAGACCTGCCCTTCCATTCCTTTTTGAGTGAAGGCATTCTGCCAGGACCCCTGCTTAGACAAGAGCAGTGTGTTGTTTTACACATAATTACAACTGTCAGCAACTAAGAGATTTAAAAAAAAACAGAAATGTGACATGACTGCCAAATAAATAAAGCTGAAGGACATCTGTGGCCCCCATTAACATAATATATGGTCATCAGTGAACCCAGCCAAGGCCATATATATATATATATATATATATTTTTTTTTTTTTCCAGAGGTGTTTCCTGCCACAGTTGTACTACAATATATATATATATATATATATATATATGACCTGCACTGGCGAGGCCTGGTGGATGCACAGAACAGCGTGTGCAGTAGTTAATAGTTTGTCACTGAGCAGGAGGAGAGGTCAGACCAAACAACTGCACAAGCAGGCATACTTCACAGCAAACAAACTACCCCCCTCAACAAAGCCCGGTGTTTGTCATCATTTTTAGAAATTCACCGGTGACCAGAATGCCCAAAGAGCAGTCCCTGGTGGAAGCAAAAAAATGAATTAAAACAAATAAAATAGCTTTTAAATCTATAAATAAAAAGTGCTGGCTGGTGTACTTTCTTTCCCGTCATCAGCTGCCGTGTTATGGTCATCATGTCATGGAAAATGAGGAACAGCAAAATAACTAGATGAATGAAGTGTGACCCAACTTATTCCCAACACTACTACATCATTAATGACCAGAAGAGCTGCACACAGAAGGAAACTTTGTGCCAGGATCCACTGAAAGCAACTAAAACTAAAAAGCAAAGATTTGTTAAGTGTGTCAGACTTCCTTCACTCCATGAAAAGCCCAGTTTTTGTTGTCAGAGCTGTTTATGTTATCCGTCTTTTTCTTTTTTAAGAGAACTGTCAAACACTGTACAGGGAAGCTGTCTCTATTTGTCCTGATTTCCCATGTTCCACTGCTCTGATGACTGAAGTTGACAGAGCCACCCCTGTCATGTGCCAAGCCAGGGTTGAAATCTTCATCTGACAGCTTCAGCCTTTTAATAATGACTGCCCTTCTGGTAGATTTCACTCATTAGCACTTGTGCTTTCACAGAAACTGAAAGAATGTGACTTGAGATTCCTAAGTCTATATTCGAGTGTGATTTTGAGCTTATCAAAAGAGAAAATATCTGTAAAAAAGGATTAAACACATTTTTTCCCCAAAGAACCCCCCCCCCCCCATTTCAATCCCAACTATTGTGACTTTATCAAACATATACTTGCAATAATGTAAATTTCTATGTATCATTAAAATAGCTTGAAGAAAAACAGTTATTAGGTGTCAATCTGCTATTATAAAACAAAACTAACAACATTCCCATTGTCTCTTTGTCCTTATGTTTTTGTCAAATTTCAGTCGTCACAAGCTTTAAGTTATAAAATCAAAGAAGACAGTTTCCATTCACTGGTTTGCTGTTCCTCCTTCAAAAAGGAGTGCCTACAGAACAGAGTTGCTATGAAACTGTCCATTGTCATGTTTGGAATGCAGTCAACTGCCAGTAAAAGTAATAAAAAAGCTTTCAGTGTAGTACAGGCTATGTACATCAACTGTACTCCTAAGGAAAATCAAAAAGTGTGGTCATGTTTGCAGCGAATGCACAGGGAAGTCTTTGTTCACGGTCAGTCAGTATTTAGTAAGCTGTTCAGCACTTCTGATAGTGAAAAAACGACCTGCAGCCTATGGCTTTGTGCCAAAGTTTGATCCCACAGGGAGCCACCGAGCTAAAAGAGGCCGACCAATATTGGCTTTTTATGGCCTTGATCCCAGTCCTTAGAAAAGTTGGCCTTTCCCACTTCTCACATAGTAACTTGACTCACATGGGGGGGTACTTTGTGTCGTGTTTCTTTTGCTATAAACGTTTCTGTAGCAACAAAGCTTGGGTAGATCTATGCTTTGTAGTATGAGTATACTCTCATATCACCCTGTGGTTATGTTTATTTCTTTTTATGATCCAAATATGCCAATTATCAGTAACAATTTCCTTTTTGTTTTTATGCACTTAACGTTTAACCAGAATGTTATTCCAAACTAAAGGAAGAAATTACTAATAAATCTCAACGCATGAAGGTGAATCTGGATTTCTCTGGTGTCTTGCATGTTTTTTCTTGCAGCGGAGGCCGTCGGCTTCCATAGCGGCAGACGCCCCTTCTGCACTTCATCGCTGAGGCCGACTGACCACGGTTTAAAACCATAAAGATAGGGAGCAGTACGTTTCTTTTTAAATCACGAGGCCTGTGCCCAGTTCATTTTTTAAACAGATAACCAAAACCATGCAAGAAGGATGAATGTAACAACAGTTTAAAGTCAAACAAAATAAAGTTGTAAAAATGTAAATAAGCAATGAGAGAAACTCAAAACTCAAAAAGAGAATAAAATATGTATTTCTAGATTCATAGCACGTTTCTTTTATGAATTAACTCTGCAGGTTTGCTGGCAATGCAGCATGATGATTTTTTTCAGAAAGAAAAATTGTTGCTCCAAGAGAGACAGGAGTTGGCTTGTCGCACACTCATAAACAGATGTATTTCTCATTGTATGAAGCAGCCACATGCTGATGAGGTCTTGGATTGCATTCTAGTTGAAGTGAACCACAAAAGGTTTCTTTCCTATGTTTTCCAACCTCCCACAGAGAAATGAGAAGTCCAGTGGATGCTTGAAATGAATGGAGGCATTCTGGGAGTGGACGGCATGAAGTAGTTCACAGTAGGAGAGTCGTCCTCTTTGAAAGTACCAGACATATCCAAACAAGCAATAAATAGAACAGTGAAACAATTTATCATCTCACACTGACACTGAACAGATTAAGTGAACATCTAAGCTAACATCCTAATCTTCCTGTGAAGCAAAAATTGTCCTAGAAAAAAAAATGTCTTGCTCTATTTTTGCTAGTCTCAGTTGTAAAAGGAAAAACTTTGTTAGGATACTTTAGCTCATATAAAAGTGTGTTGCTTCTCCTTTTTCACACTTAAGATCTGCACCAGAAGTATTTTCAAATGATTCTAAAGATCGAATTTCCTTTTTTTCCTTCTATCAATGTGAATATATATTATTTTAAACAAATATTTTCTTGTAAAACAAAATGTCCTTGCTTAAAATGATGACTTGTTTGAAATATTATAGAGGTTATTTAGTTAAAGGGAAGAAAATGTAAAAAGAAGTTAATTTTCTTTCTTTTTCGTATGTCTGATTAGCACCACTTGTCTGTTTAAGTTCTATTCAAGGTTGATGTATTGCACAGATGTGCAGAGAACTACCTAAATCTTCTGTCTCTCAAAGGCATATCTTCCCTGGGATTTTAAAGATCTGTTGTTTACACAAAAAAATTGTGTCTGGATAAATGTATTTCACATTAAAATACAATTAGATCTATAGGGAAAAGTGTGCTCCACTTTAGTCAGCAACCATCACTCCTATCACCACTCTCATAAAAGAATATAGCATATTTTACAGCATGCCTGCAGAAGTCATTTCTGACTGTCCTCCCTTCTTTCAGGAAAATCTGTTCTAGGAATTAAGGCGATGCCATATTGAGGCCATTTGAGTCCCTGGTATGTCCGAGTCTGTTTGAGTAACAGCTGTTTGGATTAAAAGCAAAGAAAAGCATATACACTGTGTTTCCAAGACCATTCTTTCCTGTCAACACAAGTCTTTTTATGTTTTCCATTATTTTCTCATTGGGCTTGATTTCACATTTTTTCAAAACCACTTACCAGGTCTGGATACCAATAATGCTTTTACGGTGGAGATGTATGGTTGATGCGGGTCCACGGTCACTTACACTGAAGTAACAGAATGGAAGGATGCCATTTTTTACTTACATACTCGGTTTAATGCAAGTAAAGCTGATTGTTTGCATGTTAAAAGAAAAAAACAAACAAATTGGAACCAAAATAAAATGTATGCAGTACAGAAATCTACAGTTGTAGGCAAATACAAATTTAGGTACAGCTGTTTATATTGAGGTCAAACTACACAGACTGCAGCCTAATTAATTTTTGTTAAAATTACAACAAGATAAAAATTGAAATAATTATTAATATTATATAGTATAGAGATTCTTTAAGTTTAGGAAATGTTTGCAACTTTCATCACTGCAATAAGCATTTATTACGCACAGCAAAAATGAAATAGGAGATTTACTATTCTTTTTCAAAATTCTAAAAAAAAAAGTATCATTACTATAACACATTTCCCAATAAACAGAATGGCAAAATGATCAACTCACAAAGGTTTTAATTTTGGTACCTGTGTATATTGATTTCCTGACCCTGTATGTACCAATCAGACCTTTCCGCTCATCTGGATTTGGTCTTCCTAGAGTGAAACCAAACACATGGAGAAGCTGCATTCAGCTTCTATGCTCCACAGATCTGGAACAGATTTCTGGAAATCCTTAGATCAGCTGAAACACTCAGTTTATTCAAATCCAGGTTAAAGATCCACATTTTCTCTGCTGCGATTGATTAGTTTTATTCAAAAATTTACATCTGCACTTTTATTTAGCTCAATTTAGATTCAGTTCTTTTTAACTTTCTTTAATTTGTTTTATTTTATTGATCTCACCTTTAATATTTCTTTTAAAGCCTCCTTTTAATGTTTTATGTAAAGTACTTTGAATTGTCTTTGTAAAACAAAAGCTATACAAATAAACTTGCCTTGCTTTCTGGAAAAAATGTAATGTATTTAATTAGAAGTTAAGAACCATAGTATGATGATTATGTAAAAATAAGTAAAATAGTTTAGTAAAACATAATAGGCATCATAATGGCATCATTTACATATGTATTTGATGTATATACTTATACTTTTTAAATGATTAATTATCAAATAGTCATAAATAATCATCCAAAGTTTGATATATCTGCACAGTACATGCATGTAATATCTATTGTTTGTCTTCTTTAGTGTTTTCTGTATTGATCCATATTCAAATCCAAGATTATCAGATAAAATAGGTCTCACAAATTTTTCAGGAAACCATATGGTTTACAAAAATCTGTTAAAAAGCGGAACCATGATGAGGTAATATCCTGCCTAATCAACAGCATCTATTTATAAGAGATGATGATAATGTCTGAAGAATGCACATTTTTGCACAGTACAGAAAAACAAACCATTCATAAGGACCATTGACTTCAAGTCAACATTTTTAATCTATGACTTAAACACATCGCTTACTCAGACCCTTACTGCAAAGATTTCTAAAGAAAGGCTGGTTTTTCCGGTATGTGTGCAATTATATATAACGTTTTAACATAATAGCTGGAGGAATGCAAATTCAACCATATTTGAGACTTATTGCTTTTGAAACACATTTCTTTTGCAGCTGCTAAAAGTTAGGAGCTTTATTGTAAACCCCAGTAAGATGAAGATTCTCAGAGAGTAGAATGAGAACTCCATTTTTTTTTAGTTTAGTTGAATATCTCTGTGACCTACTGCTTACTTACTGAGAAGAAACGTCTTCTGGGAAATACTATGGGGATATGGAAATTAATCTTGCATGGCAACACAAAAACTTTTTGACAAATTACCATTGCCCTGACGTCTTTCAGCAAAAGTTAGACCATTATGTTACAGTAATGAACCTTAAAAAACTGACTACAGTCAGTATCTACCCTATGGCTGCTTACAAGTACAGTCATTTCCCTGAGAGGCATCATTAGAGGAAGTCCGTCGATAAAAGCTATCTGAAATATATCTATATAATTTTTAGAATGACCCCCACACCTTCGTACCAGTTCAAGTGAATTTTAATCAAATCCGAACTGATGAACAAAAATTGAGCGCGTCTTTGACAAAACCTTGCAAAGTAATTTTATTTTTCCCCAAGCCAAAATATAACAACTACATACCCTGAACACAATGCAGCTCTTTTGCACAGTCTCAAACCCCACCATTAAAACCACAAACTAAACATGCATTAAAAATGCTTTCAGAAGAACGATTTGGTTCCCACACATGCTCAATTTGTACAAATGAGGCATTCACAAAGCTTTTGAGGTGGAAAAAGCCACTCAGACAAACAGAGGAAACATTGAGAAACGGTAATAACAAGTAGCAAGTATGTGCTTTGGTCATTGGACCATAAATGCATTTTAGTTGGGAGGGTAGTATCAAGCTTCAATTGGCTGATTACATAGCTTAATGGTCTTGGGTTCACCTCGTCTTTTACAGGCCCAAGCCGTTCAATGTTCTCCAGAAAAATGATCTTTTTTTACTGACTCAAGGAATTTTACATTTCAACACCTAAAATAAAACAAATTAGAAAAAACAAATAGAAAAAAAAGAAATAAGGTATATTTCTTCTTTTCCTTTAGGCATGATGTTTAAAGCCCCATACTGATCATCTTTTGATTCATTTGAACACTTTCCCAGTGGTCTTTTCAACTATGACTATAGCCAAAATTTAAATAACCTCTTGGACATATTTTGCAGAGCAGCAGTAGCTCTTTAGAAATTTGCCTCTGAGTTGAGGGCAGAACTGGGCAGATAAATCCTTTACCATCACCTATCTGCTGACATGCTCTTCTGCAGCCCCTCACACCCCTCAGCCAAACATTACCGCTGCGATATAGGAGATATCCAGTCATTCCGGTTTAAGCCAGATACTAGCTCTGATGAGGAAAACAGAGACGTAGATGGATTTATTTGTCTACGTCTGTATTGGAATGTAGCAGAGGAGGAAGCTTTTGGCGTGCCCAGCATATTTTCTACGTAATAAATAAGCTCTTTTCCAAATGGCATTTATCGTCTGCTCCTGACTTATAATAAATTGAATAAAGAAATACTCATAAATGCAATTTTGAGGTTAATATGCTCTCCATCATTAGACAAATGCCACAAGAACATGTTAAAAACACCAAAAACACATTTTTCATTGGAATGAGTCTCTATAGACATGCACCCACCCACCCATATATCCATCCATCCATTAAACATACACTCTCTGGCACGGCTCCTATTTTTAATAAAGTGCAATCATTTGCTAAAAGACATTTCAAGTTCCACAGGTGGTCTGTGTGCAGCAATGAAACAGTGAAAAGGTTACAGCTGACAGCTCAGCAGAACGCTCATAATGAGAACAATCTCCCTGTCTGAGTTCTGCTCTTATACTAAATGCTATCACGAAATGTAAACACCAGAGGATGCATGACTGACATTGAAGGCGCTATTATTGCTTACATTTTAATTGGCGAATAGTACAGACCTGACCTTGTGAGAAGTTTCTCATAAGGTGCTTATGTGCATACAGTCTCAAGACCTTGGAAAGTGGGGGTGGAGATGCTGTCATTTTTTTTTTTTTAAATGTGCTTCATTTATTATACACCTACTCAAAAAGCACAAAGTTAAACAGCAAGTGTTCGTTACTTTATAATTGTTTGTTTTTATAGAACAGAGTTAAAATAACTTTGCGTTGTAGAACATTACGGAACATGGGCTGGACATTGAAGAAGGGCGGTCTCGTTTGTAATGACTGTTTTTTATTCTGTCTCTTTGCATGGTTCAAAAATAAATCCCCAACCCAAATGTTGTAACAGTTTATAATACACATACCTGACCTTTAACCCAGACCCTAAATGAAATATTTTACTGCAGCTCTGATTGATTTGTTCTTTTTAAGTATAGCAGTTTTTTTTGTAACTTTTTCAAATGAAACATTTTTACGAAAAAATAAGCTTAATATGAATATTTTAAATTTTTTGATGAAATTAACATTGTAAGGTTACTATAACCACTGACTTTGTGTGTATATTTATATTGTTGTTTTCGTATTAATATTATTCCATTGGAATTGTATTTAGTTCAATGTTAATCACTTTGATATTTTTAATGCTCTGTAATTGGCTGGCCTGCGTACCTGATTCACAAATTTTGTTTCACCCCGTGGTGAAATGACAGTAAGGATCCTTGAAATCATGGAATGTTAAAGCATAAGGGTACATATGCATTTGTTAAAAAGGATACAAAAGATCCTGCACATGCAGGATACACTGAAATAAACACAATTTTAGAATTTCGAGATAACAAAGTAAATATTCTGTTAAATTGTAGGTTTATTTGTGAATCTGCAGAAAAATTTTGAAAGTTTGACTTTGTCAGAATTATTGTTCAGTTTTTGATTTAGTTTGTTCCATAAAAATTGGATGCCTTGCAGATTTTGGGCACCGTGGTTACTCAAATGTTTCTATAGTTTTTCTTTTTCTTTTTGCAGTTTTCTCTGTCTTTTTCTTGGTTTATATAATTTGGTCGTTCATTGGATTTTCTGTTGTCTTTTACCTTTATTGTTTGCTAACAGCATGTTTTGAAGTCAAGGATCACACCTGCAGAAGGTTTGGCCATTATACCTCAGCAAATCTATTAACACATTCTCTAAGATTTTAATATGATTCTATAAGATTTAGGCTGGGATGTGTATACTTCACATATAAGTTCTATATTTGGGTCTTTTTTTCTAGTTTTCCTGGCTAGTTCGACACCCTGAGCGAAACACTGGACGGCACCCCCACCCCACCCTCACCCCACTTTCCAGCCCCACTCTAGCCTGCATACATACAAATACAAGAACATAATATATAATTTATTTTCCTTTACTAATCACATAAGTAAAATATACTTGCATTCTTAAATTATTATATAAGTTAGTTTACACTTGACATACATCAGTTTGTGTTTTCTTTTTGAAGGCTGGCTGGTTCTGGTAAAAATGGCCATATTTTTGTTTCTTTGTTTTTCATGAGCTGAATACAACCCTGACATGAACTATTTTTTTTTTTTTTGAAAGAATTAATTGCGGTCATTTCCGTCGGCTTCATGAATAAACACAAATGGAAAGTAAAGAACTTTGCCACATAAAGTTAAACATAAAAATGATTCAGATTGTGTACATTGCATCTGAAGCATTGCTATATGGAAACAGCAGAAGAGCTTAGATAAAATTCACCAATGAGCTAATTAACAAGACTATTTTTATTAATTGCAAACCTTCATCAGCCATGCGGAAAACGTTACTAAAAATGTGACTTCTCAATCAGTTAATTTGGTCGTTTGGTGCCTAGCGAGTGTCAATTTTGGACACCGCCTGCATTCCTTTATTTATCCTTGGAGATTTTTTTCCGTCTTCCATACTTTTGTTTCTAAACGGGGCACCTGATCTTTTCTTTGATCTTTCATCCATTTTCCACAAGCTTGAATAGACTTTTCCATTTGTCAAACACCCGGAGTCAAGATGGGTGAGATGATGGAAACAAATTCACTTTGATGCAGACTATTTTTTCTTCTTCTTTTCTTTCACTTTCAAAAAATCCTGTAAACCCAATAGACTATATTACATTTATCTGTGTCCAACACAGACAGTGCAAAATACTGTCACTATAGCAGCAAGTAGACAGAATAGACACAATAGTAGGGGCACCCTAGCACAAATTTTATTAACTTCACTTGGTGGTTTTAATGAAGACAAACTGTGGGGTAAAAAACATTGGCAATGTTTTTCTTTCCTTTTTGTGGGGGGTTGCGCCCTGAAATTTCCAATAGGAAAAACCGCCACTGCTCAGGCATTAATTCCATCTATATTTTACCATCAAGATTTGCTTTGGGTCACGTGTTTTTAACACCTGAGATTTTCTTGTGTTTGTTGCATGTACAGTAGTCTATTTGCAGTTCAAGGCTTTTTAAATGAAACCCTGGCACAAGTGTAGAGTGAGAAATAGTAACACAGGTGGACAAAAACGATTTGAATATAACCTAATTCAGCTAAAAACAATTGTATTTTTTTTTTAGGATTCTACAATGTTTGTTCATTAAAGAAACAGCATATAGACTACTTCTAGAAGTATTCTAGGAAATGGAATACATCAACCTTTTTGCGGCAGCAGTACAGGGCAGAGAGAGAGAGCAATATATAAAAGAAACAAACTATGGAATCAATATACTTACATATATACACAATATACACATACATTTCCAAAAAAAAACCAAAAAAAAAAAACAGGAAATGTAAAACATGTAAAAAAAAAATCAGCTTTTTCCTGTTATTTCTAACATGCTTCTGGTTGTAAAGAGTTCTATTCCAAAAGAAAGATTTATTAAATACTGTATTCAATAGACATGATTAAGATTTAACCAAAAATCAGTTTCTTAGACAAAATATGAATATTTCACTAATTTTAACCAATACCTATCTTATGTTTTAATCAAGAAACTACATAAGTGGCAAAACCATGTTTACATGTGAAGCCCATTGGCACAACTATGTTGTAATATTGGGCTATATAGATAAAATTGAATTGAACAAATATTGATTGCTTTTCCCCTCAATGTTTCTTGTGAATGTAAGTGGACTTCCTTAGGCTTTACGGAGAGGACTCTGTGTCGTGAGTAACGAATAAACTTTCATCAATCAATGCCCACACAAGATATACAGAGAGGCCTCTTCCTGAAAAAAATGATTGGGAGACAGCGGTGATGGCCATAAGGTTGGAAGTTCATGCTCTTAAGACACTTAAGCAAGGAGGGGCTGGCTGTAAGAGCTGCTTTGCCCCTTCCACATAGTCAAAAGAACAAATGAAAGGGGCGTGTTTATGGAGCCTGTGATGAACAGGCAGGAGTAGAGTGGGAGTGTAATTTACTTTGCAATAAAATGTTGTTGTGTGTTGCACAGGTCTATAGTGCTTAACATGCTATTCTTTGGAACGACAATAGGGTTGAATGGAGCATCTGTCTAAATTATCAACCAAGTCATCTTTCAGTCAAGCCAGTTAAAAACTCTGTGACCTGTGCTGGAAACAAGTTGCTATAAAGACAGCATCAAATTTATGTTTAACTAGGTTAAAAGCCCACTCCAATGAAAATTGGGTTTTTAGCATGTTCTGTTGGCCTTTTTCTTATGATGGAGGTCATATATAGAGAAAATTAAGACTTAAACTGCGATTCTGAGTATTTCTTTAAAATAAAATAAAATCCTTGTAAATCAGGAGCAGACTGAACATGTTATTGGAAAAAGCTTGTAGCAGTGATTTAGGTACTACAATCTGCAAAATTGGATAGCTCCAATATTAGTCGCAATTTTTTGTTGCACCAATGATGTCATATTGGAAGTTATCGGGGCTTTAAGCTAGCGGTAGATCGTGTAGACAGATGGATGATGGGAAATGGGGGCGTGCTTACTCCGCACCAACTGCTCCACCTACAACTTGGAGGTGAATTTCTGATAATTTCTGATGTCCTAGAAAACAATAAGTGTGTTTTAATTTTTGGCTAAATATCATAAAAAAAGAGAACGCTTTAAAGAATAGACCAAGAGATGGTTGGAGTGGGAATCTAATGATAAAACATGATTTTTTTATAAGAATCGACATGCTTTGGAAATCACACGTTAGCTCAAACAACATCCCTGATAGTTTTCAAGCAGCCACATAGAGGTAAAGTTTTTACTTGTTCCATTTAAAAAACAAATAATATTTGTGTTTTTAGTAAAATAAGAAACAATCTGAATTAAAATTCTGGTAAAAACAAGTTTGTCCTAATAAGAAAGAAAACAAGGATTCAATCACTTAGCCTACGACAAATCACACTGGTGCAGGAAGCAAAGCAACATTCTGGAGAATGGCCGAAGGCAGAGAAGGCAGAAAATGTGCAGACTAATTCAGCTTAAATCTCAGAGAATCAAGACCAATTTTAATGATATGTAATTAAGGTCTAAACAAATTTTCCCCAACGGATACTATTAATGGGGAACTTATTACAGGCTATGGCACCCAAGGGGGTAATACATTCATACTAATCTCATGGCTGTCAGCCTAGGGGCTTCCTTGCAATTGAAATGCCTTCATATTAAGGGCAAGAGTAGACAGGAGGTAAGGATCCCAGGGAGTTAAAATTAGTGGTAAAATAAATTAGCAATGCTGTTGCTTATAATGTCAAAACAGATGACAGTCAGGAAAACTGAAAAGAATAGCTGCAAACAGTTTACAGTTGGAAAGGAAAAAATCAGGCAAAGATACAATCAGGTTATGTAATGTTCATGAAAGGTGGCACGGTGGTATACTCATGAAATATAAGAACTGGAATCGAATAAATGCTGCACTTCTTCAGAAAAAAGGTCAACACTCAGAGTGTTGTGTGTTTTATTCAAACTAGTGGAAACGGGAATACCCGGCAAGACCATAAAGGAACCCGAAGACAGACAATATCACATCATCAAACAGGGCTGGGCGTTTTAGGAGTGTTACATTCAATATAATGATTATGTATCACTGGTGTATGACAAATCACCACTTTTGGCATTGTGGTTGCATATATTGCTTGCACACAACCAGCTCCATTACCCCAGCTGAGCGGTTAAAAGCTTGCAAATAAAAAGTGCCTCTCAAATCTTTTAGTCTGCAGACAAACTGGAGACAGTGGCATTGACAAAAAAGTTAATGTCAGAAGGAGGCTGGTGATTGATGACTCCTCACCTGAATGCATCAGCTGGGTCAGTCAAACATGTTTCACACTAAAAACTGAGTGCTCAGTTCATGCTCAAGATGTGAAAACAAAAAATGTTTGACTTTTTCACGAGGAGCTGGATTAGTCAGGATTTAGGGGGTGGGGGGTGGGGACCTAAAGTAAGACAACACCACTTTGAATTTAATTACACCATCATGGATGGAGTGAGATACTTGTTGTTGATTTCCCTTCAAAATTTACCAGAACTGTGTTAAATCCATATTCAGTCCCCACAGATGGAACTGAACTGTAAAAGGCTCTTCAGTTAAATAGGCTTTAAACATGCAACCTCTCAAATATAAAGAGTTGTGATTGTGATGAGTTTTTATTAAGCTTCCACAAAGTCATTAATATATATCAAGCACAAGTCTCTTAACCCACTGGTTTCAGATAAACTACAATGGTTGGGATTTTGGTAAAATTAAGAGAAAACAAGCTGCACAGTTATGACTAATGCTCCTATGAATTAAAGCCTATCAAGTACAGATGCTGAATTTAAATTTTCTGTCTTTAATCAAGAAAAATAACAAGCTTGACTTTATTTTTTATTTGCTGAATGAAAATGTTATGCTTAAAAAACACAACAGTTATTACAAACTATTTATTCAATCCATCCTCTAAGTCTACTTAATCCATTGCATGGTCACAGGGTTGCTAGAGCCAATCCCAGCTACTAAGACCCCGGAACACAAGGTTGCTAGAGCCTATCCCAACCACTGTTACCACGGGTGACAGGGTTGCTAAAGCCTATCCCAGCCACTGTTGGGCAAAGGCAAGGTAAACCATGGACAGGTTGCCAGTCTGCCGCAGAGCCACACGGTGAATCACATACACATTCACATCTAAGGACAATTTAGAATCATCAACTAACCTAAGAAGCATGACAGTGAGAAGAAGCTGGAGTGCTGGAAAACCGACTTCCACTATTTAAACAATTGGGTTATTTCTTTAACCCAAATCTTGGGCTATTCATGTTGGGACATATTTTTGCATTACTTTTTGACCAAATACAAATTTTTTGGGGTCATAGTGGTTGAATTTTTAACAATTTGATGTTTTTTTTTTTACCAGAGCTTTTTTTTGGTCTTCCTAAATTGAAATAACCCAGAATAAGTTAGTCTATTTTTGACCTTAGAGTAGGTTAAAACCAACCCTGCTTGGATTATTTTTAAGTATGGAGTTTTTAGTGTGTATGCACTGGGAGAACATTAAAACTCCACATAGAAAGGACCCTGTGGGCTTTCAAACCAGGGCCTTCTTGTTGTGACAGGAGAGTGGTAACCACTACACTATTGTGCAACCCAAACCATCAACAGAAAGAATATTTACGCCACTTGATGAGCATATTTAAAAATAGTGTGATGTACAGAACTGATGGTTTGAAGGAAGGGAGAAGCTCCTTCATAAAAGTAAATTAATTTAACAAAAATGAACCTGGAAATGACATCACATAGATAAATGAGAATTTTTATAAACTTATATATTATATATATTTTTTTAAGAAAGGATAGATCTTTTACAAATTTGGGGGAGAAAAAAATTCAAAGTGTACAATACAAAAGAGGGTTACTTTCCTGCATTGGAGTTGCAGTTTAATAATATTGGTGTCCAGTGGCGGTTTTTGATATGGGCGGTTGCCCAGGGCGGCACTTCATAGGGGGCGGCATTTGCCGTGCCCGATGCGTTACACATATTGTGCTACTATATTCAAAGAGGAAGCTTGGAGCATTTAATTTCAAATTGCTTCAGCTGCCGACACTTAACACTTTTATTTTGACACATCAGACTGTTAAGAATGTCTTCATCCTATTTCCTCTTCACACTTCTGGTGCAAAAAAAAGACCATTTTTTATGGATTGAGTTTTTTTGGAGGATTTCTACTGTTGGTGTTGCACAAATTTAGGGAAATGCCAAATATTTTTGGAGTAATCCCACTGATGAGTTCTATGATTTAGTCTTTAATGTTTTATAAGACCTATACATATTAATCACAATAATTTTTTTTTAGATCTAATCCCTCTGATATGTTTCACAAAAACATACATGACGTCACCCATTAAGAAATTATTGTTAAAAATGAAGCAGGAGTCCAGCTCTAAAAAAAGAATGCTCTAAAAAATGATAAAAGAGCAAAAAAAACGGAATTATTTGATTTGTAATTTCTTATTAATATTTCCAGGCTTTCTTTGTTTTGTTCTGCAGCATGTTCATATTTGTATAATTTTGACAGAATATATTTCTATGGAGAGAAAAATATTACAAGATATTTAGGGTTTAACTTGTGTTCCTGTTTTTATTCATATTTATGTTCAAAAAGTTCAGTTTAAAAAGTTTAAAAGTTTAGCTTTAGTGTGTTCAGTAAATGTTTATCTTCTTCGGCCCAAAACCTTAAGCGTGTTTTTAACTTAGGCCTCCTGTGTGACTGAGTTTGACCCCCCTATAATACGAGTCTAGAAAAGTCATGCATTTTTTGTGTAAAATGGATAAATATAAAATAGGGAACACAAAAGGATGTTGTCAAATTTTGTATGTGTGCGGGGGGGTGTCTATAAAGTGATTTATTTCAACAATATAAAAATCTTTTCATGTTCTTCATTTGACATGCCCCGCTTTTATCGCTTTGTTATAGCTGTAGTGTGGCTTTGACCATTTGGTTTGCTTAAAAAACACACATTGTGCTAAAAATATTCTTTTGATGGAACAGCGCTCAAGGACTGTTTTGTTGGCCTTTGAAACATAAAACTAAGAGTAATTGGAAGTCAGATTGACGTGCTACCATTTGGTCGAGGGGGTGTAAAACAAACTAAATAGATGAAATTATGTGGGAGAAGTTGATTTGATTTTCAAGAGCCACAAGTTCAGAGGTAAACCTGAAGAAGGAAGATCTTCCCATAACAAACTGAGTGATGATTGTATTGCAGACCTACAATGCAAATTATAATACGAATAAAGACATAAGACCTCATAACCTCCAGGGTTTTATAAGGATACGTAAATAAAAAGAACAATAACCAAGCAAAATTATCATGGTGGACCTAGAAGAGCTCCATGAGCTGTTTAAAAACAAGATTTCACATTTAGTGAGAAAGCATTTGTGGACAATTTAATATTTAAATGTGATAAATCTAATACTTATATAAAGCAAGGCCTCATTAAGACAGTGGCAACCTCAATCGTCTGCACCAGAAACCTCAAATAGCTTTGTTTTCAGTGATGAGACATGCTGACTTATCCCCCAATTTGTTTTTCGCTGCTTGTGTGACAGACCCAGCATCTGTTTCGGATAATGCCCGCACAAGCAAAGCAATAGTGGTGGGTAGCATTGTATTTAAGATGGGAGTTTACTTGCTAAAGCACTTTGCATATTCCCATGATGCCTGCAGAGTGAACCCTGCAGCCGATGCAAGCTCAATCAGAAAACACCTAATAACATTCAGTGACAGTAATCACAAGGATATGTTGCAATCACTGCTGCACAGCAAGTGTCCTGCTTGCAGGAAGCAGCGTGGGGTCTAGCTAGTACACAGCACGACACTCACCCTCCTGTCAAAATCAATGCTTTTTGACTTACTTATTAATAAACATGGCCAATTAAGTTGCAGAAACTATTTGCCAACACTTTGAATCAAGTTCTTTTTTAGCATTTCACTAATACTGCAGTTGCCAAGACACACCCTCAGAAATATTTAGTCCATTTCCACAATCTCTCTAATATTTTACTCCTTAGATCAACAGTGACAATATTGTCCAAAAAAGAAATGAAACTGCCAATAAATAGATCAACCTTCCCCAACACTAAAAGGTTTTCCTCTAAACATTTTTTCCAAAAATTAAATAACGTCAAAATGACTCACCTTTGACCTTGCATTGAGATCTATATAAGTTAGATCTGTTCCCATGGAGGAAAAGAAAGAGAAACATTTGAAAAGTTGAAGCTTTAAAGTCTATATAGAAGGCCCTTTTTTCCCTAAAGAATTGGCTGTCACTTATAATATAGCCAGTTGAGGTTAAATAATAAATAAATAAATAAATAAATAAATAAATAAATAAATAAATAAATACAAATTCAAAGAAGAATACTGTGTAAAATTGTAAATCAGTTAGTTGTAATGAAGTCAGTAGTTATCTGAATAGTGGAGGAGGTGAGACAGAGTATTCCCTCCCAGAGCTGGGGAAGGATAGGCTCAGGGCCTTTTATTTTACTAAAAGAAACGCATCCAATTTTGGGTAAAGTGTATTTAGGAAAGTAAAAAAAAGAAAACATATTTGTCCATGAAATAATGACACTTTTTTGATGTTTTGTGCATTATTTTCATATCTTCATAATTTAACACATTGCTTAACCACATTTTAACCTAATATATGTATCTAAAAATTTAACTCAGTCGAATCTCCACAAAAAAAAAAAAGATTACACAAATTTTAAGTAAAATTGTTCATCAAAATAATGGTTTATGTCACATACACTCCTCCACTGCCATAGAGCAAGAATTATCAGCGTTGTCAAAATGGAAGTGACAAACAACCATTTACTTCTTATTGGCTATTTATTTTGTGAATTATTCATGTTTTTGAATAAATAATAAATGGTTATGGCATCAAGGATTTATTGGATGATTTTCCAAATAGTTACTTTAAAAGCAGTTACTTTTTACAGCTTTTCCTTTTCCTTTTCCTTTTGTATTTTGATAAAATGCATATTAATGAACTTTTAATTTTCAAAATAAAAGCTAAATTTTTTTTGCTAAAATTTTTGTTCTTTTACTAAATAATTCAGGTAAAGTAACCTTAGTTTCACTTTTACTACTCATGTATTACGTTCACATTTGTGGCCTTTTCAGAAGTGCACACCTTTTTTGGAGTTTTCTTTTGGGTTATCATACCCTTCCAGTTCATTTCAAAATTAAAACCTAACCTCATAAATGTATTTTTAAAGAAATTGTAGAATATATATTTATATATTCTTTTATAATGATCAAATATACCAGTATAAATGTCAGTATAAATCTAAATAGGTTTTAGAAAACTCGTCTTAATGGATATTCAAGGAAACAAATTTGCTTCAAAATCTAATAAAAAGATTACTTCAAAGTTTCTTTGCAGTACATCCATGCAAACGTCTAGATTAAAACTACAAACTTTTCATAAATGTAAATTAACAAATTAATTAAAACAAACGTTTACATCAAGAAAAAAAAAACTAATATTAAATATAAAAAAAAAATAAAATAAACAAAAAAAAAATGAACTTTTACTGAAAACCTGTACAGTGTAATCATTATTACTGTTAATGTCTTGCATTTGAGTAAATCTTCCAGGGTTTAACAAAAAAAGAAAATACACACCTTATTTGCTAAATTATGTGAATGTACAAGATTAATCCATGTGCAGAGATGTAACACTAACTGGTGGGCCGGATAACAAATAGTGCATAAAAACAAACTATTGCAATAAGGCTTTACATTATGTTAAAGGTTTTCTTCTTCCTTCGATGTGGTATTTTGAGAAAGACATCAGTTTAAATGGCAGATTCGTATGGTTGAACTGTCACACAGCTTGATGCTGCTGCAGCTTAAGTAGAAAGTACGAAGAAACGTTTGCAGTTAAATGGTAAAGATGGCTAAAACAATATTTTCTGACTAAAAAATACAGGAATCCAAGTAAGAAGAATATTCCCATTCTTTTGTGTTTTGAGACGTTATTTATTTAAACAGATATCCACTGATCTCTTTAAGGGAGCCATGCTCAAGAGGCAAAATTTACCCCCCCCCCCCCAAAAAAAAAAAAAAAAAAGTTTCATAGATTTAAAATACGTTAAAGAAAACAAAAGATCGAATTTTTTAAAGTTTGGGAATATTTTGATCATTTATCTTTGGCAGAAATGTATTTACTTTTGAAATAATTTTGATTTTAAAGAACATGGACCAAATATTACAAGTTTAGTTAGAGCTTTTACATAATTGACCTTTTTTGGTGTTGTCACTCCTTCATAGTGTTGTCAAAATCTAGTTGTATCATAAAAAAGTATTGAAAAAATGTGATACTTTGTGAGAATTGCGCTGACCACTAATAAGTGACCTGTGCAAAAATTTTCTTTTTAGTGGATTTGTTTTTCACTCTTTAACAGTCATAAGGGTGAAAGAAGAAGTATTTTTAAACCTTGTCATTCATCTTCAAGGATACCAAGAGAGACGCAAATGAAACAAAGGCAAGAGAAGGAAATGGCTAGAACGTAAAAATAAGACAGAATCTTTTTTATTTTATTCCGGTCCATTTCACAAACATCCACATTTGACATGTCGGGTGAAGGCAAGAGCTCTGAGTACATTTATCCACAGAGCATTAAGACTGTAGATACATGAGATCATAAAAAGATGGGCAGAGGTGGGTAGAGAAGCCATTGTTGAATTTATGCCAAGTGCTGTTCCATTGTTCAGTGCACAAAAGGGGTGAGGTGGGGGTAATATGTGTGTGTGATGGTTAGAATAGCATTGTATGTGACAAGCAGTTGTTTCGATAAGATGATCTGTCAGGCACCCGGAGAAGGCACGACATCACTTGCCACCATTGCTTCCTTCACCTTTTGTATGGGAAAGTGGTGATACATTTTTAATTCCAGTGGTTACCATGGAAATGCTGGATTTTTTCTGTCAGGTTCACAATGAAAGGCAAATACATGTCAGGGACCCAAGGTGGCAGTTGAACTGCCTCCACAACAAAAGCAAGGTGATAGCATGTCTGTTCTCATTTTTAAAGGGTTATGCTCATGACAAACAAGGTTCTTAGAGATTTTAATTGGAAAATTAAAATTAATTTGTTCTCTTCTGACCCGAATTGCATTTGTAGTTGTCTTTTTTGTTAAAAAAAATTCAATCTCTTGAATAGGTCATTAAAGAAAAAACTTTTCATGTCTGTCTGTATCAAATCTGGCATTTTCTTTTGCCAAAGCACCATTCTGTTTATGGATTTGGTTCCATTGGTTTTAACAAATCACACCCCAATGACTATGTACAGTGAATAATTACCATGGGTTTGGTTCCATTTGATGACGCATAGGTTTCAAAGGTGTAGACACTTCTGATGCTGAACAAATGTAGGGGACATGGCAAGTCTAGCAGAGAACATAAGTGCATAGAAAAAAAGGCTTTGCCATCTGCAGGAAAGACAAATAAAAAAAAGAGGAATGAGATCTTCCTACAGCCTAAAAAACAACAGTTTATTATTTGTTTTACCACAAATTGTAGGTGAAAAATTTGCACTTCAATATTTTGCCTAATTTAGTTTCAAACCATCACCATAACAGTGTTAACCTTTGTGGCGTGAGTTTTTATATTTGGTGATGTTCCATAAAGCACACCTAAAAATTTGGCTCACACTAATCGAAGGAGCATCGCCACGAAGAACAAAGCATTAGCAAACTACTAAGCCTTAAGGATCCCCCAGGCCGTATTCTAAGGAGGTAAGAGGGTGAAGATAGCTCTGTACAGTCTATGTGTAACACCTATGTCTTGCAGTGGTTGGAAATGGCTGACTGGATGCTAATAAGTTTGCTCTGCCATCCTTAGACTGTCAAACCTGGTGCAACTGCAAGTAAAGATAAAGAGCCAACAGTGGTAATGCCAAATCCCAAAAGTCCTAGATCTCACTTGAGTCTTAGCATATAAATTACAAAACAGTAAGTAATGCAAATTTACTTTCAGAAAACTTTTCTTGTCCTTCTTTTTCTCTGCTCAGATTGTACAAGAAACTTTCCCCCAAAATTAATTCAATCTACAATCCAAGTTGGTGCTTCTGCCTGGAGATAGCTTTTGTTCATGGCTGGCTGGCCTCACATTTTGTGGTTGGTGATTGGCAGTGTCCAGTGGGCCAGTTCCTTGAAGACTCCCCCTGTTGTGTCTAGAGGTCCTGTGCTATTGATTTCCTGCTATCGCTCGCTGCTTGACCTGCCAGTCAACGGTCAGAACAGTGGGATGTCATTGGGAGAAAGTTGACGACGTGTGATGTTTTGCAGACGTGTAACTGATGGCACTGAACAAGCACAACATTAGGTAGAGAACAGGAGAAACAGACACCAAAGAGAAAAAAGTTGCACACACTTTAAAACACACAACTTCAGTGCTCGTCTGAAAAAGAAAAGTTAATCTTGAATTAAAAAGCAATGAAGTGCGTATATATTTGAAGAGAGATTCTCTGAAACCTATCTTTTTTGGACAGAAGCACCTCACTTCAGACATTGATTTAAAAATGGTCACATACTCTTCATATGGTGCAAGCAAGGGAGAATTAGTTTTACTATCAAGTAAAAAAGATTAGCTGTACAATTTTTATTTTAAAATGAATTAATCTAAACTGCCAACAACCAGAAGAGAGAATCACAAATCATCAAAAATCGGCTGCCAAATATAGAAGATGAAGTCAAGAGGGAGTCTGAATCAAAGGGCAATAGGATCTTTTAATGCTTACAGCATGTAGAACACAGACTGTGCACATGTGTGTGACTTCATGTGACATTGCTAAAATGAAATGTATGCAAATATAATTAAGACACTTAGAATCCCTCATGATTTTCCTGAAATTCAGCCAAAGTTTTCCAGTTCTTTGGATTTTTGTTTACTGTATCAAAAAAGAAAAAAAAATTCAAATGTAGAGATGACACTTAATACTGTACAACTCCATGTTGAAATAGGACGAACTGTATAAGCTAAAGCATGAAAATAACATTTAAAAAAAGACCTGAAAAATAATGTGTGTATATATATATATATATATATATATATATATATATATAATATAGTATATAAATGATTAATTTGTATGAACAGAATTATTTACAGAAATTTTTTTCTTTTACTGATGTGGCAAAAAAGTCTTTCTGATAAATGACTTATTCTTTTAGCATACTATTACATATATTTATTTTTCAAAGTTTAGTTTAATTCAGACTGTAGTTGTCACTAATTACCTTCGACATAGTTAAATGCAAAGTTATTTCATGATCCGCTCGTCCGCCCATTGTTGTCAATGCTTTCCACACTGTCCTGCTCAAATCCCATGACCAAAGTCAAAGTGTTTAAATATAAGTGACCAATAATTACTTTGAACGATCGTCTATTCTACTTTGGCAATATCACCTTAGAAAGGATCAAACAATAATCATTAATCGCTACCGAATTTTTTAAAGACTGTTCATAGGTTGAATAACTATATGTAAGAAAATATTTATTTTGACTAGTACAGATATTATATTTGTTTTCTAGTCATATTTAGATAGTATATAAATATGAAATCTCTAAAAAAACTCTCTTTTTTCCATAATCTTTGTAAGGATGGTCTATTCAATAATATAATGTTGTTTTGTTGTTGTTTATGTTTGCGCTCAGCAAATCATGAGCAGCAAAGCTGCATCAAGTTGTTCGCAAAGGAAAACACTTTACCCATAGCTTTTCTGACAGATAGAAAACCTATTAGTGCATTATGCATAATTGTACATGCACTACTACATTCAAGTGTCAGTGAAGACATTGGACGGAGCAACTGTCAAAGCAATTGCAGAGTTTGTTTCTTTAGAACCATCAAAGATTTCATGCTGTATGCTTAAAGGCCATTTTCCAATCTAATGCCATGAAATTACTCCTACCTACCCTTGGTAATGACAGGCCTTGGAAAAAGGATTTACCCAATTTATTTTAGGAAAGACATTGCTTGGGTGAAACAAACCACTCCTGACAAAAAGTTTACCATTTGGAGAACAATCATTCTATTTCCTTAGATACCAATTTCTATACTTTTGGAACAATACATATAAACATATGTATATTATACAGTGGCGCTAAAAAGTATCAGTCAGTCTGCAAGTCATCCCACTTGAAAAGATGAAACGTCTTAGACATTACAGATACACATCAACCGGGGAGAGTACAGATTGTGAATAAGAAGACCCCAGGAAATCACTTTTTATTTTAGTAATGATGTAGAAAAAGGTTTAGCTCCAAATAACGAAGGCAGAATTTTGTCTTCTAAAGACTATCTTTTTTTTATAGCATTCTGTATAAAAGACACCTGTATACACCCTGCATCCTCTCCACCATGACTAAGACCAAAGGGCTGTCTGAGGACTCCAGGAACAAGATTGTGCCCAATAAGCAATCATTTATAGGAGTAGAGATCAATTTGAAAATCATTTAAAATGTAATACATACAAGATTATCTATGCAAGATCTCATATGGTGGGATAATCGTGGAAATAGTGAGGATACAACCCAGAATTACACAGGGAAACTGGACCTTGACAGGAAGAGAGCCTGGTAACAAAAGTTGCTATTGGTAATACCCTACACCATCATGGATTAAACTTTTGTAGTGCTCCAAAGGTCCCCCTGCTTAGACCAGCACAAATCCAGGCCCCTTTAAAGTTCTCCAGAGTAGATTACTCAAATGAGGATAGGGAGAATGTCATGTTGTCAGATGAGATCAAAATTTAACTCTTTGGTATAAACACCACTCTGAGTACGGATTTTTATCCCATGAACGGCGTGCTTCGGGGCTGCTTTCTCCAAAGGAGATCCTTAATAAGGACATGATGAATGGAGCCATGTTTGGTGAGATTTGGGGCAAAAACTTCCATCAAAGAGAGCATTAAGAATGAAGCATGTTTGGATCTCCCAGCATTACAATGGTCAGAAACCCATCACTTGGGAAACAAAGGTGTGGGTTATGTGAAAAGCATTTCAAAGTTCAGTCTGGTTCTCATTATAATACATAATCTGTGGAGGGAGTTAAAAATCTGTGTTAAACCAGCAACAGTCCCAAAACATCACAGTTCTTGAGAAGATCTGCATGGAATAATGGACCAAAATAACAGCTAGGTAAAGGCTTAGAGGAAACGCTTGACCTCTCTTTCATTGCGTAATTATATATTACATTACAGTATTAAGTGGAACCTTTGTTTTTGACCAAAGACTTTGCTTTTTATTTTATATAAAATTTTTTAAATACATAATAATAACTCACAGCATGAGTTCCAGGATTCTTCTCTTTAATTGGTCTTCAAAGTTGAAGTGTAATTTTAATGAACATTATGTTACAGAGTATGTGGACACAAAAGCAGAATCTGATGACGAGAGCGGGTTAACAGTTTATTCCTCAAAAAAGAAGAACAAACTTAGACAGGCAGCCAAATCAGGGAACTAGACTACGAAACTAGACAGTTACAAGGAGCTATTGAAATTTGATAATCTGGCAGGGGCAGTGACAGGCTCAGGCTTTAAAGACAGCGACGAAATGAGGATCGGGTCAGGAAAAGGTCACACGCCCCCCGCACTGATCATAACACATAATAGACTCCTTTTTTTCAAGAGGGAAAACTCAAAATCAGTGAATAACAATAGTTATTTGCCCCATATGTGCTATTTAAAAAAGAACAATCTGGGCTTTTTAAACAAATGTTTCAGATACATTCAACACTCAGTAAATTCAAGTACACATGCATATACTCAAAAAATAAAATAAAAGTAATGTGTACAGATGACTCATCTATGGTTTATCAAGGTCATCTTCATTGAAAAACATCTCAGAGGGATGTGCTTAGTCCATCTCAGTCTTTTTGATCATTTTCCCCAATCCTCTTTGCTGCTTTGATCAACCTCTGTCATTAGTTATTGGCCATGATGTGCACTTGACAGTCCAGTGCATTAGACAAGAATAGAGAGGCACAGCAAAAGATGGAGCTGGAGGGCTGCAAGGCAACCTTCCCATCGAGACGTGCTCCAATGTAATTAGACATTAGCACCCAGCAGGAAGTCTTCCAACATGAGTTAAACCCCGATTACAATGATCAGAGATAATTTACTTTAATAAGTATATAACAGACCACCGGACTTAATGTAAACAGCATAAAAACCGTATGAGTTTGTAATCACAGCTTAATTTCTTAAGGCAGGATAGCTGCTACTTTAATGCAGGAGTTTAAAGACTTGTACATAATCAAAAATGTTGAAACTCCCATTAAAATCTCCTCATCACAGCAAATGTAATTAGCGATTTAAAAAAATCTTTTTATTCTCTCATAATTTTTTTTTTTAGATATTAAGTGAAAATAACAATTCAGTGCTAAACAGCTTGGAAACATCTGAAACTGATGACTGCGCCTGTTAGATAGGGATATAATAATTTAGACTAAAGATTGCCTGAATGGCAACTATGGAGTCTATTTAATTAAAAGAACCCTCTCTTGAAAAGTCCACCTCAGAAAAGGTGATCGTTATTATCAGTGAAAGTCCAGTGCCGCTTGAAGCTTCCAAACATTGAAAACTAAACCTGTTGTAAACCAGGCAGATGACTCCAAAGTACAATACTCTGCTTTTCTTGTTGATATAGTTGCACTTGGATTACAAAGTCAATTGTCTTCTGTTTAAAATACAGCATCTATTTATAAGAAAGAAAAAATCATCTCCACTTCAACAGGAGAGACATCAATCATCAACTAATTTTACTGGGCTGCTCAAGTGAGACACAGCCTGAATTTAGTCTTATCAGCCTGGCTTTACCCTGCAAAAACGCCCTTGTTTTAAAGCAGACACAGTCACTAACAATCATATATATATTATATATATATATATATATATATATATATATATATATATATATATAAATATATTGTTATAGTGTAAGTGAGATTGAAGCAAAATTGCTTTTTAAGAGTCAAACTGCATTTGTTTCTGTTATTTAAAAAGAAAGGTTCAATAAAGCTAAAATAAATATGACAGGAAAAAAGAAAACCTTGTTTTACATCTCTTTCTACAGAATCTGACAACGCTTAGCCAAACAACTCAACGTGTTTTTCCTCCAAGGTGATGAAAGCTGTCAGTTATTTTTTTATCTTTCTTGAGTACTTTTGGTATTTTGTTTATAAAAACTCTGTCATTTCTATAAGATTGTAACAAATCTTTGTACAGGTTTCCAAGCGGGACTCTGTGTTTCAGTGCAACCAAGTTAAACAAGGAACAAAACTTGTTTCTGCAACTTTTGGCTGCATAAGATGTTTGACTGCTTTGTCTTGCTCCGTGTAACACGGATAAAATGTCTCCAGTCAATTATGCCTGCAGCAGTTTGACACTTTGAGGAAGTTGGTGACGACAATGACATGTAGCTATTCCATGGTGCCTCATGCAACTCCCATTCACACATTCACGCATGCATTGTAGACAACACACACTGTCACACCAGAAAGACTGTTACTCAATCACACAAGTTGACACAAAACGGCATTTAGAAAGCAATCTTGTTGCTACCAATTCAGAAATGCTGCATTGTTTCAATGTTTTACAAGAAACAAGTTTTCTCACATCTTAGCTTGCATCTTGTATTATATTTCATTTTTAGAATGTTCATAAATTCATTCCTAAGCAGCACATTGTTACTTTTAGGCTCACAACAATCTGTGTGTGATACTATATCAGCTTAGATAAACTGTGCATAGTTGATGGTCTTAAATTGGATGGGTACAATCCCAATATTACAAATAGGTAATGTTTGTAAACACACACAAAAAAACTGTTTTTAAAAGAATTGCATAATATTTTTAGGCCTCAGCATGATAAAAGTATTTATCCCCCAATGGTTAACCCAACCTGTTGAGACAAAAAATTAACTTGTGCATAAACCTGTTTAAAAAAAAAAGAAACTAAGAGGCATATTCCAAAAAGTCTCAAAAATGTTATTTTCTGTATTTTTTTCTTTTCCATAAAACAACGAAAACAAAAGGACTTGCACAAGTTTTTTTTTCAAGATCAGAACTACAGTGGAACAGAAAGAAGGAAACATTTTTCACTTTTACAGTCTTTGAAGAAAGCGAAAAAAGTGAAAAGATTTTTTTGAAAAAACATAATAAGCATATAAAGTTCTGCAAAATAGCAGATAGGTCTGGTTGTGGTTCAAATTAAAGCACTTAGTTTGCAATAACACAAACACAGGCAAGACTGTGTCTAATTTTTAAATTTAAGTAGCCTGATAATAGTTCCATTTTTATTTTTACACAAAGCTAAACAAGTTTGAATTCCAATGTTTTTCTAAAACATGTTAACATTAGACTTATATTCATCTTTCAGGTAAGCATTGGTGATTTACTAAAGAGTCTTACTCTTGAGAGAAACTTTATAAATATGTTTAATTTTAGTATAACGTTAATCTCTTTCAGGCACATACAGCAAATGAAAGTCTATGTGGCAAATATGTAGTATCAACATCAAACCACCTGAAAATGTTTCTAAAAGAGTTTTTTTTCCCCCCTTTTAGAGATAAAACTGAAATTCAGTTTAGTTTAGTTTTGGAGAAGGATTTCTGAAATGTGTCAGGTTTTTAATCATCCAAAGGCTAAAACTTTACAGCGCAAAGATGTTATGAATGTTTGATGCAAGGAACGCAATAGTACTTAAAATGTGATTTCTACAAATACAGAAAGCCTCAGCTTTCCAAATGAAACTTTTAGTATCCACTGGCCCATCAAAGTGCTGTCATGAGGATTGGGGAGAAAGATGAGCAAAGTCACTTTCAGCGCAGAGCAGTTTTTGTTGCCAAACAAGCCGTTTGTGTGATTAAGAAGCTGCTGCTCCCTGGGATTTACGCACATAACCTTTTCTTGTTTGTCTGTTTTTTAAGAAAGACAAATTAAAGTGCAAAAAAGCGTGTGTCCAGTCTCAAAATTAGGAGACGTCAGTAAGAAAAGCCATAAGTAAGGGGTAAAAAACTAATTTATCACATATGTAATGCAACCAAATACTTGTATGTGTTTGAAGCAAACATGTAAAGACAAATGCTGGAAAAGGTTTTTTGTTTAATGTAGTAATAGTTTCATACTCTCACTATATCGTCTTTCCCTGCAGTTTATCCAACGCCTAACTCATAAGTGTGGACTGAATCTAACAAGTGTTCTTCAAAGCAGCAAAGAGCTTAAAATGTATGATCAGTGTTTGATGAATCCATAAATAATGTGTAGCAGAAACAACCTAAGCTGCAAATCAATTATCATCTTGGAATTTATCTTGAAGCTATCACACAACCACAACCATCAAGGTTTTTCTATTCTTTAAGTCAAAATCTGGCTTACAGGGAAATAGCAAGGTGCCAAAAAGGAGAAACGAAACAGGCCTTAATGGAAATGTTGAAGGGATGCAGTTTGAAGTGACAGCAGGTATAAGAGAGGATGAAGCTGACAGATATTACAGTGTCATTTTGCACTTGAGAAAACTTCATGTTCTTCCGCGGGTGATTGGTCTGGGAGAGGAAAAGATAGACAGATACAAAATGAAAAACTGAAATGTGTAATAAAGGCCAACATTTTATGTAATGAAGCCAACACACCAAAACACTCGAAACTCCGCCATCCTTCAGTTTAAATGAAGTCACGCCCCGTGTGACCCATACCTTTTTTACTGAGTGTCAGCAATGATTTCCATAGTTTTGCAATAATCTGATGAAACTTGATAAATACAATAATTCTATATCCTTCTCTGACTAATTTACGCTTGTGTGGAAAGAGTGTTGATTAGCAGCCGCAGGACAAGTAAGAGAATATTGTCTGTACTGTACCAGAATAAAACTCTAGCCTGAGCCTCATCATGTCATTCTAACTACTAAGTGGTGGAGTTTGATTTCTGGATGTGACTTGGAATCGTTTGCTTCCAGAAGGCTGAGCCAAATGACTGAGTAAATGCAAAAATAAAGGTGTGCAGGGATGCATATCCCTGCAGTTTTAGTCATTGCTTTTGTAATTGTAGAAGAGGAAGTAGCTTTCAGGTATATTTCTGCTTCATTCAACTAATTAATACGTGCCAGTGAAGCCATCATAAATCACAAAGCCTATTCAATAATGTTCAGCCTACACAGCCACTGAATGGTTGAAATCCACAGAAAAATGTTACCATTTGTTGCAAATCAGTAAATCTGTGCCCTTGAAACAAAATTCAAAATTTGAAGTTGCAAAACTTGATCACTATTGCTATATATTGTTATTTTGTTTGGAATATTTTTGAAAACAGGTTGAAATGGAGAAACTACATTTTTTATAAAGTGGAACAATATGAACATTTCAGCAGCCTTGCAACCAAGTTCTAGGCCTAATTGCTTCCCTACACCTCCTGCTCCTCCCTATTGCTCCAGCTGCTGGGGTATTTAGAGCTGTAGTGGTGTCCGAAAGTGTTTCTTTAAGGAGTAGCCGTAGCTATATAGGGCAGGCTATCCCTCCGCCGGTAGGGTGATCCGCGTTGCGGTGTGATGTGGACGAGAAATGCATTTCTTGACTTGGGTGTGCTCTGATGATTACACTTGAATGTATTGAGTTTTTGTTTTTGCATGGCTTTTTAAAGTGATAAAACCGACGTTGCCATTTATTTTCCGAGCACTGGAAGCTATGGGGTAACATAACTTATAGGGGACTATTGATGATGTCATCAAGCGGTAATAACGACCAATTTTTCTTTTCCAATGTGACAGACTGGTAAACTGTCCAGGATGTCCCCTTCTCCGCCCACGATTGGCCGGAATAGGCTATGGGAGGCCTGTCACCCCAAAAGGGAAAAAGGTTTAAAAATAAAACAAGTGAATGAATGTTTTTTTTCTATATCTTTAAGCTAGGAGAGATAAATGTAAGGGTGGGGAGAAACTGGTGGGCGGCAGGGAAGCAAAAGCATTCGTTATGTTTTTAAAAAATACTGTGAAAAGTTAAAAGTTCTTAAGATATTTTGTTGAACATAATACGTTGCATGACAGAGCTAGTAAAGAGAGAGAAAGTATTTATATATTTAACATTTATAAATTGAATTTCTCTCCTAAAGTTCAACAAGAATCAAGTGGTTTGACAGTTTCTCCTGTGGACCCTTCTGTCATTTCTGTGTGCTATGCTAAGACAGAGAGCAAATGCAAAGCAAATAAAAATCAGAGTCTTACCATTGATATGCATTGGATGTTACCCAGCTGTTCCGATAGAGATACCTCTCCAAACATTGGTTTCAAGATAACCGGCAGGCCTGACTGCTGAAGTGGTGAAACTCCGGAAAGGAACAGAGGGTCACTGTGTGTTGATAGAGGAGGTGACAAGTCTCCTTCCTGTCATTAAATCCACTACCAAAGACGACACACTAAGAGAAAGGTAGCTCCTGAAAAAAAATGGTAGAAAAAAAAAAAAAAGGAAAGGTGGTTTGTGTGTTTGCAGCTGATGGAGTGAGATGTGTATGTGTGCGTGGGTGGGCACATGTGCGCCAGCAGAAAGGATGGGGACTTGGTCCAGGACTGATGAGATGCTTCAGGGATAATGCCAGGCGTGGAGTTGATATGTGATTTGGGAGGAGGTTTTATGCAATTTTTTACTCATTATTCTTAATCACATACTTCAGCATTTTCTTCACACTCCCCTTCCCCTCAACACAGCTGCCCCCCAACCACACTGTTCCCATTGTTACTGCCTCCTTCTCATATCCTCAGTCTGGAGGCTGACAGTGACAAATAGAGGAACACCACAGCAGTATCTCGACATGACTGGAGGGACAAATTATTACAGGTTACCTTCCCCTTCTTTGCAAAAGCTATGGTTATTCATGTGAGACTGTGGAGTAAAAGAAGCCTCCGTTTGAAATGCTTTGTCAGTTTAAAAACTACACTTTTCTAGATCAAACTGTATCTCAACAAATATGTACACCCGCAATCTCAATTTTGTTAGGATATATATATATTTTTTTCTGTTCTGGCGGATTTATTAGTCTTCCAGACATCAGATGTTTAGCTGATTCCTCTTAAGGAGGGCAGGAACAATGAGCTGTTTTAATAGGGGTCAATTTTCAATTTTCCCTCCAACAATAACATGCAGTGTAAGTGGCTTTCCAAACACTAATCTCCATACCAAGAAAATACCATTTTATTAATCATTAAGAAATGGGCAGTTTTGCTCTTGTTTGACAACGTATACAGTGGTCCCTCTCTATAAAGCGGTTCACCTGTTTCAGTGTTGTTGTTTTGCAGAATTTTTCAGTGTAATTTTGCAGGCTTTTTTGTTTTTAAACAGCGCACGTGTGTCGTGATTGGCTGTACATCTTGTCAATCAATCTTCGTGCTATTCCTCCTGGTCAGAATGCATAAAGCTTTATTTTTCTGCATAAATGTTTGATCGGGAGGTTTAAATTTTAAGATGAGTTTAATTTTAAATTTTAAGAGAGAAAAGTGTTAATATGTTCATGTTTGCCTGAGAAAAGTGAATAAACTGTATAGTAAGGGGTTTTACAGCCTTAAATATCTGTAATCTTCGCAGATTTCACTATCGCAGGTCATTTTCAGAAAATAACTTTCACAATAAATGAGAAAAAAACACTGTACACAGAAAAAAAGACTAAAAGAAAATTTATGGTTAACATTTTATCCGACTTACCCTTTTTGTAAAATTTTATTTTAAACATTTCTATCTAGCTCTTTAGTTGATTGGTTTCTTTTATTATTTAAACATTTTTACGAATGTAATTGTTTTTTTTATTTTAGTCAGTGGTAAAAAAAAAAAATCCTTATTTTTAGGTCTGCTGTAGGCTCCTTTCAGCTCATAAACATGTCATCTCTTCCTCAGGGGAAGCACTGGGTGGCTTAGATGCTATGCTAGACAGGGAGCTAGTGGACTGCATAATTTCCTCTGTTGAAGCTGAGGCCGTCTCCATATGTGTAGACACTAGACAAGGCTTAAGTGTGATGGCTATGCATCATTATGCCTTGGAAATGGGGGGGATACAAAGTGCAGTGGCAGTGACTGGTTTATAGTTGACAGTTGGCCTTGTTCTACATTAGTCACATGGAGTCAAATCCCCTCTCTTGACAGAGCAGGAGATCATATGCCAAAGAGTTCAGTAACCCAAAGAAAATAATTCATGAGTCACACAGCATTCAGATTTAAAAGAAAACTACTTCATAGCTTCTACTGCCTTGTCAAGTCCTATTTTAGGAGAGACTGTAATCATTACTTTCTATCTGTTCTATTTGACCAAAGTCAAGTTTTGTATCAGCACAACATTACAGGGCTTTATCAAGCAATCAGTTTAATGATTTTATAACCAATAAAGCATTCAGATTCTGCACAAACATGATCTTGTTTAATCTCGAGATAAAAAAGTATAAAAATTAACTGGGAAAGAAAAGCAACTCTGGTTTTTTGATAATGTTTATCAGGGATTAAACAATTCATTAAATATTTTAATTCATATCATAATTGGTGGTTGCCGAAATGGTTTATAGTCGTTATTGGTTCATTTTGAATAATCCGATTCACTGACCTGAAATGGATCTAGGACACCTTTAACCAAAAGTTTAACCAGTGGGACTCAAAGATAAATACCTGGGAAGTTAGTCAAGCTTCAGTCCTGGATTTTTGGTGGCATTTTGTAATTCATGTAAATCATACAGTCAGTTACACTGACTCTTGTACCTCATCTGCTGCTGTATCAACAAGAGACAGAGTGTCCTCCAACCCTTTAAGCCTTTCTTACACACCAATGCTTACCCATGCATAACAGAACTGTGACCTCTCTGAGTAAAATGTGTTACAGGAGGAAGAGACTAACCTTGTAGCCTATGGACTACAGGATACATTACTGGAGCATCACGAACAGAAATAGATAAGATTATAGTATTATATATTGATATATATTATTAAAATTAATCAAACTAAGCAATATGGTTAATGGAAGTTTCCAAGTATGCACATTCTGTCAACATAAAGGAGTAGAAACAGTTAATCACCAGAAGCCAAGCTTTAACATCTGACTGTATTAGTCTACCACAGAAATACACATTTTGATTGTAGTCTTTTCTTAACAAGTGTTTGTCCAAGCGAACATCTAAACAAAACAGCTGGTTTACTTGGAGGAGACACTCCTCCAAAGTCCCAAAATTTGCAATTGTCCTTCAGTTTTTAGCTTCATCTCTTCTAACACGAAAAAGGTTTCAGGCTGACGTTTCAAAGTGTTTGAATTTAAAACGATGAAGAATGATTTTAGACAAAAGTTTTAACATGAGAACAATGAATAACATACATTGTTTTACTGCCAGTTTTATGAACAGCTCGTATTTTCAAATGAAATTGCAAAATAAATAAATACTGAAAGCTAAATATTGATCAAATCTGGGACCTCCTGAGGGATTCCACTGTGCCTATCCTCCACTTAGTGTAAAGTTATAGTAATGTTTAAAATAAATTGGAGTTGTGCCAGTTCAATGTGCTTGGAAAATTAGCTGAAGGCACTGTGAACAGATTCACCTCCTATCTTTAGTGAAGTGGAACGAGCAGCCTGTTCCGTAATTGGAAACTCCATATACTTCTGAAGGACCACTCTGATGGACTAAAGTTATCACAATTTTAATGACGACTTCTGGGGCCAGATTGTGGCAAAATGGTGAGTGATAGCACATCGGATACTGAGGCAAAGAAACTGAGTTGGATACAAACTCAAATTTTTGGACAAAATGACTAAAGAACATGTAACTAGAAAAAAAGTTTAAACCCAACTTGAAAAGAGATCCTTGTCTTTTGTTTAGGAGAAATTTGTCTTAAGAACTTTACAACTCATACAGTTTTCATTACATACGTTATACATATTCGTCTGCAGAGGGAAGATTGTTTTATAAACTGGGCCAGGGCAGCCTATTCTGTTTGTTTAGACTGATACTATATTTTATCAATATTGACATGCTAAAAATGTAGATGTTCTATTATTGTCATTATTATTACCATCTGCTATATGTGCCATAGAGCAAGTTGCTAATGGGCTGTTAGAAGTTAGAAACTGGGAAAGTAACATTTAGTTCTCCTCTCCTCTATTCTTGATCATTTATTTATCATTTTGTTCTCCATGCCTCTGTTTGGTGTAGTGCAATTCTTGTGTCGTCCTCCCCATCCGATTCCAGATTCCAGTTAGCTTGTCCCTGCTACTGTACTTGGCCGTGGACCTCGCCTCTGGCTCATCTGTGCTCCTGTACCTGACCATGTTCTGCGTCTCTGCTCTTGCTCCAACACTTGGCTGTGGATCCTGTCTCTGGCTCGTCTCGTGGCCCCAGCCGTCCCCCAACTGTATCTGAATGAAGCCCATCTGCTGCGCTATTTAAACATGTAGTTGTAGAGTTAGATAAGACAATCCTTCTCTAAGAGTTCACATGCGGAATTTGTGTTTGTCTGGGAGCAAATGTCGATTTGAATCCGAAATTAAAAATATATCCAGTCTTCTCAGATTTTTTATCATATTTTATAACACAAAATAAGATGAACCAGAGCCATCGTCTAAACAAGTTGTGTATTACTTCCAGTGGTTCATCCCTTCTTTGGTAGTAAATTTGTACGGAACGTGTACTATGTTATTAACTATATTAACTGTTTTCTGTACAAATGTACCAATAGAATTCTCAATAAATAAAATCAAATACCTAAATTAAATAATAAAGAGTCATATAGAGTCAAGAGTCATAAACCCCACCGTGACTGGTTGATTCGTCAGCGCCTCACACAACACTTAAAAAGTGTAATTCATACAAAACTGGTGGGACGCACTAACATTAAACTTTCATATTAGGGCAGGGGGTGCAAAATATCATCTTGGGGGCCTCAAATGGCCCACAGGCCACAAGTTTGAGACCCCTGGGCTATATAAATAAAATTGAATTGAACTAAATTGAATTGAAATGTGTTATGTACTTCTTTAGACCAATTGCTTTATTATGGCCTATTAAGCTCTTTAATATTTTTGTGTTGACATTCTTTGAAATAACCGTATAATATTTGGACTGAGACACATTCTTTCTAATTTTGTTTCTGTACATTAATTACCACAGTGAATTTTTAATAAAACAACTTAGATGTCATTGAAATCCAGACTTTCAACTTTCATTCCATGGGTTGAACAAATTGCATTAAAATGTTAAAAACAAAAGTATTTTTTAAACATAATCCCTTCATTTCATAGGCTCAAAAGTAATTTGACAATTGACTTCCATGCTGTTGCATGGGCAGGTGTGGGCAATTCCCTTGTTATGTCATTATGATTGAAGCAGATAAAAGGCCTGGAGTTTATTAGAGGACTCATGCTTGTATTTTGAAGATTTTGCTGTGAACAGACAACATGCGGTCAAAGGAGCTCTCCATGCGCGCGCCATTTCAGCACATATACATCCTCAACCTACAACACAGTGTGGCGACCTGGGGGTTAGCCCCGCCTTAAGCCCCTAAGACTCATGGGAAGTGAGGAATCATGGGTGTAAAGTTCCTCACCATGACTGAGGGGACTGTGAGCAGAAATGACCTACATGCTGTTTGGCTGTTTGTGGGTGTGTTCAAATACGCTGTGTTCTACACCCTCTCTGAGGCTGTTACTAGTAGCATAGTGTTTGGTGCAGTATAATCATGGACTTACTAGAAGAGTAATTACAACTTGCGGCATCCAGCTAGTAGACAGATGTGGCTTGTATATGTTAAAAATAGCTTATTATTTTTAAATTAGGGGTAGGTCATCAGGAGAAACAAGAATACACATGTTTTGTTGATTCCCCCCCCTCCCCCCCATCTGGACTGATTTTTCAATATAAAAGATAGTTCAGACTAATGGAGTACAGTATTGAATATTTTTTAGCGGACCGCCCTTCTTCCGTTTCTTAACCCGTTATATCCCCGCTATAACCTGCCTGCGGCTCTTTCATCCTTGTGCTGTGCTTGCGCTGGAGCACTGCGACTATCGTGTCAACCTGCTGCTGTGATGACCGTATTTTGCGCTCTCTGTGTAATACACTGAGGGGAGTGGGGGAAACTACTCTCAGCTGCATAGGATGTGAACAGGTAGAGAGGAAAAGCAGGTATAGAGGTGGGGGAGGGGCTTTGGCTTCAGACTCTGTCAGAGAGATGCAAACACGGGCGTCAGAATAAGACGCAGCTTTCACTGTCTGCAGGAGTTGAAGCAGAGACTTTCTCTGGGATGATTTTATAAACTCAAACCTGGAAATATGATTACCAAGTAGAACTTTTCAAAATAATAAACCCGATCTCTCCACATTCTCCGTGTCTACCATGTATTGATATACACAGACACAGCTCCCAATAGCAATCAGACGATTACTTTAGCTGGTAGCTCCTCCCACACGCGGCCGCGGTATCAAACTTTAAAGAACACAGTTTCTAAGAGGTGGGTTAACAACAACAGGTTAGATGACAGAGCCCATTGAGCATCTCTACCTGGAGCGTTCACGCACCTTCAGTACATAAGACTCCAACAGCAGTCCTCCTAACGCAGTCTGCTATTATATATTCATGAGGGCAAAAACCTGCCGAACCGACCCTAAAACCGGCCTAATTATGCACACCTTCACAGTATGAAGTGTGTTTTTTGTTGTTGTAACATTATAATAATATCCGATGTGTTAGCGGCCTCAATTTAGACATTTTGAATTGATTATTTGCACTTTTTCTGCAGTTGCAGGATAAAAGCATACATGTATAATCATTTTACTTTTAACTGGTTTCTTCCTGTCTTTAATATGCATTACACAAAACGTTCAAGGGAAATTCATTTGTAAAATTGTTGTTTAAATGACCGATTATGCTTTCTTCCCAACAGATTATAGCAAATGTTGCACAATATCTGGTTTTGCTTTATCTAGATTCAGCAAAACTTTACACCAACAAATTTTATTGTCTAGCATAGGAAACATCTAACAAAATCTGTTGGCTTCTATGTGACACAAAGCCAGAAAGAAAACAGCTTTAACTTCATTAACTATATTTAAATATTCTGGTAAGTCGGCTTTGATGTTCTAATATTGCTCTGTTGTTGTGTATTACTTTTAAATATGGGTGTAAGTACACCAGCCACTATATGGATCAAAGGCTCCTTGATTTTATTTGTTCTTTACTGATGAGTTGCTAAAACCGCTCTTCCCACTCTTTATTTATCTGTTTGTGACAAAAGAAGACATTTTTTCATGTACTTATGTTGTTGTAATTTTTTCTTCTCAACTAAATGCTTAATGTTTACTGAAGGTAAGATGTTTTATTTATTAGGTTTGTCATAAACGTCTGTTTCATAATAATCGAATCACTCAGGCATGGAGTATGTGTGTCAAAATTAACATCTCATTACTTGAAATAATTAGGCCAACAAAGACCAGATGTCGAGTGGGAGATGCAGACATATAGCTCTTCTATTAAAGTGTAATCAATTAATACCTTATAAAGTTTTATTGTTGCTATAAATTGGTGCATGAGAGAGACGGCACAACAACAGGATTGATGTTGTTGAGCCGTTACAGGGTGGTGTCTACAGGGGTTAAATTATTGCAGAGTTAATAAAGTCTTGGAATCTTGTTGTGTATGTCAGAGAAAAAAAATATCAGTTCAAATTCTTGTTCATGCATCTGGTTTAGAAATGTGAGAACATCATGATGTCCGAACACTCCAAGTAGGGTGATGAGGATTGTAAAATCAGACTTTTTACCACAACTAATTACTGTGATGCATGAGCAGAAACAGTCATGTCGTGTAATAGTAAAGACAAATGTGTTTTAGTCTTTCCACTGGACCATCAGCTGCTTCTGCCCTACAATCTGGACAGACGTAAATAAACATACCAAGGGCTCCTGCACTTCAATTAATGTTCCAGACTTTAGAAACAATGACGGCTGGTACTGTCATTTCCCATTACAAACTAAAGAAAAAAAAGTCAACTTAAATACTTTTTTCTTCTATATGAGTGAATGAATGAATGAATGAATGGAGATTTATTCATAAAGCACTTTACAACACCTTCAGGGTACCAAAGTGCTTCACAATAGAACAGCATAAAATTACAAAAAGCAGTCAGCAATAAAATACATAAAAACAAATTAAAGAAATTAAAATCCCACCGACTACTGAGCATTAAAAGTCAATCTAAAACAGGGGTGGGCAATTATTTTAACTTGCGGGCCATATTGGGTTCTAAAATTCGATAGAAGGGCCGGACCACAAGCAGATGAGTGGAGTGAGAATGATGTAACATGGAATGTAGATGAAAACATTTATATTGAAAATTATGTTCTAAAAGAGAATATTCTAGAGTTTTTAGTTTAAAACTTTTGTTCCCATTTAGATCTCTCTTTTATTGTGAAGCCCTTTGGTACTTTCAAGGAGTTGTAGTGCTGTATGAATAAAGTTTCATTCATTCATGATTCTTTTATTAAAATAAATAAAATTATTTATGAATTAAAACAATGACCAAATGACACTATGATTTTCGAAGACAAAAATCCAGGAAAAATATACTGATGAATAAAAAAGAACAATAAATAATCGATCCTCTCCCGTCATAATCCTAATAAAGACTTTGAGAGCTGCAACTCTTCACGTCTCACAGTGTCCTGCACTGTCCTCTGTTTCTCATCCAGTAATAATGAAAAGTATGTTTCTCTGTCTTCTGCTGTGGTTACGCATATATCTGCATTACGCTTTCACCAGTACAGAGTTCCCTCATTTATTGCAGGAGTTAGGTTCTAAAAATAACCGAGATCGCTGAAATCCACGAAGAATGATTACAGACGTTTATGGCAGTAAAACTCCTTACTGCCTAAATACACTTTTCTCACACAGACATGAACATTTTCACATTTTTCTCTTGTTTAAATTCTCAAATTTTCATAGAAATTAGGTCCAGGATCTTAGAATGAAAACAAAGATCTGATCGATCACAGATTTCTGATCTGAAGAGCTCCGCGATTCTGTACAGGAGACACGGCACGGACTGAGGAGATTGATTGACAAAGTCTCCAGCCAATCAGGACACAGAACAGGGTGCACTGTTTAAAAAAAGCAGCATGATTGCTCTAAGTAGGGTGGCCGTGGTGCAGCGGCAGGGCGGTCGACCCATGATCATAAGATTGCAGGTTCGATTCCCGCCTTGCACGCCCATGTGTCGAAGTGTCCTTGGGCAAGACACTGAACCCTTCCTTGCCTCTGATGGGAGGTTGGCGCCAGTGTTCGGCAGCGGAGCCGCCATCAGTGTGTGAATGTGTGTGTGAATGTGTGTGTGCATGGGTGAATGGGACTGTGACTGTAGAGCGCTTTGGGCCTTCGTAAGAAGGTAGAAAGCGCTATATAAGTATACGCCATTTACCATTTAAGAAAACGAGCTAAACCGGGAAAGATGAACTGCGACACAGAAAGGGAAGACTGTCTTCTGTTCTGTTTGATAGAGATTTTTAAAGGGTTTCAAATCAGGACACAGACTGCAGAAGGGGGGAATAAAATGTCACGTCTTGATCGTGTGGCCAGATAAAAAAAAAATAACATGGGTCTCTGATATTCTTCAGTGGGCCGGACCAAACATGGAGGCGGGCCGGATCCAGTCCGCGGGCCGCAGTTTGCCCACCCCTGTTCTAAAAGGTACGTTTTTAACTGACATTTAAAGCCTGTAAGGTCAGCGCAGTTCTGCAAGAAAGTTATTCCATAGCTGGAAAAAGCACGTCACCCCCGTGTTTTTGTCATGAACTGGGCACATGAAGCAGATATTGATTAGCAGACCTTAAGACTTTATGGCTGCAGACAGTTAAAATCTCAGTTAAGTAAATTGGTGGCTGCACGATGGCGTAGTGGTTAGCGTGGGTGTGTGATTGCAGACACTCCACCCTGTGACAGAGTGGCGACCTGTCCAGGATGTCCCCTGCCTATGCCCACAAGTGGCACCGGCAGCCCTGTGACCCCAAAAGGGAATAAATGGTAGAAGATGAATGACTGAATGAACAAATTGATACAAGACCATGAAGAACTTTAAAAACAAGCAATAATAGTTTGAACTGAATTCTAAAATCAATAGCCTGTGAAGTGAACTGAGTACTGGAGTGATGTGTTCTCGTCTGGATGTTCCAGTTAACAGTCGTGCTGCTGTGTTCTGGACTAACTGGAGATGGTTAAGTGATCAGTGGGAGACACATATATACAAAGAGTTGTAATACTCAATGCGAGAGGTTATCATGGCGATTCAAGAAAGGTTTAGCTTTAGCTAAAAGGCACAAGTGATAAAAGATCATTTTGACAACATTGTTGATCTGTTTGTCAAATTTAAAACAGCTGTCAAAGATGACCCTTCAGATTTCTAACAGCAGTAGAAGTGTCACCAAAAACAACTCTCTCAGTTTTTGATACGTTTAAATACAGAAAATTCTGTTCTAACCACTGCTTTATGTCATCAATGCACTCTGTTTTGTGAGCTCTCTTTTCTCAAACTGAGGGCTAGATATATCTGCAGATCATTGGCGTAACAATGAAAAGAGACATCAAGCTGTGCAATCACAGAACCAAGAGCCAACATATATATATATAAAAAAAAAAGAAGAACCAAGGATAGAACCTTGTGGTACCCCACAGGACAGAGGAGCCACAGATGGGGAAGCCTCACCAATCCTGACTTGGGTGATTTGACAATTCGAGAAAGAGTTGGAAGAGAAATCAACTCAAATAATCAAACACATCAGAAACAACATATACTATTGACAAGTCTCTTTCACAGGAGACCGTGGAGGCATATGTGATGGCTGCGGATTTACAAGTTTGTTAATTGCAAAAAACAGCACTGATTAAACAACTGGTTGGTGGAGATTAAGTCCGCAAAATACTGTGCTTTGGCCTCTTTGACACAGTTCTGATATTCAGTTTGGGGATCTTGTAAAATCTCAAGCGAGACGTGCGGTTTGTCTTTCTTCCAAGTCCTCGCAGCCTGCCTGCAACTTTGCTAAGTGGTGCGAGTGTTGCTGCTTAACCAGGGATCGAATCTTGGTTTGGACAACCTCTTTTGAGTGGAGCAATAGAGGTCAGTTATTTTAGAGCAGGTGGAATAAAATGAAGACAGCATGTTATCAGGAGGGAGGGGGAAATTATGCAGTTCAGAGCAAATCACTGAACGGCATGTATAACTATACCGGCTATATATAACTATATGGAACTATATAAAACACAGAAAAACAGGATCAAGTAGCAAAATCTTTGACATTTACAGACAAAATTGAATATGCAAATTAATTGATTTACTTTGCATTTGTTTACCATATTTGATGACCACAGAAGGGACATTTCATCTGTATAGTGATGTATTCTAAAACAAACCAATCATCAGACATCCACACAACTTGAACAATTGTAATATATTGAATATTAAGTCATGCACATTTACCATCATCTGATGCTGAAATTGACAGATGAGGATGAGATGAAGTGTGTCAAATGCAGTTACAGTGATGTCATTCAAAGTTTGTTTACCCTAGATAGGGTTTATTTCTGTCACACAGCAAATCTAATTCCCCAGCTTTTCATTTAGTTACGTTGCATCTAATAGCATGTAGGCGTGGCAATGGCAGCAACAATTTTTTAAATAAATTACTTAACTGTCACTCGTTCTAAAATTGACTTACAACCAATAAACATCAATTAAGCCTTAAAAGCTATAAGATGGAAAAATCTGTTTTAACATTTGTTACCTTTCTTGCACCAATTGCCTAATCCGCAAAGCATACTCACATGTAAAAAATACATTAAGGAATCCTACCGCTTTCTCCTTGACATTCATCATAATACTTGATGAAGAAAAACGTTTTAAAAATCTAAATGGTCCTGGGTACTGTGGGGCAAAGGCGGGTACACTCTAGACAGTCTGTCGCAGGGCCCATGGAGATGGAGCGCTCGTGATCACAGTGCCGGCTCCCGGGAGGCGAACTGGCAGCCAGACAGAGGCCCGCTATGGGGAACCAGCATTCTAAATAACATCCTGAACTTTATGATATTTTTCTTAATTCCATCGAGGCAATAATAAAAAAGGTTGGCTGGTTTTTTTCTTGTTTTTGTTTTTACAGCAAGCTTTCAAACTTCAAACAAATTAAGTTTAATCTTAAGTACTTGTTTCCAAAAGCAAAATCCAGCTTAGGATGCATTTGAAATAAAGCAATGTGCCATCTTCTGTTTTCCTGCACTCTGGATGGGGCAGGTCAGGGAAGCTCCCAATGTGCATGCGCTCCTGGGCCGATGTGACATCACAACAGCTCCTTAAATATTGCAGATACATATCACAAAAAACAATGGGCAATGTCTTTTGTGGGATTAAGAACAGTTGGAGAATAATCCAGAATTCAATGATTGTAGCATCAGTTAGTTCTAAGACCCATCCATGTGTACATCATTACACCTTCAAAGAATTATATAATGACTTCAGGGCCATAAATGTTCAATTATGTAATCTAAATGCAAATTATCGTGTTTAACGTGACAATGCTCTCAGTGTTACGTCCCATTATCACTGTCAGCTGTAAGAGCTTCCTTTATTATCTTGTGTCAGAGGATTATTTGTCACACACCTGTGTTCGTAAGTAGACCTGAAAAGCACATGCCTAGTTGCACAATAAAAAGTGAGATTTAAAGGTCAGTATGTGCATTTCACCTTTTCAAAAAGCCCACATTCAACTCGTGTTATTATGCTCAATTCTTTGCTTTGCGATGGAAATCTTTTCTTCCTCCCAAAAGAAAAACTTTTTTTCTCTTCTGAGGAAAAACATGAATACTGCATGACATACTGGATACATACTGGAATGCTTGTGTTTCAGAATATTTTATAGATATAGTCCACTGAGAGGCCTTCCATGGACATTGATAGAAAGATAAGCATGTTAATTTAAAGAAAACGTCAATTCTCTGAAGGCTCAACGGCATTACTAAGGGACCTTCCAGAATGATTAATATCTAACATTAATAAGATATATTTGTCTCCTGGAAGACGGACACCATTGATTTTTAGAAGATCTAAAAAAAGGAACAGTAAAAATTGAAGCAGAAACATATTCTTCTAAAGTAAAATGTAATAAACTATAGAGGAAAAAAAGACATCATAGAATAAACCTCTGAGTTCATATTCCACTAAAAATCTAGTGGTTTACATCCAGTAACTGCTGCTATTTTACGTCTTCCAGTAGAACATTGGAGACTTGGAAACATTAAATACCAACTCCAACCATCCTCCGATCTATTTTAAAAGGGTTCCCATTGGTATTTTAATTGTTGTTGTGTAGTTTTCTAAGACAGTTTTAGCAGAGCAGCAGTAGTTCTTTAGAGATTCACCTCTAAGTTGTGGGCGGGGCTATCGGTGCAGAGTAAGTCTACTTTTATTTCCAGACATCCCATTGTTTACACTCTCTCCCGCTAGCTTACAGCCTGTAGCGTGGCAACCAAAATGGCGAGCAATATCAGAGCTTTTCAGCCGTTAATCTACAAGTGGATGCATCAGAATGGAGCGGAGAAGGGAGCTTGTGGCCGTTTGTAGTTTGTGTGTAACTACTTCAAGCCTTTTCAAACATTTATTTTATTTGCTACTGGTTCATGAAGATTAGAATAATAAATACTCAAGCAAAGTTTTAATCTTAATTGTCTTTATACATCTCCTCCATCATGAAAAAATGCTAAAAGAAAATGTTAAAAACACCAAAAACCCAATTTTCATTGGAGTGGGTCTTTAAAATAAGACTGCAGGTCAGTGCTTCAGTGTGGTGGAAACAACAAAACTTGAAAAAAATTAAATAAAAAGGAACTTCTAATTAATCTCATGGGGTCATTGTGCTCTCTTTCCCCTTCCCCCATCTTTCTTGTTATAAAACATGGGTTTGCAGTACAAAAAGACTTACCAAGGGGCAAATGGGAAATTAATGAACCGTTTTTAGAAAAGGACAGGAAAGGAACTTGTTTCAAGCTGGCATCAAGCTTCGTCACACAGTTAGAAAGAGAGATACATTTTGGAGATGCATTAAAAGGATAAGTAGCCACTAAGCACTCAATTCTTCATAAATGTGAACCTGTTTGTGTACTTCATTTCCTTAAATGTAATTCAATTTCTCTCTTCACTAGAAGAGAGTCAATGTGGCCGCTATCACCAGATTGCCATTTGAAGACCAATTGTAAGCCTCTCAAGAGGAGAAGCCCCAGGAACTGAGCTGCAAGCCTGGGATCATAATGATCAAAGTGAAATGTTTGTCGACTGAAATCAATAGCATCAGGGTGCCTGGAAATTGCTATTAAAGATTTACATCGATTAGGTAGCAGTAGCACAGTGACTGAGCAAGTGGTTTTGCAGACTTGAATCAGAGAATGTTTCCTAAGTCATGTTGTCATCTTTTGAGGGATTAACTTGGCTGAAATGTAATCAAAGGGGTAACCTCCAACCAGCACCACTAAAGCCAGGGCATAAGCACCAAAACCTGCAGCTCCTCAAACTGGTTTTTACAGCAAGTGAAATCACAGGGACTCTTGAAATGCACATGTTTATAACAAATAAAAAAAGGAGATAGGTGGAGCCTGACTGAAAAGGCAGTTTATTAACTTTTCCTATTTGTGCCAAATATACTGGAAGTGAACACTTGTGTACTTCACCATTTGAAATAATAAAAACCCACTGGGGACCTTTTTTCCTGCAGGTCTGAACTTTAAACATTTCAAACTTTGACCGCAAGGCAATATCAACCTAGAGCTAGAATCTTGAGGCGGAATAAATCACTTAGCAACCAGAGCCTCAATAAATGCTCCTGCAGGCCGGAGTGGTCCTCCACCTGGGACTTGGCGCGCAGTGACTTGGCGCGCAGTGGGGCTGGTAGAGGTTTTCCGAATGACAGAATTTGCACTCAGTGTATTTAAACACGCAAATAGCAGTGACGCTGACAGATTTTTTTAAGAATGTATTTATATTTTTTGGTTACTTATCTTTAATGGCATGTAATCTGTCCACATGTCCTTCGCTATCAACGTAATGAGCATTAAAGACTCATTCCAATGAAAATCATGTTTCTGGTGTTTGTAAAATGTTCTTGTTCCATTTTCCTGATGATGGTCTATATAAAGACATTGAAATGAAAACTGAATTTGTGAGTATTTTTTATATGAAATTGTAGTGAATCAGGGACGAAGAAGAAAAATGCCATTTGATAAAGCTTGTAGTTGTTACGTATAAACTATAAACAGGCTATAAGCCCCCAGCTCTGATGCATCCCCTTGCAGGAAAATAAATCCACATATTTTTTGCTTTCTTGGTCTGAGGTGGCATTTGGCTTATAACTGTACTTGTGGATAGCCCAATCTTACTCACTATTTTAGCTGCACCGCTAATGTTAGGTTGGGTTTGTGAGGGGCTGTAAGCTAGCGTGAAAGAGTGTAAATAAAGGGATGATGGGAACAATCCCATCCACTCACAACTCAGAAGCAAGTTTCTGATGACCTACTGCCGCTCTGCAGAACCTGTCATATAAAACGACAAAGAATTTTAGATTTTATCCTTAAAATGCTATGATCATAATTAAAAGACCACTGGGAACACTTTTGCACTAGATTAAAAGATGATCAGAGTAGGATTTGACAATGTATTATAAAACCAGGAAGCTTTATGGGATGCCTTTACACACAGGAATTCCAATTCATCTTTACAATGTGGACTTGATGACAGACCTGGCAAGAAAAGCATTTCTCTTTAGATAGTAAAGCATTGTGAATATGAATAAAAGTGAATGAAGGAAAAAATATTTATTTTAAGTATTCTAATTTCATTGTAGTTTCTCTTGCAATAACCTTTTAAAACATTCAGGTTAGGAAAAAGGCCAAAAGTTAATCTGGTCAATCAGAATATTTTTTTCTGTCAATTTATAGAAGAAAAAAAACTTGACTTAAATTTCTTTCAATACAGTTTTCTTATTGTTTGTTACAATGTAAATTTAGAATCACTAAATTATTAGAACAGCACGTGGCATTCAATCCTAGTTTTTTTCTTAACCATGATCACATTAGTCTTTCAACTATATTCAACATTCAAAAAAACGTGCAGTCGTTCTTGTGCCGATCACACACCTATTTGACAACATCTGTATGTCATCATTCAATATCCATTACACTTCCCAATAAACAGCCATTGGCAGCTTCTTTTCCTGGCTGGTGTTTGGTGTGGTGGTGGAAAAACAGTTCTCATCACTGTGGAAACTTTTTCTCAACAGGGTATCATATCTCAGTGAATCCCAAAAGTTAATGACCGTTGTGCCATAGAGAGTTGCTCTGTTTTTCACCAGATGCAAGATTTTTGGAATTCCCCAGATTCTAATGTGCGCGAGAACAGCAGTTTTTCAGCTCAAGTCTCAGGCAGCATGTAGCATCCCATTAGCTTTGGTAACTGATCGGGTGTGACAGACATAAAACCTGACACGTGCTGCAAACGTCTAAGATGCATAACATGCTGTTTCTTATGATACTGGAAATATGCAGAAATGACTTTCTGCATCTCCAAGTATTTATCTCTTACCTGACTTCCACGATTTACCACCATTTAGTTCATTTATTAATTTTTTGGTGGAAAGGATGTTGTGATCTCCCACACAGGCAAACTATCCATACCTACCTATCTGTAACCATGACAATCATTTTATTTATTTTTATTGTTTTCTTTGATGATTGATGCACTTTTAATCCCGAAGCAATTGACAATGATTTTCTGTTTTTATTGACAGAATGATGCACTTTGCATGTATTATTTATCATTTAGTAGTAAATTTTACCATGGAAATGTTTAAATATATTGTGCTGATCAAAGAACACTTTTAAACATTTTGTTGTACCAGTGACAACAACAAATAAAGTATTATAATATAGTATTGGAAAAAAAACTACGGATAAAAAATAGCATAATATATTTAGGTAAAATGTTTAAATTGTGTGATTTATCAACTTAAAATATTTAAACAAACACGTAAATTGCCCAAGTGAGAAATTAACGAAGAGCCTTGCAGAAGTTAAATCATTGCAGGAGAGCGTTTAACATGACACTTGTATGCATGAACACACACACAAAGACTAGAATAATAACACACACTCTACAGCAGACTAGAATACCGCAACCAACTAACCCCTGAGCGTCACCACAAAAGGACCACAGTGTAAGCTCTGCTTTATCTGCTCTTTCCCTTTGCCCCCTTAGCACTGACAGCTGCTTCCTAACGAAGCCCACTCTCATCCAAGCAGACCATGTGATAATGAGGCTCTGCCCAGAACTACAGGCATCCAGGGAGCAGTGTCAACAGCTCAGAGCTGACCTCCTGAACAGGCTTGTTTCTCCTCGTTCACACAGAGCAAAAGCTACACCTCATTGTTTGGGTGGAGAGCAATCCTTGCCTAAGGGGATTGCCCATGTCCAGTACTTACCCTAAGCTGAAACGGCATAGAGGCCTAACATGCATACATAGAATATGTAGGTATTCATGAATGTGCACTCATCAGTGAGATCGCACATGTAGGCGAGGACACAGTACATACACAAACATGATGCAGAAGAGGATTACAAGTGATACACATCCATGCTCAGACTATTGTGTTAAATCTCAGTTTTTCTGAAAATTTAAACATACTGGGGAATCAGCAGACCTCACTTGTATAATGTTTGGTATCAGCACAGAATAAATCAAAACAGTGTTGACAAAAAAAAAAAAATATGAACCAAGCAGAGGCACAAGTCTTCATGGAGAAAAACTTTCTGCATCGTCTATTCATACTGACTATAAGGTGGTGCTTAGCTTCTCCTCCATTAACAGCAGACCACAGTGTGGAGGACTCTTTCCAACGTAACTACATGAATATATTTCACCATTGTTGAAACAAAATGTATACTATTCAGCTTCTAATGGGGCATTGTCCTAGTAAGCAGACAATAAAACTTGGGGAAATAGTGGCTTTTGCTTCTTCAGGGGAGAAAACTTTAACAAATCCTGAAAAAGATTTATCCAGTGACATATCGCTAATCCATTCATCCTACGAAAAGACCATCTAAAAGCACTAGTTTGTCTTTGCTTTGGTTGGTCCCACAAACCCTACATTAATCACACTGGATAAGCTCTGCTGTTGACAACAGACACCCTTTGTAATGAATGAGTCAACTGATCGGAGCCAGCTTTACAGACGAGAAGCAGAATCAGAGCAGCTGAGGGATAACTGCTCGGAAAATTCAGTAAATAGGTTTTAAAATCATCACTGTGTTTGTTTAACAGGAAATCTCAACAGGCTCTGCCCCACTTAAATTAAATTAATCCACTCAATCAATGAACAATTCAGGAGGAAATCATCTGGAGGGAGCATGTCCCACTAAAGTTTGGTGGCAGTGTGTTAATCACTAAAGGGGATACTCAGCTAGACCCTTAAATACTAACTGGAACACATCTGTCCAGCTTGGAATTTTACTTATAAAACTTATCCCAACTTGGGATTTTTAAAAAAGGAGATCAAAAACCAAACAGAAAACACGACAGGAAATTTAAGGCATTGGAAAAAAAATAGCAAAGGTGGACTAATGCTTCAACCAATCTTAATTTACATAAATCCCTATTCAACACATTGCAAAAACCGCAGACAGCATGCCTTGCATTGCCAAGTGTGATTGTCTTAATAAGTCGTCCGGCATCATTCAACATCTCAGCCAACAAAAATCACCAGAAAATGTGGTAGACCACATGCGCACAGATGTGTTTCATTTTCTGAATTAATTTGAAACACATTACCAGCATCATCAGTGGCAACAAAATAATGTGAAAAATTCTCCACTCACCTCTTAGCAGCTGCGGGCAAGCAGTGTGGCTCGAGCCATCAGCACACCTGCTGATGCACTTCTGAAAGCCAGCTGCACGACTCGGGCCCTCAGTGTGAGGCGAGGCTCCTCAAAGTTGGAAAAATATTCACAACTTAAAAAAAAAAAAAAAATCTCTAGAAACTGAATTATTTCCAACATGTCAAGGCCTCTCCTTACACACGTGCACTTCCTGAAACTTTTTCTGGTTGCAGTCTATAAATAAGCGGTTGGTGAGGACCAAAGCCCATGCTGTCAGGAAGACCTTCCTGTGGAGGACTCCAAAAGAGGAGGCTAAAGATGAGTGGAATAAATAAACAGCAAACTGGCTTTAAAAAATAACTAGAGAACCTAAAAGTGACAAAACCTAAAACACTAAGAAAAAAAGCGACGAGACAGAGAAAATGATAAAGGAATTACACCCACGGGCTGACGTGAAGGGACTAATTAACTAACAACTGTAAATAATTAGTGAGAGCTGCTTCTAACCATGCAGAAACTTTAAACAAGCATACATAAAAACGTACATGAACCAAAACCCGATCTTCACACAAACCAAACACACGTAGAATACATGACATATCAGACCAAAATCAAAGCCATGCAGTAGAAGCCAGAACAGGAATGCATCAGGAACTTATAATAAACCTAAAAATCAATCAATATTTTTCCTCAAATTTATTTTTGGGTTTTTAACAGTTAGATATCTTTGATTTTAGTTTTTTATAGGTTGTTCATTAGTCTATATTTTTTTATCATTCTTCAACTGTAAACAGTCAACTGAACTGGAATTTCATTTTTAACAAACTAAAAACCATTTCCAATGACACAAACAATCTCAGGAAATTCTATGGGGAAATTTAACAAAGAAAATAGAAGACATGCAAATCGTCCACATAGGTCAATTCCTAAAATTTACAAATGTCTTTAAAACAAAACCCAATTTACCAGGTTATTTGTGAGGAGCATCTTGCTTTTTTGTAGAAATTTTTAGATTCTTGTGCAGACATTTATAATAATAATAAAAAAAATATTAAATGATTTTGTTAAATTTTAATGGACGGAGAGGAAATTTTTGGCGTGAACCTTTTAATTTCTTCATGTTTTTCCAACGTACCCTGATCAAATCCATTTAAGTGCTTTGTGATCACACACTGCTGGCCATTTCCTCTGTAGAGCAACGTTAGGTCTTCTGTGCTGCAGATGGCAACACGTAAGAAGATTAAGGAGGAAGTGCAGCCATCGTGGTTGCAATTTAACAGTTTAACAACCACTTGAATTAGAGATAAAATCCTACTGGGTTGTTCTGCGAACAGATGTGATGACTTGAGTTACTTCCCTCTTTACCATGAAGCTTTGCACAAATCCTGAAGCATATGCAGCCTAATATATCCATCTCTGTCTAGACATGCTACTGGAGGATACACACTTCGATTCTCTTAATTTGACAATAAAAACACAGAATTGTTCTGTTCATACTTATGTCCAGTCATCATAAAGCAAGAAGTCTGCAATGACATTCTAATTTAATTACTGCAATAGAGACCTGTTTAAGGCTGTCAAAAGCCGGAGAGTAATAGACTTACTCAGCCTGATTATCTCCTTTTCTTCCTGCAGCTGTGCTTCATCTTGGAGACTGGGACTCCCAGTCATTTCATTTTGTTCCCCAAATACACTTAAAAATACTTCTAAATATGGCAGATAATTAAATCTGTACCACAGGGAAGTAGCCTCAAGCTATGTATACCTGAGAGAATATAGCATATATGAGAGATCTGGGACACGGCGAGGAGGATGGCAGCAAAGCTGGTCTGAGTATTCCTACATCTGCAGCGCACATTATGGTCATTAATGAAACATGCCACACAGAACAAAAAGTTGACACCGTCTCAGTCCTGCCTCAAAAATGAAACAACTGAAACCAGGTCTGTCTTTGTGTGGTTTTTCCATAACGAAAAAAAACAAAAACAAATTCCTGATGGTTAAAGCTGAACAGCAGGAACTACAGCAACCACAAAAGCTGGTGGTGGAGCTGCTTTGTTCTAGTTTTAGGTAACATTGGCAACTCCCATGAGATATCAATGCAGACAACTTTTTAATGACGAGATTAGGATTTATTGTACTTCATGAGGAAAATACATAAATACCATATGAGGTTCTCTGTTGCATGTGTGCCTTTGGAGGACAACCTTCTACACAAATTCTTCCAAAAGTATTGCCTTGCCCTGCATAGCTCAATTCTGGTCCTTGAGATCCTCCAACCTGCCTTGTTTCTATTCTAACAGTTCTTCCTTAACCCCCTGTTGATTTACTGGTTCAGGTGATTTCATGGCTTAATTGATTGAACTCAGCTACTCCAGGTAATCAGCAGCAATTAAAGCCCCAGTCCCACTGAAAAGGGTCTGCACACAGCAGCAGGGTTCCAGCATGCCTTTTGTTGTCCTGCTGGAAGCACTTTCAAGCAGAGCGGCCTTGACCCACTTCTGAGCTTGTGCGATAGCCTTAATCTTGTAGGACAATCTGCGTCTTAAAAAATACGTCAAACGTTCAGAAAGTACAGCACCTGTCTGATGTTTGCCCAGGAAAACCTTCTGCAGCCTGCGTTGTGTGAATTTTACAATGGATTACTATGGGGTTTGATATGGTAATTTGTACAAACTGCATTATTTACAAAGTTGGATTCATGGGAATATTTATAGTAATTGCTTGTCATCTCGGTTTTCACTGTTGCAATGGTAGTTTAAAAAAACAAAAAAACAAGCAATTTTTTTTTTTTTTTGCTTGTTGTTCTTTAAGGCAACTTCATATGTGTACTGGTGCTTTATAAATAAGCTGAATCAAATTAAATTCATCTTTTCTGTAAATTTACCAAAAAGGCCATACTGAAGGGAAACAGATCTTGCCTCCTTTATGTGATATCCTGAATAAGTTGACATTTCTGGGCTGCAGTGCTCTGGAAACACAGAACCAGTGTAGATTGCTCATCCTGCAGGCGCTGGGAGGTTACTTCTGGACCAAGATGTGGTGCGTTCAGTGGGACAGGTCATACGGATTACAATTTTTTCACAATAAAGCGCTCCCGTTTAGAGTATGTGCTACTTTGCAAATGCAGTAAAAAATGTGTTTTGCACTAGCTTTGTATATGCATACTTTTGTATGCTTAACTGTAGTGATCACACTTTTAAATATCCACTCCAATAAAAATTGTGTTTTTAAAATATTCTTGTAGCATTTTTCTTATGATTGAGGGCATATATAAAGACAATTAGGCTGTAAGCTAGCAGGAGACTGTGCAAACAGATGATGGGAAATGGGGCCAGGCTTACTACGAACCAACAATCCCACCCATAACTCAGAGGGAAATCTTTAGCCTCTGCCTCTCTGCAGAAACTATTCCTAAAAAAACAACACAGCTTTTTAAATTTTGGCTAAAAATAGCATAATCATAATTAAAAGACCATTGGGGACATTTTGAAAACAGATCCAACGATGATTGGAGTGGGACTCTAAATGCAGGAGTTTTATTAATCATGAAAAGCCTGGTTCACCATACAATCTCCTTATAACTAATGGTTTGTCCTTTAGTTGTTTATAACCAATATCTAATAGTAACCAGACTTTTTGTTTTACAAGTCAGAATAGCCAGTGATGTGACAAAGTCTATCCAATGAGTTACATGAGTCAAAATGACCGCTACAGTCCCAAACAAGTCGGATCCACGCCGCAATCCTCAATGAATAATTTAATCCTTAAAGTATGCATCAAAGCTGCACACCAGGTGTTGAGTCTCCCCAACAGCTGCCTCACAGCTCTGCTGACAGTCAAAGATCAAGCAAAATGATTTTCTCCAAATGTTCAACAAAACTGTGTCTGGATGATAACATTATGTTGGTTTACAATCATTGCAGCCAAAAGGCATTCCTCCTCGCTGTCTGTTCTGCTCCTCTTTGAGGAAACTACAGTGAAACAGTAGCTTGTTGTGATGAAAGGTAAGGCTTAAATTCAAGGGAAGGTTCCTACATATAAGACAGCTTGATCTTTTCCCAGAAAAATTAAAATCACATTGTGCTTGCTGGTCCTTGTACTGGCAGTGTTTGTCTGGTTGTTACTATTATCACTTAGGAAAAGCTATCAGTGATTAACAGTGGCAAGAAAATATTTTTCCACAAAATTTAACTTTTGACATCAATCAGGATTATTATCAGGATCCAGAAATTTTTAAACTTGGCTGGTTTCCGTGTTGCCTTGGACTGCTCAAGTCTTGGATTCCACAGAGAAAAGAACTTGTTTTGCTTTAATTCTTTTTGCATTTTTATTTTTTTAATTTGAGAGCCACTGACAACTCTAGTAAAGCAGAAACCGCAAGTGCAAATCTTTCACAAAATCTGTTCACCAAACCTGGCAAAGCCATATCAGAAATCCTTCATAAAGGAATAATCTGTTCTGACAAACAACAAGTTCTGCAAATACTTCTCAAACGTGAAGTAAAATACAGAAAACAGACAGCAAAAGATAAACTTAGAAAATACTCCTTAATCTCATATTTGAGATTATTTGAGATTAAGAGACATATTGAAAGTCGGGGAAGGATGATAAAGAAGCCCATCATTATTTCATCTGAATTAAAATGACGTAACTGTGTATTTTCCAAAATTCAACAGACATTTTTACAAGCCTGCCAGTCAGTCTCCTGAAAACATGACGCAGTTCTTTTTATATGACGTGTTAATTGCAATGTGTCCACTTATTTTGTGCTTTTAAAATGCATTTATCAAAGGTTATTTTTTTTATTTGAAATATGCAAAGATTTTTGATCCTAATGAAATAAAGTTGCATTTTCAATGTGTGCTTGAAACTTGATGGCAAGAGAAATTGGTATATGGTGATAAAAAATGCAAAATAAAAAGTCAAATGTAAACTAAATGAGGGTGAATTGTTGAAACAAATTCTGAAAGGGATTCAGGCAATCTTTTTTCATTGACTTATTCAACCATGTTACTGTGAGAAGCAAATGATGCAGCTTCCCTGAAACTAACTACATTTTCCAACTTAACAGGAAGGCGAGGGCTCGCCAAACGCTGCGGGCTGACCAAACAAATCACAGCAGTGGATCCACAGGCACTTCAGAGTAAATTGTTGTATTACCCAAAGGCAATCCCCCTCCCTCCTCTATCAGTCAGAAATAATGATTAAAAAAAAATAAACACACATTGCAACAAATTCTAATTGCAGGCTAAACAAGTGACAAGCAACAGAGTTTGATGAGGTTAATTTGGGGGGGAAAAAAACTACTGTAAAAACTGTTATGACTCATAATAGTTTTTTAGCGTTTCTCTACATGTTACATTTTGCAAAAAATGGACAATTGAAGTAAAATCATTTTTTCATTTAGAGATTCCTCTAAACTTAAATAGTAAAATAAAGCTGTAATTAATCTTTTTTTAAACAAAACAAAAACATTTTAAATTTCTTTGTATCTTAATTTTTATGGAGTTTATTGGTTTTAACTTCTTAGATGTAGTCTATGCTTGATACATTTGTGCAAAATTCACGTAAAGACCACAATTCTTCTCACTTTTTTCACATACAAACACGTGTGACCAATTTTTATCTGTGCAGTACGCACAAAATGTACGAAGTGACACTCCCTTAAGTTTGTTAACTGTGTACACTTAGAGTAAGGTATCAAATCTAAAATACACTGCAACTTTTAAGACACTCTTGGATAGTCACTTATTGTGTAGGGTGACATCTTAAAAAATAAAATTTAAAAGACACGTTATGGACTATATCAGATTAGATTAAGCTCAAATGATCCACAATATAGTGTTCTGAAAGTTACAAAGCTCGGCCAGCACCCCAAAAAAGCTTGCATGTAGTCATTGTCCGTATTCAATTGCAAGCCAACAGGTTAGATAGCAGGCTTTAGACTGAATGCATTTGACTGTGTGGCCTTGGTGGAGACCTGACTAAAATTAATATGACTCCATCCATTTAAATTTAATTCAGTCTTGGCTCACCGATACTCTCTTACACTCTTTATGACATATTAAAAAAACATTTTAAAAGGTGCTTTGTCGAGTTTTGCCTGCTGGCAGAGTGCTGTTGTGGTTAGCACTGTTGTCTCAAAGACATTTCTCAGCAGAGGCCTTTCGTGGAACTTGCTTGTGTGTATTTCCTCAATGGACTATGTTTCCTCCACAACAAATGCATGCAACTTCATTATTAAAACAAGCATAACTATTAGTGTTTACCATGTTCTGTGCTCCATGTTAAAAAGGTTGTATGCACAGATGAAAGTATTTGAATGAGTTCAGCATTATTTTATAAAGAAATGCTCCAAAGCTGGTTTCAGTCTTGCTTCATTAGGCTGAAAGGATGCAGTTAAACTTTAAAATCAAGTAAATCATTTCATAATGGCCATCAGCTCGCAGTTGTCAGCAGTTCTTGCAAACAAATGAGTTTCTTTTATGGACACTTTTTATCATGTTGTCACGGGAACAATCAAACACTCCAGTGGATATTTGCTTTGAGATGTTCTAGTAAAAGAAAAAAAAACCTGCCAAATAAGATAAAGTAAAGTAACAGCAGATATTTTAAATCACAAACCAGTCAGCCTTAGTTGATTTTTATGTAGACTATTTAAATTGAATAGCTCTGCATTTCTTTTTTGCAGTTGTAAATTTGAATAAATTGTATTTCTCTACCACACTCTCAGGGCACCAAGATATTTTTACAATGATAGAATCAAACAACAAATGACAGGAAAACAACAAGAAAACAGCAGCATAAGTGGGACGGAAAGAATATAACACTCAATACACTAAGCCAGTGGTCCCCAACCCCCGGGCCGCGGACCGGTACCGGTCCGTGGGTCATTGGTACCGGGCCGCACAGAAATAATAAATAACTTACTTTACTTCCGGTTTATTTATACCGGAATCTGAAAGATAATTTTTTTTTTTTGAAAAATTGCCCGATTCTCTGTCACATCCGTCTATGTCACCATTAACGCAGGCCAAGGCCCTCTTCTCGGTCAAGTGATAGGTTACCACTAAAGTAAAACCCTGGAGCTAGCAAAATGAGTAAAAACAAACGTCTTTGGAAAGTTTCTTTGCCAAGGGGAAAACGTCCAGCCAGGAGACAGAAGAGGAGCCTTCCACTTCCAAAAAAAGAAAGCTACATTTTATAGACAGTACTTCCTTTTTGCAGCATGAGTGTGGGAAGGGGGGAGGATGATGACACCTGTGCAGTGTTCTATCTATCTGAGTCAAATTTAAAGCTCTGGGTTTGTTTTGTCACGTATCTGTTCCTCCTTTTGCGTGGCGTTGCTACAGTAATCCTCCGCCAACATCTTAAAGTGTGGATGCCATGCTTTGAACAACTTTGTCAAATAAAAAAGCCCTTTAAACGCTGATTCTATTGATACCAATAGTTTGCGTCGAAAAAAATCCGAAGCATATGAAAAATAGACATCTTTCGAAGGAATCAGAGATTTGGATCTGCCGCTAGAGCGCAGGCTGGAAGTGAACCCGATATGACCTGTGACGTCACGAAAGGGAGTTGCCTTTCGCAGTTGCGCTTAGGACAGCATGTAAACAAAACAGGTAGTCTTCGTTTCTCTCGTGTTTAAATCTGTTAATCATCAACATGCCAAGTCGTTGTGTGGCAGCTGGATGTAGCAATACATCTAGTGAAAGTGTATCTGTGTATAAAATTCCCAAAACAAGAAACGCTGCTGAAAAGGGGAAAATTTAAGAAGGTGGACGGCGAAGGATTTTTCCCTCCAGATCTGCAGGAGAGAAGTCTGTGTTTTCGAAGGGACAAAAACCGGGACACAAACGAAGAATTTTGAACGGAGAGTTGGGAGGAGGATCTTGGCTTCTGAGTCGAGGAAAGGCGGGTGAGCTGGAAGCGAGCGAGCCGTTTTCTGGGTCGGACAGGACGGCGCTGGAGTCGAGAGCGGAGGCTGCTAAGCTAGTGTGAGGCTGCTAAGCTAGTGTGCATCACGATGGATCACATTGAGGCGAAGTAGTCGTGTTTTCTGTTGTCCTTGGATCCAACTGGAGTATTTCAACGCACTCAATGTTTTGCAAGAGAAGCAACAGTTCTGCAACGTTTTTTTTCTTTTGCTTTGAGGTGCCGGTACCGTGAGTAAACTGAACTGTGTGTGTGTGAGCGCTCGCGCACGAGAAAAGGTTTCAAACTGGTTCAAACAGGTAAAACTGTTAATGTTCTGCAGTTGTTAATGGTATAAGGTGACTTTGTTAACTAAAGAGTAGTAATATCTGGGAAACTTTTATTATTTTGTGACATTTATTTTGTAAATTGGGTTGAAAACCAGTGTTTACCTTTGTTTAGATTAGGCCAAAAGGGGACATTTTGAGTATATTTTAGGGTAAGTGGAGTAATTTAGTTTTATACATTTTTTAGACTTACTGGAGTCTAGCCGAATCTTCATGCTGGCTATCGTCATCGGCATCACTAGACCTACTACTTTCTGCTATACTATATCCTCCTCACTTTCGCAAAAGGGTTCGAATCGATACGGTTGCAAAAGTGACTCATCATCATGATAATCTCCGCAACTTTCCTCTTCATCTTTCTGTTCATCTGATGATAAACCGCTAATAGAGACGGTAGCATCACTCTGTGCTTTGCTATCGGTGCTAGCCATGTTGTCTGCCTTGTCTTCCTTTCGTTACGTCACAAACAGGGGGGCGAGAATTCGGCGGAATGCGTGAAGCCGGCGGCCGTCCTCGTTGTTTATATTGCGTTTTTCGCTATTTATTCTTTTTCGAAAAATATTAAAAACAATCGCAACATGAAATAGAGACTATTTACTATATTTTGGCTTATTAAAATAGACCATGTCACCCACACTTTAAAGGCCGGTCCGTGAAATAGAAAAATGTGCAACAAAGTTTATTGAAAAAAAATACATAAACCGATCCGTGAAAACTTTGTGTGACGTCATACCAGGCCGTGGCGCTAAAAAGGTTGGGGACCACTGCACTAAGCCACCTAAGTCAATCCAAAACTCCAAAAACCTTTGATTTTAAAATAGTATGATCTGATGTCTTACTTAGGTATGAAGTGACATAAGCTCTTCTAATCCAATAAATATTTTTATTTTTGGCATAAATTGCACTTCAGGATGTGAAGGAATATTAAAAAATGCTCCTTTGTCTAATATAACACATATTAGAGATATTGTGGTGCCAACAAACATCAACCACTAATAACAACAACACAAAACCTGATTAAAAAAAGTGAGAAGAACCCCCTGCATAGTTTCAAAAAAATAAATCAGGTTGCATTGTTGCATTTTTGTTTTTTAGTGCTTTATCCAAATTGTAGTGCTAGACATAAACGCCTCGCTAAAGCAGGCCATAAATCCTGTCTGTGATTTACAAACCTGTGGTGTACAATTTTTTTTAATTGGCTTAACCTGCTGGAGCCAGCAATGCAGTTTCATCTACTGAAGGCAAACAGCTTGGCATCCAGTACTGTAGTGATTATAAGGAGGAGAATTTGGGCTAAGTAGTGGTTATCAACCTTTTATAGTAGAAATTAGAGTGACACCCCTTCAGTTAATAAGATTGGAATAAAAAAACGAGTTTTGTATACTATAAAAAAAAAAAAAGTCCCATTACTTGTCATGTACCCGTGTGTGAAATGTGTTTTACTACATTTGACCCATCCTCTGGGAGAGCGGTGAGCTGCAGACATAGCCACGCTCAGGAACCATTTGGTGGTTTAACCCCCTAATCCAACCCCTTTATGCTGAGTGTCACTTTGTCTCATTTTTTGTATTTTTATTTTCTTGAGAAGGTAAATCACATTCAGCTTTACACTACAAAATTATACATAAATTGTGCTTTCTCATCTATACCAAAAAGCAAAAAGAAAAATGAGAAGTAAAAAACAGAAAAAAAAGAAGACAGAAAAAAAGGGAACACATGGGGTAGACTGCATTAACTATAACTGTCAATATTATAAGCTATATAGTCTAAAGGTTGTGGCAATCCCTGACGGAATGTGCCAAAAGGTGCACAACACATGATACAAAAGTCGATTCTTTTAAAAGTCTTGTTGTGTCTCTTTCAAAAGGTTTATTGAAAATAAATGTGCTCTCCTCATATGGCCCACCTCCTTTAGGAAAGGTCACACAGTGGTTAGTAGCATTTGGTGGTTTACAAGCATCAAAGATGATGCCACAGTGGTTCTTCCCTGTATTGCGGTTCATCTTTTGTAGTTTCGCTGTTTTGCCGGTACATGCATGCGTTTCTTATTTTTTCTTCTTCTGCATTCTGATTGGCTTTACACAGATGTGTTTAGTTTGTCACATTTATATAACTCTTCTATTGATATAGGATCGTTGTTTTCATTTTATAATGTTGGACTTATTTTTATTTGAAAGTTTGAACTTTGGGATTTTAAACAAGACACAGAAAGTGTAAGAAAAGTTTTTCAAATGTATATTGAGGAGTTTTACTACTTTAAAAACATCTGTAAAACTTGCAGAAAACAAAGCTGACAAATTTTCAGATTTTAATATTGTGGTTTATTTTTAGAAGGTAATTTCCACAAAAAATAAGGGACCAATATTATTGGGTCAAATTTTTTTCTTTTCAAATCCATTTTCTAGTTTCAGGGTGGACTGCCAGTTGGTCACATGTGCTGATATCTTTGGATCATAATTCCGGGGCTTCCCCTGACTTTTACATTTGAATTTTTTGCTACGCTTTGGGCCAGTTTCCAATCTTTGACATTTTTAACATTCAGTTCAACAAAACACAAAAACAACAGATCCTAAATTTTGGAGATGCATAAACCATGGAGGCACTTGTACTTGCACCATTTTGGTTGGAATTGTCAAGTATCGGGAGAGGGTTCAACGGCAGCACAGACCTTAGAACTCCTTTCAAGCTACTAAGGCCATGTAAAAGCAAGCAATTTTTCCAGGTACCTCTTTTTTTTCTACCTTCATCCCTCTTTCGCTACCATTGCTATCGAGAACCTTCCGCTCTTTTATAGACATGATCTGACAGGAAATCTTTGAGAGGCAGAGTTGTGCTAACTGCCCAGAGATTTCGACTGTCTGTTCATGCTGAAGGAGAAGCTGAACGCTGGCCTCCTATTAGTCTAAACACATGGAGCCCCACAATCCCCTGTCTGCCGCCTTTCCTCTCTCTTTCTCCTTCCCTCTCTATCAGCTCCTCTTCCTTCATTTTTCTCCCTGCTCATCGCAGGCCTGGCAAGGGGGCTGACAGCTCTCTGCGTCCCAGCCTGTCAAAAAGGGCCTGTTATTCTCCACCCTCCCTCTGGGACAGGAGAAAAAGCACACACACACAGATCTGCACACCAGCACCCTCACAAAACTGGCTTTCACAAAAGCACACACCCACACACTGTCTTTTCACGCACAAATATTGTTTCACTGTCCAAAAAATACGTGCACATACAAAAACTTTGACTGCTCTTGGGTGATGTTCTGCTTGTTGTCAGCGTTTCTCAAAATGTGCTGACATTTTGCATACACTAATCAGGATCAAATATATCACCCATACAGACACTAATTTACGGCACGTTTGGCTTTGCAAAGCAGCACTGACACGGAATTGTTTTTTTTTCTCTTTCTGCTTTTTATTTTATTTAATGGAGTCCTCTTGTCATTTGATTTGACTGGTTGAAACTTACCAATCATCAGCTACATTTTAATAATGCCTCCTAAATCAGAAGAGTTGACAGGTGTCCAATCAGAAGTTCAAAATGAGTCTTTTGAGATGCAGAATGCTGGCTTGCAAATGAACGTGCAGGTGCCTCTGCAGCTGTCCTCCTGAGTCCAACACCAAAGAGCAATGTTAAACAATGGAAATTGAAAATGTTTGTCTGTTTTTTTCTGTATTTTAATTCATATTATGGGTTTTAATTGATTAACAAAATTATCTTTAGAGGATTTTAGTGAACTGAAATTTAAACGTTACGATGTGCTGTCATTTAGAAAATAACTCATTTTAATCCCAGTCGTTATTTATAGATTCCTTTTTAGTCTTCATTTTTCTTTTCAAATAATCGGTTATTACATTTTTTTGGGGGGTATTGTTTCGTAGTTTAGAAGAAAATGGAAAACAGTGTGTTTGACAGAAGGTTCTGTTTCATCCTGGGTGTTGCAAATAGCAAGATAGCTATCTAAACCGCCACTTTTGTGTTTTAAATAATGAAATAATACTTTTATTTAAACTTGGAGGGACAATTTTTCTTCAAAAGGGGAAAGTAACAACAACGATAGAAAACAATTATTTGTTCAAAAATGGAATGATTATAAGGAAGTTGTGAAAAAGGTCTTTGTAAAGTAAATTAAAAAACAAATTAAAATATACAAAGAAAAAACTTAGAATTAGTTTGCTTAGATTTTGTTTCATAAAAGATTAGAATATTTATAATACAAAACAAAGTAAAAAAAAACATTATCTTATTTTAGAAATGTACTGTAATGAATTTAATAATTCCATGATTATTGTTGAGAATAAGTAATAAATTATATAAGTTCGCTTCTTTCCATTCCCTTTCAAGCCATCTTTGATTTAATGTCTAATTATCCTAAGTTTGATCCGTCTTTGTTTGAATGTATAACTGCTGATTGTATTGGTTTTTGCATTATTCTTGCTTTGATTGCTTGAATTACACTATTTAAAATCAAATCAAACTAAATGTTTATTATGTACAAATCTATGCATAAAATATAGTAAGCCTGGGGTGGAAATTAATGCAATTTTTATTTGATCCATTCCTTTTTTAAAACATTTTCCCACTTTCTAGTTTCCTGTTTTTTAAACTATTTTTCATTTTGTTTTTAAAAAGTAAAAGTAAATCAAATATTTTGTGAATTGTTTACTGCTGTCCTTCACTGTAAGGACCTAGGTAAACATTTGCTCTAGTCCCTGAAATTAAAAGTCTGTTTCTGTTGAGAACATACTTATAGTTATTTACATCCTCAGATTTGCAGTTGCGGCTCATTTAAATAAAAAAACTACGTTGGCTGATCTCCTGTAGTGCCACCAGAAAGAGAGGAAACTTCCTGCTCAGACTTTAAAGTCATAATATAGCAAAGGTTATTTATTTTTAAATTATAACATTATTTCCTTTTGGTTAGGAAATATTACCTGTAAAAATGAAAGACCATCTGTTTTCTTACCAGCTAAAAATTTTGAAAGTGTAAAAGAACAAAAACACGCAAAAGAAAATGTATTCAAAATGCCAGCCAAGCATTACCATAACTTAATTTCTTCCTATGCGGCCCCTTCAGGAATTTTCTTTTGAGTGATCACAGCACAAGTGCCCTTTAAAAAAAAAAAAAAAGGGGGTTACAATAAAGAAAAAAATGTAGCTGAACAGGAACCTCTCTTAATTTCTCTTTTTGACACAGGCTTCATTACCTTAAAACATTAATGGTGCACTTTCACCAGCAGGCGCTCAGAACCGGTCACACTGCTTTTCCACTGGGCCTGGTGCCACGCAGTGCAGCGCAGGCCAAGAAGTGCCTGTGGAGCACCGAGACTTGCATCGGCCCTGTGTGATAGTGAGAAACTTTGTGTTCTACATGTGCATGAATATCCTTCATCCGTCCCTAAAGGCCGCTATATCTCACCATTAGTCGCTCTCAAAAGTGTTCTGCGGCACACGGTATTGACTTCGGGAATAATTTCAGGCAATCCCTCATGTGATTTATGATGATGCACATTATCGATCACTTAAGGAGATATTTAGGTATTCTGAATAAAAACTTATGTTCTCATTATGTTGATGGCATGAGGCGCCAGGCCAAAGGGAAAGGAGGGAAGTTACTCTACACTGTACAAGAGAGGTAATTAGCAGGTCTGAGCGACATTATTGCTCCTACTTTCTGCTTTCCTGCTGCTTAGTTTGGTCCGACTTTCCTTAGTGTTAGCATAAATTGTTTCCGCCGCCCCATAGGTAGGAAACAAGCTCTCATCACCTCATCACCCCAGAGAATTTGAAACACTGCAACATATATTAAACGGCTATCCTTACTGCATTTGCTTTGAGTCTTCATGAGATATTTTACACTCTGTGGAGCCCGTGGGGAACACATAAGTCCAATACAGTTTCCTTTTAGGGCCACAGCTGAAGCCATGCATACAAACAAGTGGGATTTAGAGTATTTGCTCCGCCAGAGGCAAGAAAAGTGACAAGCCATTGGAGTGGCTTTGCATCAGCAATGGTGATGCCAGGGGCTCTGAGATAATAGAAAATAAAGGAATGCATTTATTGGGAGATTGTGCATCACTGAAGTCGCTGTAATTGCAGAGCAGACTCTGCATGAAACACAATTCCGCAACATTGTTTGTTGTTGTTAATGTTTAAATGACCAAAAACAGAAAACTGTTCTTTTTCATGTCTAACAAAGCATAACGTTAGAAACTGCCAAGAAGTATTCCTTCAACTTTGTAAGTGTAGAAAACTTTTCTTCTTTTCCATTCATCCTCAGCCTCTCAAAAGTTTGGCTTCAAACCAGCCAAGCCATTACCCTTGTTGGGGTTTGCTGATGAGACACCAGACTTTGTTCATGGAGGAGAAAGAAAAAAAAAAAAAATCAAGCAACACTCTCAAAAGCTGTTAATGTTTTATCCCATATTTCACAGGCCAAGGAATTGGGAATATATCTTTGTGGGAAAGCATTGGCTGGACATGGTGGAACCAGCATCATTAGTGCCTGTCTCCCATGGGTGGCATGTGTGGAAATTACTGCACTAATCAATAAGCAAAGTCCAAGTGTTAAAATATTTATCCAGACAGAGCTTCATCCTTGCGGTGGATTGTCTGAGCACTTTTCCTGCACCTTAAAGGGTTATTCTGAAAGCCATATATGGGCAGGAATACACCTTGAAATCAATGGGGTGCCACTCACTGGCTGAGTGCTGAGTGCTACGGGAGTCCATTAATTTATAGTCAATACATGTGGAGGAAACAGCGAAGGAAGCAGAACTCCTCTTGAGGTGTGTTTGAGATGGTGTCACAGTTCCGGCCTTTTTAAACTGATTTGAAAACTGTGGTTTTATACCAACGAGAGAGAAAAAAACAACAACAAAATACCTTGGTATATTTTATTAAGTATAGAACATATAGGAATGAAATTTTAATGAACGGGATTTAATCAGTATAAATAACAGTTGTGAAATAATAGAATTAGAATTGTTCCTAAATTTGTGAGGCATTTTCTTACAAGTTTAAAAAAAACTGTACATACGTGTAGTTTGTTTAAATGCGTTATCAAAATACAAGACCATTTGTGGGACTCATAGCACTCATGTAAGCCGTACCACTAGCAAAACTTTTCTTTTTTTAAACGAAAAATTAAAAGAAAATTCCCATTAATGGAAGGTCCGACACATACCTGACATCAGTTTGATGTTCTCTGCATGACTTATTTGAACTCCAACACTTAGCTTGTTATCTCACTTTATCTTCCCGCAGAGCATGTTACAGACGATTAAAAGCTCTATGCGATACTTGGGCTAACATCTCATTATAAGAGAGAGCCCATTTGTATTGCTTTCCTCCATAGTTAGAGTTCACAAAGGATGACAGCCGACTTCCCCTCCACATATGCTCATTATAGAGCCATAAAAATTGCTCTCATTTGTTAATATACTTTTTTGCAGGACTGGCATGAGGCTGTGGACACTGTCTGGCAGCAATAGATGGGGCTCCTTTGAGATCGTGCACATTTACAGTAATTTAACCTGTACCTTTTTTGTGTCTGCGTGTCACCGCAAATTCTAAGGTCCATGTCTGCTTAAATTTTGAGGGAGACAATTAGTTGGATTGTCCTTTCTGAGAGGCATCTCAGGCCCCTGGCCTTTGAAAAAAAGTAAATCGCTGTTAAATGGTATTTTGGGTGATTTTAACATGCAATTTTTGATGATTGAGAAAATATATAAATAAATTGAGCTCAAAATCACTTTTTTTATACAAGTTGTTATGAATCAGTAGCAGACAAAAAAATTAAGTCTGTAAAAGAGCTTATTTGTGACGTAGAAAATAAGCTGGGCGGAACACAAGCTCTCTCCTATGAGTTCTCAGCAATGAAGAGGGGAAGGGGGGCGGAGTTGCTGCACCTCTACACTTTCGCCCACAATTTAGAGTTACATTTGTAATGAACGACTGCCACTCTGCTGAAACTATGTCCCATAAAAGCAACATTTTTATTTTATTTTGACTAAAAACTGGAAAAAGACGACTGAGAACGTTTTGACAATAGATCAAAAAAATTGGAAAGGGTTTTCAAAGTTTATTAACACTCCAAGAAATAACAATATTTATTTATGTACAGTTACATGATTAAAAACTTTCTCTGATAAAAATAAGTGGGAAGAGGCCTATGCCCAATAAACAAAACTGCATCTACTGTATCTACTAAGTTTCCAATTCATGTTCGCATTGTATTTACAAAAGAAAAATTTGTTCTTTTTTGTAAATTGGCCTTCATACTTAAGGCTACAGTATTTTTAAGACACAGTATAAAAAATACTTTCACTCATTTTCCCTGTATGTCTCGACAAAAGCCCAAAGAATGAAGAATCTGACAAGGTTTGTTGTGAAACTGCAATAGTCGCACACCTTCAGCATTAGTCTCTGATCACATCAGGCCTCTCATTCAATTGGGAAGCCAAAGAGGAAACCGTAGCAACTCGTGACAACCATAAATCTTAATACCAGTATCTGCGTTAACAGCCGTCAAGGGGATGTAAAATGCTCATAACAGCAGTGAGGCAAACTCTGCTTTCACCCATGAGGGACTGAAAGGCTCTGTGCCTGCATCCCGCTTTTACTTTTCCCCTTTAACGAAACTAAATTTTATCAGCAGAAGCCTCACAGTGGTATCACACATTTTCTTTTTTTTTTTTCTGTCAGCATTGTTACAGTTCTGCAACTGTTAGTTTTCTTTGTCGGTTTAGATTTTCCAGGTCGTCAAGAAGCAGCCTCCATGTGCTCCCTGTTAGATGAGCCGCAATCCTTTGAAGAGTTCATCACAGATGAAATGCACAGATAGCCTCCATGCTCTGCTGCTTTGCTGATCAAACAACTGGTCACACAAAAGAATAAATATGCAACAGGAATGTGGAAAAGATTTGAGAGAGTGAAGCTCCCCTATTAGGCTGCGTATTCTAAAGAGAAGCAACACGGCACAAAGCACATGAAAGGGACGTGGGGAGGCACAGGAATGTGCCACACAGAATTTACAAAGAGAGGCGGCATTTGCAAACAATTCTGTCCACCTGTGAAATAAAGCCTGCTGTTCACTAGTGACTGTATTTGCACAATAGAAACTTTAAATTAGGGTGCAACTGTGTGACACCACAAATACTTGATTTTCAACTTTTTACTGAATATGTGAAATTTGTCGAGCAAAAACATTTTTTTGGCATAATATTTGGTTGTTGCAGCTGCATAGAAGTAGACTTATTAAAGAGGCCAAGGAGTGTGTGCACATCCACAGTCATACTTTCCTTACTCACGTGCTGGCAAGTGAGGTGCGTATTGTAATCCGTTTGGGAAGGGCGGTTGTATGCGGTTGTGCATGTTGTCCAATGTTCCACAGTCTTCCTTTCATTTCTCTGTGTGGATGCAGTCCAAAGCACCCAGCTGCTTCAAATCAGCGCTCAATCACGGCTCACCTCATTGATGCTTAATTCTATCCGATTCACATCAGTCTGACGCGAGCCCTTCAGTGCATCTCTGCTCAGAGTAACCGTCACCGTCTGGCTCCGCATTCTTTCAAAATGACACAAATGGGTATGGAACATAAACATGCCAAAGTGGATTTGAAATTAAATTGCATGTTATAGGACAATTTCTACAGCCATTTCTGGCTATAGAAAATGGATTTAGCTTTTTTTTTTCTTAATTATAACTGAAAAAAGAATAGTGTTAGGATAAATCACTTCTTAACCCTTCTTTAAAAGACAATTTTCCTGATATTTCTCAGATGTGTGCTAAATGCCTTAGTCACAACCGGCCTTACACGGTGGATCTGTGGATAATTAATGGTCGGACCTGTTTGTGCACATTTCTATGGACTTGGTGTGGGTGGAAATTCATAGTTTCAATTCAACACTTAAACAACATTGAACAGTAAGTAAAGGTGAAGTAGGTAAGACACAGGCACATCATAAAAAGTTATCTTTTTTTCTGTCCCCCCAAAGAAGTGACAAGTGTGTACTCCGTGGATGCAGCCTTGCTTTTGGAAATTAGGAAAGTAGACAACCAGAGTATAGTTTGTGTTCTCATCCTTGCCCCAACCCCCCCTCCCCCCATCTCATAGGGACGTGTACTTGTTGTTGAATTTGTTTCTAACTAAAACTGAAACAATTTCAGTACCTGATGTAAAGTTGGATTTGTAGAAAAAGACAAATCTACTGAAGAGTTGTGGGGAAATTAATTCATAAATGATATTTAAAGATACTGTTTAACATTTTGGTGTCAGCTACTATGTGAACTCCCCTAATGACTAGAGTGCGCCATGAAGGCACCGTAAGACAGAGTCATCCATAAATCATAAGTGCGTGTAACAGACATCATTGTTACAAAAACTTCCCTTAGTCCTAGCCCGACAATGGTACATTCCACTTTTATGACGTCCCTTAAGGTGGCCACATGAGCCTCAAACTGCAAGACACACCTGCGCACCTCTTAAGATTCAGTTCCTCCGGTATTTGACTCTCTACGGGCTCAGACAACCCCAAAACCTGCAGTAAGGCTAAAATTTATTTTTTCCTGTAGACCACCACAGTGCTTCTTTAGTCAATTTCCAAACTGGCAGTAGTTTGTTGTAACTAAAATATTAGGCCAGAGAAATTAAAAAGCGTTGTTGAGACAGGCTACCAGTGTGTGGCACTTTTCATGACAAGATCTTCTGAATTGCAGCAACAAAAAATGAAAGCTTTGTGAAAAGTTGTTTCTAGTCAAACCTCTAAAAATTGAAAACAAAAGGCATGACTCCAAGTTACCACGGTGTCTCTTGCTGTGACTTGCCATTGCAACAAAGTTTACTCCCCTTGTAATAAGTGGTAAACTTTGATAAAGTTATTCCTCCACTCCCTTCCAATTCCAGACTCTGAAATCCCACTGTGAGAGTGTCAGAACCCGCTGCAGATTTAGTCACTGTTGAGCTCCCTTTCTAGCATTCCATCAAAAATATTTGTCTTCACCATCTCCCGTTGTTGTGCAGATGAGAATTTCTTCAGTGGTGCTCAACCTATAGGTAAAAAAAAAACCCTGACAAACCACCGGGACACCTTTATTCTGCTCCTTATTTCATGAAGTTTTTGGTCAATAACAGGATAACACAGAGTGTGAAAAATGAGATTTTAGAGGAGGCATCACCATGAAGTCATAGGTGTTTGTTCAACACTGTGAAAATGATTTCATATGTTTTCCAGAAACTGAGACAGACAGTTTGATCTGAAATTGTCTAGGGACACATCCTTCAATCTTTTTAACTTAAAATTATTTTTAATAGTCTAAATGTGTTTTCAGGAAAGGAAATATTCTCATTGAAAGTACAAAACATGCAGATAAAAAAAAAAAAAAAAAAACTTAAGTGTAAAATTCTTTAAAAAAAAAAATTAAAAAAAAAATTAAAAAAATACTGTAAATACATATTTTAAATATTTAATTATTTAGATAAATATATTTTTATTTTGAATGTACATATTTTGAATAAAACATGATTTTATTCTATTTAAAGTATAAATTAAAGAAAAAAATAAACATGGCCTTGATTGAAATAATTTTGAATAGGTTTTATTTTCTTACACAGTAAAAGAAGGACAATAAAAGAAACTACAATAGTAATTACATATTCAATAAAAAGTTTTTTGATGTTCTTAATACAGTGGCGAAGCTGGAGCATTTTATGAAAGGGTAACCAAAGACTGGAAATGAGAGCAACAAAGTGGAATGCTATTGCAAATAATATGATAAAAAATAAGTATTTCAAACTGTTTTTTACTGTTATTAATATTAAAACAGCAGTTATTTTACCTGAGGTAGCATTGCAAATAAACCAGTAGCAAAAAATATTTTAAAAAAAATGTGTAGAAATATTTTAAAGATCTTGAAATCTTGAAAGATTTATTTTGCAATGTTTAAAGGACGATGTATCAATAGTCGTATCAATAGTTTGTTATCTGTCAATATTGATACTATTATTGACCCAACATTTTGAGTCAAGAAACTTTCAGATAAATAAATGAGAAAATGACCAAAAACCTTAAATCCAATTGGATTTTGTGGAAGTATGAGCATTAACTTTACATCTGTTTACATCTTAATTAAGTAATTGTGTAATTTGTGCCATTTAAAGCTTTTTTTTTATAAGGAGGTGGTAGTTTGTAAGCTACGCTATAAAGCTCCTGCATAACACATCAAGTGATCAGAAAAATAGTTGGTTGAGCACCAAGAGTTGTGTAACAAAAATACAAAATCTTAATTCAGGTCTGGACCTCAGGATGGCATAAAGTCAAGACATGCACTCTTAAACATTTATTTGATTAATGTTGTTTTAATGCAAAGCACTAATAGATTTGAAGACTATATGACAAATAAAAGGGCTTGTAGAAAAACATTAAAGGACTGTCAGTCGGTGATATAACAGGATTAAACTAATTTTCTAGATTTCAACATAATGTGAGATTTTATTTCCAAGTCTAAAGTTTTCTCAATTTTTGTTTTCTGTTTATTGACTTTGTGAGTCTAGTAAAGAAAACCTCAGGTGTGCTTCCCGCCACATCCTGCATAATTTAAAAAAATAAAAGTTATCAATTTTCAAACATTTCAACATTTTAATTTTTGGAAAACTTCAAAGCCATCTCAAAAGACAAAAGCTGTTCTCAGTCCATGAAGTATGCCTGCACATACTATAGTTCGCAGATTACTTGCTTTTACAATGCAGACAATATATTCATTCCATCTTATCCCTCAGTGCTCTGGTTGGGAGATGCCCACACAGGGATAGGCAAAGCCATTGTATCTAATTGCAGTGCTGAGAATTTTGATTACTCTCTTGCCTTGAAAGCACAACACTGTAAAAGAACAATTGCTCCGAGAACACCAAGCAGCAGGAGGTGCAATTTCAGCCCCTGCTTAATGAGAGAGCATATCAAAAGCTAAAAGGGAAGAATTTATGTGTTAATTCCTTTTCTGAAGTAATAAAATGCTGCCCCTTAATTTATTAGTTTATTAAAGGTAAAACTCATTTTAGGACCATTGTTCTCCTCTTTTGTGTGGTTTTTCACACAGGATCCCTGTATCTGAATAAGTTTTATCTGTATTTTCTTAAATGTAGGCACCTTAATTAAGTTGAGGAATATAGTTTGACCCAAAATTGTAAAACTGGGGAAAAAGCAATAAAAAAAGAAATTAAGCTACTGTAAAAAATGTAAAGTGTAATTTGTTTTAAAGAGGAAATATAACTTCTGCATCTACTTTGCAACATAATAAAGTAGAAATTGTGTACTTTTTGTTTACTAAGCACAAAAACAAAAACATTTAAATGGTATTTGGGACAGATAATGATTTGGGTAGTGTGTACAATTAAATCGTTTGGTTTTAAATATAAAAACAACAGAAGCTTCTGAAATTTTCCCACTAATTCAATCCCGTTTTTCTCCATTTTGACCATATTATTTTTTTTAGTTTTACTAGACTGACCTTGTTTTTGGCTTTACTATTATTATCTCACAGAGTCATATACGTTTTTATGCAACAAAAAACGATTAAAAATGTTGATGTTAAGTTGGTTTCAAAATGCAGAAATCGAATAATCTACTGATGTAGGAAATCAAATTCATAAATTACATATAAAGATAGTATTAGTATTGAACATTTTGGTTTCGTCAAAAAACAATGTTCATAGATTTCCAAAATGTTTTTGATTTGGTCGAAACAAAAAAAACCTCTCGTCTTCTCAAAGTGAATAGGTTCATTTGTTTCACTAGTTTTTCATGGTCAATTAAAAAAAGACTTCTAAAACTGTTACGAAACAAGATTTCTCAACTGAGATTGTCACTTGACATCTTCTGAGTTTTATATTAGAGCTAATTGCAACAGGTAATTTTGCACAATATTCCTATTATGTTAATCATTGTGTGACCTTGTGTGGGTGGGCTTATTAAAAACGATGAGACTCTTTCTGCTGACACACTCCCCCACCTTTGATTTTACCTTCTCCATCAAAGATTTCGCACAACCGACCTTGTGTGGCACAAAAGCTAGTAAAGTGCAGAATGGGCTTGTATCATCCAGCAAAGAACACCTTTCTTTTAGCGGCGCTAAAAGAAAGATGACATTGGCTCCTGTCTCTTCTTGTAATGGAACATCACAGCAAGGCTCTTATAAACAGGCTAACAATAAATCTTTGGTGGAGAATATTTCAAAAAGCTTTCAATTATACACAAATGTACTGTGCCAGTAGACTTATATTTTCTAATTAAAAAAGGCATGCAAAAGTATAAAGATCTCACTTATCTTTAAAGCAAAATTGTACATGTACGTCTCTTATCTTGAGAAATCAAACAAGTTACTTTGTGAGAAACATACAGGTGTGCTTCACTCTTGAAATACATGGATTATTTCGTCAACTCCTTTCATGGGTTATTCATGTTAGAATTTATTTTTGGGTTAGTTTTTTGTTACCCCTGCTATGCCGTTTTTAGCTTAAATTAAAAAAAAAAAATCTGTAGTTTTATAGGACATCGTTTCTGCAGAGCAGCAGTAGTTGTTCAAAAATTGTAGGAAGGACTGTCGTCACAGAGCAACCCCACCCCTCTTCCCCAACCTGTTGCTGAGAGCTCAGAGCAGGGAGCATGTGGCCCGCCCAGTGTATTTTAAGTCACAAATAAGCTCTTTATTGAACAGCAGCTTTTTTTTCCCCCGTCTGCTCCTGATTCACAACAATTTGAAGAGGGAAGTACTCAGAAATGTAATTTTGAGCTTAATTTTCTTTATATACGTCCTCTATCATCAGAAAAATGCCACTGGAGCAAATTAAAAACACAGTTTAATTAGACTGGGTATTTAAATTTGACCTGGTAAAACTCAAATCATGAAAAAATGTTTTAGAGGAAAAAAACAAGGAATTGTTGGTTATTAAGTAATTGTGATTTCAAAAGACAATAAAGAAATACCCCGAGATGTGATTGGTAAGTATCAAATATAAATTTAATGAAAGAAAACAGCATTTGTAAATCATCAGACTTTACCTACAGATAAACTGGATTTCAGATGGCGATGCAGGCTTTAGGCGTCCAATCTATAGGATTACTGAAACCAGATTTTGGAGGATTTACAAAGTTTCCTGTTGATAAGTTTGAGTGATGACGGCTGGATGCAGCATTAACACACAAAACGGGTTCTGGAACCACATCTAAAGTTGTTGGCCTTAACTTAACTCCACACATGAGTAAGTATTGAAGTCAAAGATAAAGACATATTCCTTTTTTATTGTTTTCAGAAGCAGCAAATTAGTGGTTTCTGAATGTGTCTTTTTGTCAAAACCTAAAGAATCTTTTTTGCGTAAATAACATTTTAGAAATAGACAAGTCAGGCTTTTTTGATGATTTATATTGTTTTCTTCAAGTCAACAGGGTGGGAAAACAAGAAACTCAATTCATTGGGGCATACTTGTCTTGATTAATGAGAGGAAATCAGATCCTATGCAGATTAGTGTGGCGGACGACAGCATCCCCTGTGAATATTAATTTCCCTTGAAGAGGTGTTCTCGCCCTCTCTACTCAAACTACCCTCAGTATATTGCAAGAGGTCACTGAAGAAGGTCACCAACAAAGTTGCTAAATTAACACCCTCTTTAATGGACTGAAAAGGTAGCGCATCCAATCAGTCTGCGGTTGCCGTTTCTTTTCCGCTGTCTTTCCTCTTAAGGGAAGCTTTCATGTTTAAGTATTGGACATTTCTGCACTTTAGTTTCCTTTTTAATGTTTAATTTTATCCATGTTAGATTGTTTTATGTTCCTACATTTTATCATATTCATTTTCCATAGCACTGCTTCCATCCTTAACGTTTATAAGTACATGAAACAGAGAGAGTAAAAGATAAACTGCTGTACAGAAAGGCAGTCCTGCTGCACAATACCCGTACTGAACAATGTTAGAGCTGACCTTGACAGACTCTTGTCACACAAACACACATTCATGGTGACTGATCTGAAGAGATACCTGCATATAAGACTTATCCACTCCTTTCACCTGTCACTGTTGGTGAGGAAAAGAGGCCACTTCGGCTTCGGGGGTGTCACTGACAGAGTGAGTGTGTTTGAGGAGATCGGTGGAGGAGATTAACAGTTCAGTCCATCTTTGTCACCAAGTAGCCCTGAACCTTGACACAGCTCAGAGCTATTAACAGGTCACTGTAGTAGACAACATGGAGGAATAGATACACAATAGATACAGAGGATGACTTTCAGCGGTCTAAAGGTATTTCTTGGTGAATAAACAAAGTTTCAAAAATTTCATCCTCAAAACATTGGAGATTATTTAATCCCTTTTGTCAGTTTTTCAAAAGTACTACAGAGAATAAGGGCCAACTTGAAAGCAAAAATAAATAAATGAATGTATTAAAGTAAAGTCGTAACAGGATGTGAAAAAAGTCAAACATTTACGAGAAATATCTTGTATAGTTATAAGAAAAGGGTCTGAATTCTACGAGAAGAAAGTTGTAATAATATTTTCTTTAAAATTTTAATGTATAAAATAATCTCATAAAATTATGGGGGAAAACATTACGAGAATAAACTGTTCAAATTAAGAAAAAAAGTCATAACTTTTTAATAATAAATTTGTAACAAAATGTGAAAAAGGTGTAAATTTATGCAAATAATCTCGTAAAAATATGAGAAAAAAATCCATGTAACAAAAATCCAACACTTATCAGCCTTTTACCTCATAATTTATAAAACATGAAATAACAACTATATTATCATATAATTATTGACTTTTTTTTACTCATGATTCTATAAGTGTATTCTCATAAAAGTTTAACTCAGAATTTTACGAGAATAAACTTGTGAAAATTACAAAATATCTCATAATTTTACAACTTTGTTCTCTAAAATTGACTTTTTTTCTTTTTTGTTGTAAAAGCATTTCCCTGTCATGGCGGCCCTAATACTCCGCCGTATAACAGGGACAACAGTTTACCAGAAATTCGGAAATCAGTGTTGATAAACTCTCCTTTGTCCAGTAAAGGGTTAAAGTAAAAAATAAGAATCAACCTCCCATAACGAAGGACTCCATTTTTTTCTTTTTCTTGTTCCATCTAGTTTTAATGTTGCAGGCATACACGCACTGCAAGGAACAGTTCTAAAAATCAATCTCTCATTCAGGAGCAGCAGAAAAAAAAAAAAAAAGAATTCCTCTAACACAATTCAAGGCCAGCTGGGGATGCTCAGGGTTAGAGAGTAAATATAAGTTTCAGCACCTTTAGAGGAGTCTCATATCCTTTGTGGTGCTGGATTTGGAGAGAATTTCTCGTTAAACTCTGCAGTGGAAGTTGTCTTATGCAGGTTTTGCAGTGCCAGCCTTGCTCAGCTGTCTGGTTAATACTATCATCAAACACTTTTTTCTTCCAAAGACTTGAGTGCACACACACCATGTCTGCTGTGAATCTCTTTGTCTGCTTTGACAGAATGTTGGAGAAGTGAAATCTAACAAAACTAACAAGCAGGTTTTCTCAACCAACAGCCTCCTCCCTGTGCGTCATGGGGGTGGTGGGCTTGCACATTCTTTTGGAAAAACACACCTGTGTTTGGGAATCTGCATATTCATCCTCCTAACAAAACGTACTGGGCTGGACGTATTTTTATGCTCAAATGATCCAGTCCTTTCAGCATCCAACGCTGCTTCAATCTCAGCAGCTGAAAAACTAGATTCTCAGCGAGCCCAGCTCAGCAACTTTGAGCAGATCATAAAGCAACTCGGTTGGTGCTCAATAAATCATGCACGATGCAATGTGTTGGGGGGCCATGTGACAGAAGCAGGCAAGTTATGAAAAACTAAAAAATGTTGAGTTGTTGCTTAAATTCACAGCAACAATGAGTGGCACGTGCTGGGATTTTGTTGTTCAATAATCACTGCTGAGGTGGGACTTTCACCTGAGAACAGAGAAGAAAGTGTGGAGAGCAGAAGACGAAGGAATTAATGGATGCAAGGAAAGCGTTTTGTCTTTGCATGCATATTACTTAATCTTTCTTCATTTAACTTGCATTTGCAGAATTCATAGTGAGCTTTAAAACAGTTTTATGATGGTAAAATGAAGAGGATCTGGTAAGAAACGGTTATTCCAAATGGTCTTGGATTATGCGTGGGTGTTTTTCTGTGTGCGAGTGTGTGAGGAAGAACAATTGAGGGCACGCTAGCTCACTGCTCCAAGGCTCACAGCAGGTGATGATAAGGAACCATGACAAACACACACACTCACCACCATTTAGAGTCTGAATAGTCGTCATATACTGTACATTTCAGCCACCAGCCCAAAGCTTACTCTGGCATCCATCACAAACATAACAGGTGGCCTGGAGCTGACCAAGACAGAGTTATGAATATCAAATTCAAATGTGTCAAAAATGAGAGTTGGATTATACACTTCCCTCTGTCCAAGCTCAAGACTGGTCTACAACAGTTTTTGTGCTGCGAGGCTGAAACTACAATTCAGTTTGATTGCAATAAGAAAAGACTCCCGGAATGACTATTTTGCAATTCTGGAATAACTGCAAAAAGAGAGAAAAAAAAGAAAAAGAAACATCATGCAGCTGTGGAGGATCTCCACAGCTCCTTTTTTTCTCTGTGTAGCAGTTGAATATATATTATCGCCATTCTCTACGTCTGCAGTGGGCTAAAAGATAATCTGTTTTTTCCCTTGAGGAAAAATAATTTTTTCCTTTTCAAAGAGTTACCATATATATCAACCTAATTTACACCAAAATGTACACCTGTGGCTTTGCAGATGGTGTTTATTAGGAGAAACCAACAGTCTAGTGATGAATCTTCTCATTTCTGTAAATGGAAGGAGGAGTAGGGGAACTCATTGTATACTTTATTCTGGCTCAATAGCCAAATGATATTTCAAGAGCCACTAAAAGGTATTTGATTTTTAAATGTGAATTATTATTTATTACCTCATCTCCTGTGTCTTTTGTACTTTTATTTTTTTTTTCTGAAAAGCCAAGTATCATGAGAGGATTCTCTGATGTCAGTAATGAAGTGAATCCATCAAAAGGAAGTAATTGCATATTTGTGATAATACTTTTGTACTTTATTGGTGCTAGCTTTAGTCATCTGTTTTTGTCATTTGTAATTCGTAATTATCAACTCACACTTTACCATATCCTGTTGAAAATCAGCAACATTTTGAATGCAATTTTCTTTCCCAAACAACATCTGAACGGCATTTTAACAATTCCAAAAATAATATGTATAGAAGAGACCAGAAATCCTTTAGAAATGTTTAACTTAGGCACCAAGTAAAGCATAGTTTTTGTTGAAGAGTGATGTATGCCCCCAAAATATTCCCACAGACATTTAAAGTTGTCAAGTCCTTTGTTATAATCCATCCTAATGACATTGTTGACCAACTTGAAACAGAGTTCACAGAATGTATTGTTTAGGAACTATCTGGAACAGTCTATTTCTCACTAACTAAGCCCACTATCATTTTATTATTGTTTGTGAGTAAGAGTTTGACTATGTGGACAGTGCTATGTGGAAATTAGTCTGGAATGTATTTCTTTTCTTTTCATTAAAAATTAATTACATAATTGTAAATATACTGTTGGTTGAATTGTCTAAACATTTTATCAGTCAGGTCAGAATTTTGGGGAAGTTGTTTTTTTGCATGCAAAGCAAGCAGTGTTTAACATTTGACTTTCTGGTACAATCTTCATCATCTCGGTACGGTGTAAAGTTAGTGTGTTGTGTGTAAAGTTAATGTGTTGTGTGTAAAGTTAATGTGTTTTGTGTAAAGTTAATGTGTTTTGTTGTGACCCTTCTGGGCCACGTATCTCGGTCAGCAACTAGCATGGATTTCCAGCATTTTCATGAATCAGAACTTTTTTTTCAACATTTATAATGATAAATTACAATTGTACCTAATATTGTTTTATATAACAGATAAAATCCCTAACAATATTTTGTTGATTGTGTTACAGCCATCCCTGGTCACCCCTACATAATAATAGGGGTGAACATAATCATGAACTTTTATAAAATCCTAAACGCAGACCCACAATAGCTTTGGCCTCATAAGAAAAGAGTGACAGCACTTAAAATAAAGAGGAGAACTCATGTTTTGGTCTATATCTAATGTGTAAGCATTTTTGAGGAAATTTGTTGAGTCACTGTTCTGTAAAAAATAAAAAATAAAGTCGGGTGATTAAAAACAAGAGTTTGTAAAAAGATGACTCCACAGTTTCGAGGAAGTACTTTTATAACTCATTTAAAATAAAGTGCACCTTGTAATGGAGTGTACTGAGTAATGTGTGAGTCTGTCTATTTGTCTGTTTTTCCCTTTTCTCAGGAGATTTGGCAGACATGTGGTTGGCATATTTGCTATTAAAAAACAGCACCCGGGGACACCAGCCATAGATAGGTAGCAGGAACAAGCCCGCAAATTCAAAGCATATGAGTTCTGATGCTGTTTCTGATAGGTTTCTACATCCTGAGGTAAATAATTACATGTGATAAGGGAACAATGAAAACTTTATGTCCAGGGGACCAAACGGAAGCCATGTTTACCGGTCTTAAGCAACACCACATGATTTATTGCGTCTAAAACTGTGGGTCAGATTTAAAGTTATAACCTCCCATGATAGAAATTAAATATTTAGAATGCAGTATCTGTCACATTTACTAATTTAAACAGCAGTCTAATTCAATAAAGATATTCCAAAAACCAAAAAAAAAATTGTTTTTTTAAAATAGAAGCTGAATTGAAAAACTCTAGATTAACTACAATCTTATAAATCAACCTAAGGATGTTTAGAATATATTTATATTTCTATTTAATAATGATTGCAATAGTTATCAAAAAATAATGAGAAATAAATAAATAAAAAAACTTCTTTTTACACAATTGTTAGAGATATGGAAAACTGGGTAGATTTTTTCATGAAACACTCCTTTTGTCTGATGAAAAGCAGAAACATCTAAATAAAGGACAGTTACAGAATATTTGATACAAGAAGTGTGCACACTTTTTTTTTACATTTAGCTTTAATAAATGCTGCATTTTTTCTATATTAAAAGACAGAACGTATTTCCCTGATGTGACAGTAGAGTGACAACCTCTGGTGTTTAATCATCTTAAATTAAACATCCTCTTACATGTGACATTCAGCTATGGATTATAACGCTTTTTGTGCAGCCATCAAGTTACGATTTAATTTTAACAGCATTTGGCGTCTAATATTTTGTCACCTCATCCAATAGGCCAGAATTTTCTAAATTGTTCTGCAAATCTTTTAGGACCTAAATTTAGGACTGAAGAAGGTCATAAACACTTCAAACATTCATTCATTCATTTTTTTCTGAATGAATGAATGAATGAATGAATGAATGAATGAATGAATGAATGAATGAACTTCAAACAAATGAGATAACATCATATTTCCAAGGTATTTAAACACCGACCCACTGTGATTTTTTCAGAAGAATGAACATATGTCAGCTATTTATTGCTTTAGATTTTAGTATAGACTGGCCTTTATTTGGAAAGAAATTTGTAGTAATTTTCAATCACAGTTTGGCCTCCAAAATTTATAAAAAGCTGATTTATCCAGATTTTTTACAGAGTTGTATTAAATATCTTCATCTCTATTTGCCTGCTTTAGATCTGTTGCCCATCATTATGGATAAATTAGTGTTCCACTATAATATCAAAGTTCGAGAAGTTTTAAAATAGTCTTTGTTAGTTTGTGGGTCAACAATACCTTGAGTATTGTCAAATCAAAATATCTTAAACATATAATTCCTTTGGTTTTTTATGAGTCACCGGTAAATTAATATCCTTGTCACTTTTTTTTTCTATTTCTCCTCCACATAGCCAATCAGCAGCCCTCTGATTTAACAAATCTTCTGAATAACAGTAAGAATCAGGGATGTAAATTAATGAACCAGTAATGACTACACGTCACACTTGGCAAAGCTTTGAAAATTACAGAGGTCCTTCTCCCAAGCTTTAAACTCAGACGATTGTCTGAGTGGGAATGAAAGTTGTTGCTTTTCATGCAGACAATGAATTATGAAGCAGGCTAGACATCAAACTGTTCAGACTATGCAGCCTTCACTAATCTGAGACAGCAAAATGCATTTAATCCTTAAATCCAAAGGATCCTTTAAATTGAGAAAGCATGCAGGAAGAAACACAGAAAAAATTATTTTTTTTGCATTATTGCCGTGTACATACACTTGAACATATCTCATTCAATAATTGGGGGGATTGATTTTTTTAAACAATTCATATCATAACTGGTTGCTGATATGATTCCGATATTGTTTTATTTTTAATTATCCGATTTACCTGCCTAAAATTTATCCAGGACATCTTTAGCCAAAACCTCAACCAATGTTACGTAATGAATAATGGCAGACGAAGTGTGCATCGTCAATGGACTTCTGAACCGTCCGACCTGTAGCAGAGGACAGTTGTTTTAGCGAAGTGCGTTAATTTCTGCTAATGCATACTTTGACGGCCATTCCTGCTTATACCATGGTCAATTACAAAAAAAATATTCAATCCATCTTTAGTACTTTATTAATGTTATTTTTTTTTCGATTTAGATCGCTTTATGCACACAAAGCAGACTATCTGTTGCGTGGTGCTGCGCGTTGTCGCTATAACATGACAACCTGCTAAATTGACCTCAGCTGCAGAAAGAAAGAAAGCGATATATGTGCTGATTGTCACGACATGTTAAATAAAGCATCAGTTCAGAGAGAAAGTTTACCTCTTACCGCTTGTTTTTTTCCTGATGATGAGGCAAAAGGTTGTTTTGAAGAAGCCAGTGCAGTGATATAGAACACTAAAGCTATGTGACCGGAACTTCTTTTTTAGGCGTGAATTATCACTACGGATTATCACTTTTTAATTCACGTCCAGCACCCAATCAGAATAGAGTATTCACCTGGACCATGGCATAATCAGAGAAAAATACCTATGTACTGAACAGTGCAGGTGAAGGTTTCCAGATTTCGTGCATTTCTTACAAGATAATTAAGTGTAAATTAATTTGAGTAAAAACAAACAAGTAAACAAGAATTGATGGCAAATCCATTTACATTTTTGTTTAATAAAGTTTAGCCCACTGTTGTTTTTCTACATCAAAATAATCCAAAGTGAACATTATTAGAACATTAGCCGACACCGTATTAGCATGTAGTACAAGTCTTTGCTACATTTTTTCCACACATTGGACTTTAATGATGGCGTTATCATTTTTTGCTGTTATCTCATGCGTTGTTTGCTGTGATGGCACATTTTTTCCGTTATAGTAAAACGTTCCTACCATACCTCAATCCAAATGGTATTTTCCAATATTGATTGTGATTGTAATCAATTTATTTCCTTTTGAAACGATTGTATAATGGTCGACGTTGATTCAATTAACAACTTTCACCATTCAGATTGATCTGGTTGGATCGTAGAAAGCCCATTAATCGATTAGATTGGTTAATCCTTACACCCCTTTAAATAATGTGTATGATATATTTATCCTTCACAACAAACTTGCAAATTAAGGGGAAATAGAAAATGTTCATCCTATATTTTTTACTGTACTATAGACTAATGTGAATGAAAAAAATGCTTTGCTATATAATTTTAAAAAGCTAAATGCCTAAAAAAAATACAGATTTCATACATACATTGTGCTTATAATAAATCATGGAAGAATTTGAACAAATTTAAAAACAAGAAATTGGTTAAAAAGAATTTAACAGAAAAGTGTTTAATCTTTTGATTTTCTTTTCCTAATATTTTTTTTGTTATTGCCCCCAGATCTATTTTACTATTAAATCATGTAAGTGTTCCACCCCTTGCTGCTGGACAGCATGGTGTTGGAGGTGGAGAAACAAAAAACAAATCTATCATCTCATTGTGACATTACTTGTCACAATAACATTATAAATTTCTCTATGTTTGAGGTCAGAAGCTGGAAATTCTTGGAATTTCTTAGAGGAGCTTTACATAGAGGATGACTTTACTGGATGTGATTCAGCACTAACAGACTCATCTCCCTCTGATGATTCATTCTATTGAATCCAAAGTAAGAACAAAGAACCACTTAAAAAAGCCTGTGGCTAAAGCAAAGTCTATATTTTTTTGTTCGTCTCTTTCTGTATTTCGTCTCTTTTTTTGCAAAGGTCAGTCTGACTCTCAAAATGGAGTCATATAAACTGAACCATAGCCTTCTGATAATAATAAACAAGCAGAATTGACCTCACAGTAAAAGCATTTGCCTCTGAATGTGTGTTTTTTTCTAACATAAAAACCTTTTTATTTCTTGCATTCTCATTAAAATGCTTGACCAAGATGTGAGAAGTGTTTCCTCTTCTGTTAATGGCTCAGAAAGAGAGTCTGCAAGTTCTAAGAGGAAAAAAAATGATTTGGGGATGTTCCCCATAATTGCATCTTTACATGGTAAGAAAGTTCTGCAGCTGTCACCATGATATTGTGATTTACAGATTTGCCTGCCAAGACAAAAGTAGTCTGTGTATGACAATTGCCAAATGTGTAGCAAAAAGATGTGGGGCTAAAGCCAAGATTCACCACGCCAAGCGTCTGAGAAAACACTTCCAGGAGACTGTGATCGTTTCTGCCTGTATATCTGCTCTGTTTTACTGCCCTTCTCAGCAAATGGCTATTTATCATGACAGACATGGATCTGACAGTCGCTCCTTACCTTTTGGATTTAGCAGCAATCACCTGCCCTGGAAAGGGTAAATTATGCCCTCAGTTCAGATGGAATCAGTTTTATAAGAGGGCATCTATTGGGTGACAGACTAGCCTGCAGGTAGCGAAGCTGTATAACAACTAAAGCTGCTGGCTCAATATGCATCACTGAGAGGTGACTTTATTCCAACAGCAGCATGACAGATTGTGGGTGGCTACCATTACACGTGTGTTTTCTGTACTGAATTATTATTGGAGAATGCTTCAACGGTTAATCTATAACTTACATCTAAGTGCTAATATGACAGAAATAGATCAGTGATGAGTGCATATTAATATATTTAATATGTTTAGTGGAATGCCAAACATAAGGCAATTTAGTTACTGCAGTTTTAAATTGTGGTGCTCTGCCAATCTTTATTTGTTAGAGAATGCACCAAAATGAAGCAAACTGAGGACGGGTTATGTTATTATTTTTTATTTTATTTTTCTTTTTTGTTAAAAAAGAAAAATTAAAACTGGTGAACAAGTGAAATGTTTTTTTCTCCATTTTTATTGTTTACCTACACAAATGGATAAAAGGGCACCAGACACACTGCTGCACACATCATTAAGGACAGTCTGAAAAAAAAGAGTATTTGTGACTGTGAAATGTAAAATTTGTGGGCATTAATTCTCACCAAAAGTCCCCAAAAATATGCATTACTGTGGAGCAAGGAGGATAAAAGATTTCACATTTTAAACCTGGTGGCCATTGAATGTTTGCATTGACTCTGAAGTTTTAGTGCAGCTTAGTTAATCAAAGACTAGGAAAGATTGCTAAAATACAAAAGTATGTCATATTGTTCTTAAGACACTGATTAAGGAAATGTTTTCGTTTTACAAAAAATAAAAAGTTTTTTTAAATGTCCTGTTTGGAGAATTGTTTTCCCTTAAATAGTGAGTTAAATAAAGAAAATGATAATGTATTCAATTCAATTCAATTCAATTTTGTTTATATTGTCCAAATTCAAAACAACAGTCGTCTCAATGGGCTTCGAACCGCTAATTGTAAGGTGAACATACAATAAAAAAAGAGTATAAATATATAGAATTTAATGGGATAATACTAAAAAGTTAACCAAACAGACTAAACTGGGCATCCCTTAGACCCCCCCATCCACCTGTTTTTTTAAATCTCTGAATAAAAAACAGTATTTTTTTATTAACTAACAGATCTGAGCATGTCTACAAATGAGCATTAAGATTAATAGCCCTCTTTGTTAAATTAACTTAACAAAAATGTGTTAATTTTGCTTTTGTTCATTTTGTTCATTGTTCATTTTGAAGGGGTAATATCCTACAAGAGGAAAGTACAAATTTAATTTGTATTAATATGTAAATAAATATAGATTTTTTTTAAATGAAGATTCTTTAAAAAAAGTACCTGTTAATAGCTGAACAATGACTAATTTTTCGGGTGTTTCCAATTTAAGATCTGCAGACCCGTCAGTTTGAATGTTTCTTTTAATTATAGATTTGTTTCAGTCCCACTACTTTTGTTCTATTTTACTTCTATTTTTAGTCATCCCTCATGCCCATCTGATGTTGCCCTGATTATTCTTCCCCTGCTTTTGCATTTTTTAAAATCAACAACAACAAAGATTGTGAGGCACCTGTGTGTAGTAAAGAAACATGTCGACAAAGGGAATATTAGTGATCCAGAATGTCCTGCGACCTGTGAGTAACAAAGAACTGAGGAAAAAAGGTGGAGAAGCCGAGTTCCACTGACCATCATGGGAGCTCAAGCAAAGCAAAGGAGACAGGAAGATGCAGGTGTTTGGCTGCTTCCTGTGGAGCAGGTGTGTGCGTTCATGGCTGCATAAGACAAATATCCCCCAGAACATTACAATAAATACTATTCAGGTAATTGTTTCAAAGAAGGACAAATTAAGACTACTTTAATCGCTTAAAGGAAGAAAAAATACAGCACCTTAACACATGTAGACTTGTGAACACAGAAGGAATAGATTTTGTTGCTGTGTCTTTAAACACAAGCACCCAGCGATGCGTTGATGGCCTCGAGGCAGAAGCTTGACTTGATTTAAATTGAGGCTCATTTGTTCTATTACACTACTGGAAAATGTATACTGACTGTGAACGAACAAAGCCTTTAAAATTATGTGAGGCACATTTACATTCATAAATATGCGGGTTATTTTATCATTAACTGTGTTACGTTTTGACCATTCAGCACCTCCCTGATAATATCCAGTGGAAAACCGGATCAATTCCACATCTTATTTATTAGTGCTACTGCTGCCGGTGTAAGTTGGTGTAAGTTTATTTATCATTTGTAACCCTTTTTTTTTACTTGTCATATTTTTTTAACCAAATTTGAGACACTGTGTTTGGGTTCTTAGACATTAAAATAACAAAGGTGAGATAAAAAAAATAAAAAGAAACAAGCAAAATAAGGAATAGCTGCCTTTATCTCCATGTGAAATACTAATAAAAAAAAGTTGAAAATGTTTTTTTACACAGGCTGTAGTTAGATGCCTTGGGGTGATTTAATTTCACTCAAGGAAGATAGAAGCTTCTAAGGTCTGTCCTGTTGTTTGGCATAACTTTTCTCTGAGAGCAGAAAACTGTTCAGCACATTAATAAAAAAGCCCATGAAGGAGCTTCAAAGATCAAGAGTCAGAAAAACTAACAAAAATAACAAAACAAAAAATAAAAATCAGCAAGTTAAATAAGTCTGAAATGGTGGAACAAAACCAAATGAATAATTTACACTTTTCAAAAGCGAACACATTGATTCAAGGATGAGCACGCTATGTTGTCAGTGTTCGACTCCATAAATGAGCACTTATCCTTGCCGCAGCAGCTGAGCCCATTCGAACATCCTAGATATGTGGCACTCCTGGGAGGGAGAGGTGTCACTGCATCGGGATGGCAGGAATAGTTGTTGGTTTCCATGTAGCCTTCACTCATGTACCCAGCAGTAAACATCTGTGCCATTACGAGCGTGAGCTCTAGAGGATGAGGCCTGGAAAGGATCCGAGCAGGCAATTAGACAACCTTAGGCCAGCTGCTCTGCATCCCGCAGCAGCGGGCCTTCTTCTCTTGAAGCTAATTACATAACAAAGACAGTCTTTAATCAGGTCTTGTCTGTACGCTCCTCTATCCCTGCATCCCCCAGCAACTTCCTTCCCCACCCTTTTCTGTCCTCTATGTCCCTCATCAGCCTGTGGCAGATTGCATTATCATGCAATCTATGAGATGGGGAAAAAGAAGAACAAGAGAGTAAAAAAAAAAAAAAAAAAGGCCTCTGGTTGGTCTGCTGCATATTCTGGTCAGACGGCTGATCCTTCCTGTGTAATGATGGTAAGTAGGACAGAATGCAGACTCGCGGGAGGAAGACATTCAGGTTTAAAAAGCAACAGCAGTTCTATGATTCTACAGAGCAAGAAATTCAAGAACAAACTGAGTCCGAGCACAAAACAAAAGAGTGTCAGCCAAAGAACTGCGCATGGGGAAAAAGGAGAGCAGCCATGGAGGGGCCGATCGTTTTCTAGAAGAAAACAGAAAAACTTTCAGACAACGAATGTAGCTCGTCATATGAACAGAGAGGCACACCTTCATGTAAATCCTAAAAAAGAAAGTCTAAAAACACACTTAGTAAAATAAAGAAATATAAAACATAACAAAAACCAAAATACTAAATTAATAGTAAATGCTCTTTTATTCTTAGATGCAGTAACACTTGTACATATTTGAGTTTGAAAATAACTTGTTAATTAAAGAAAAATAAATAATTAATAAAATGCTTCTAATTTGTATCTCTTTACTTGTCAAAGACAAATGAAAAAGGTCTTTTACCAAGAAAAAAGGGGACTTTTTTGTGTATAAGTTGTTTGTTTTTTTAAACTTCTGCTAAATAACATTTAATAAAAAAACACTTATCTCTTTTTTTTAAACCCTCTTAAAAGTGTGGCAGACAGAGAAGAAAAAAAGAGGTTCAGTTAGTGTGTTGCAGATTTGTGTAACTGGGAAACAGCTCACAACAGTTCCAGCAGACCCCATTTATCAGTGCTGATCATTGTGAATGCACCAAACTGTGCTGCACCATCCGAGACTGATATGTTTAAATGGATCTTGACTTCCTTTCAGTTTGTCACAACTCCCTGCTGGAGAAGTATAGCAACTCTGAGTTGGGGATAAATGATCCATCACATCCTCAAAAAAATAAAAAAAAAATAGGATAACCAAATTTTCACAAACAGACCTGGTGTGCTTTGTTTAATTAGCTGGAAGTGGAAGGGGAGGTAAAAAGACTATGAAAACAAAAGAAAGGTAAGTGAGAGACATGGCTGTGCACATAGTGACAGTCTAAATACACAAGTAACTAAAAAGACAATTGCACGTAATTAAACAATATGCACTGGAAGCGCAAAAAATTCTGATGTTTTAAGGAAACCCATGCAGAGTTACTTATTACTCTAAAACTGCAACACAAAAACATCAGTGGTACCCCAAACAAAAGTGTTTATGACTTACTATTACAAAATTAATGAAATCTCAAAAATGAACTATTTCATAAATTAACTATACAAATAGCTAGTGTTGTTTGCAATAAGTGTATGCAGGTTTGTCTTTTCTCTACAGAGAGAATATGTTTCTAATTACTCTAAAGTTCAGTACATGTCATTAGATGTTAATTGCATATTCATTTTTCACGTAATCTGCCTTGGATTGCATTTCAAATTTGCTTTTGTTTGATAAATTGAGGAAATGAAGTAAGAGATTTGTCATACTTTTAAAGTCAGACACAATTGTATGAAAAAGGTTCAAATTAGCATTGGCCTGCTAATAACCATAATCATTACAATACGCATTTTGTCCTCTCAGAAACAATGTAATAACTAGTGACCTTTGCAGACAAAAAGAACGCGTGTTCATTTGGAAAAACTAACGCAAAGCATTGTTAAACAAAAGAAAAAAAAATTCCACATTATATTTTTACATTTTTATATTGTGATTTACAATAAAAAAAAGAAAAAAAAAACATTTTTATTTAAAATAGAGAGCATCTGAGACACGGCTTTGCATGTGAATTAAGGGGGCACAGAGGATTATGAATTCTAAATACACTACCTTCCAAAAGAAAATCATAATACCGTTCTAAAAAATGCATCACATAATGCCCTAACATAGAAAGGAATTAAAGGCTCTATATTCAGGGTGTCAAACTCAGTTTCACTGAGGGCCACATCAGCATAGATGCTGTCCTCAAAGGGCCAGAAATAACTTTAACATGTAACCAAATGTAATGAAAAACTAGAAGGAGCTGCATTTCTAAAAGAAAATGCAGGGTTGAATGCTGTATTGCTGAAAGAAAGCCTAATTTGTAAAAGAAATGGCTGAACTGAGGTGAAATAGCTCAACATTTTAAAAGTAAAATGGTTAAAATAGGTGAAAACCTGTAAAAGAGGTTAAGCACAAGAATTCCCTATGTAATTTAATGGAGCAAAAATCCTGGAATATCTTGGAATATCTTGAAAAGTTCAAAGATTTGAAAGACCAAAAGTAGTAGCTGAAAGGAATAAGCTGACAGGGTTGAACATTGTAATAGTAGAATGATTAAAATAGGTGAAAGTTTGAAGAAGTTTAAAATTGCCTCACATTTTGGCACAAAATGTCCACCAAACTCTAGGTGGTGTTGCCATCCCATAATAGTTTTGAGCCTTATAATGAAGTCCAAAGCCTTGCGAACATTTCAATGTTTGAACGGTGTCTCTAGCTGAAAGCATGTTGAAGTTACAATGGTTAAAACAAAAAAGGTTTTCAAGGATCATCCTTGTATTTAAATGGAGCAAAAATCCTGGAAAATCCTGGAATATCTTAAAAAGTTCAATGATTTGAATGACCAAAAGTAATAACTGTAATAAGTTGAAGGAGCTCAACATTTTAAAAGTAAAAGGGTAAAAAAAAATTTAAGGGTCCGAACCGGGTGTCGAACCCGGAACCTCATGTACCATAACTCCCCAATGCATTTTAATAGGGCAAAAATTCCCGGAAAAACTGGAATATCTTAAAAAGTACAAGGATTAGAAGTACCAAAAGTCATAGCATTAATAAGATGAAGGAGTTGAACATTTTAAAATTTGAATGGTTAAAATAGGTTAAAAATTGTAGAAGGAGTTAAGCGGCGAAAAACGGCGGAAGATAGGCGTAAAGAATAATATTAAAGAAAGAGAAACAGGAAAACAAAGGGTTGAATGCTTTACAGCATTCAACCAATAAATGTAACTACTCCTTATTGTTAAATAACTCCAAAACTTTTTAAAGTGACAATTACAGTTGCATATGTTTGCTTGCTACTTTAGCATAAATCCTTTTAAATGTTGTATTTATTAAAACCCACATAACATTAATGAAGGATCAAACTGTCCAAGTGAATAAAAAAATAAAACATAAAACTGAGCTGCAAAGAACGTGTATTACACGTGTAACATTTTACAAAAAAGGCTTCACACAGCCTTGCATCCAACTGATGGTTTGATGACCACAATTTGTCTGCATACACACATAAGACCTGCAAACATTACAACAGCAGCTACACATAAATATGTAATAAAAAAAAATAATTAAGAAATTAAAAAGTTTTACGCTCTCGCGGGCCACATAAAATGACATGACGGGCCAGATTTGTCCCGCGGGCCTTGAGTTTGACATGCAAAATCAACTTTTTGTGCTTTTAAGTGTGTTGTAATGTCAATTCCTCACAAACAAACAACCCCAGAGCAGTATTTTGAGAGCTGCTAAAATTAACTCGATAAAAAAAAGTGTCACTAAAACTGTTCTTTAGTTTGCCAAAGGTAATATATTATCATGAACAGTCCACAGTTCACACAGTTCTCAGTTTTGTAATACATTAACATATATAAGGCGTTTGTGTGTTTCCGTAAAGCCTTTCGGAAAATTGTGTTCCTCAGCTCAAGCTGCAAGTACTGAGGTGATCCGCTCTGCATCCCACACTGCGTCTCATCTATCCGGCTCCCTGATTCCAACCTGCTACAGTGTCAGATGAAACCAATCACATCTCCCACCAGTCAATTGTTCCCAGCAACAGAAACAACATCAAACCCATTGATTTAGAGCATGGCTTCACATAAGGTGATCAACCCCTCACAACTGTTTTCAGCCACATTGATTTTTTTTGGACACTGCACACTGAGCAGATAAGTAGATATTGTGGACAACACAACTTTAACTTCAGATGTTTTTGATCAAGGTTTTTGAAAACTTGCTGTGAACACAAGGCTTCTGTGATTTTAGGGAAGCTCTAGAGATCAAACACAAAAACATATCAAAGAATAACCTGGATAAGAATAACAAGGAATAACAAAGATGAATAACATTTATTTTAAACCTACTATAAAAACCAGCTTTCTAAAAGGCTCCACATTATCATAGGCAAAAATTTGTATTAAATACACATATTTGCTGTGAAGATTTGCTGAGACAATGACACAGCAGTGGATAAGTACACAGTTCAATTTAGTTTAAAAAATATAATTATTCCCAGCAGGGAATTGACACTTTCACAGTGGAGTTCACAAGTGAAACTTGTAATTTATTAAACTCAGTATTGTTTTATTTGATATCAAAAAATGAATACATTCACTCCAATCATCTTTTGATATGTTTTGAAAAACATTCATAGTATTTTTTAATCAAAATGATGCAGTTTTTAGTTTTCTTAGATATTTTTCATGCAGCAGTAGTTCATTAGAAACTTGCCTCCGAGTTGTAGGCAGGACCGTTGGCATGGAGTAACCCCTCTTCCCCCTCCCATCACCCATGACTGAGAGCTATGTATTCACATGGTCTCCTGCTTGCTTACAGCCGGTTTTGTACCTCATGCAACAACCATGATGATCAATATTGGAGCTATCCATCCGTACAGTTTTGAACCAGATACCAGCTCAGACAAGAAAAACAAGGACGTACATAAATCTATTAATCTACAAGATACATCAGAATGGAGCAGAGGAGGGAGCTGTTGGTCCACCAGGTTTATCTTCTACATACATATGATCACGTGATCACGGTCAAACGGCATTTTTGTTTTGTCTGCCCCTGATTCGCAACAATTTGAGTAAAAAAAACAATTACGCTCAATTATATATATATATATATATATATATCCTCAGAAAAACACCACAAAAACATGTTAAAAACACTAAAAACATAATTCTTAATCAAAGTGGGGGTCTAAAAAGTCTGTCTTTAGCAACTTTCAGCTGCATCTCACTATTTTTAAATGTTCAAATATGCATGGCCCTGCCACAGACTGGCGAACTGTCCAGGGTGTTCCCTGTCTTTGCCCATAAGTGGCCGGGATAGGCTCCGGCAGCCCCCATCACCCCGAAAGGGATAAACGGAAGAAGATGAATGAATGAATGAATTCAACTAGAAGTGAGAGCGTTTAGCCCTTGTGCTATCTTATGACCCCACCCTTACATTGACGCGTTCTCTCCACCATGACAAAGGTGGATAAAGGCAGAACATGAATGAATGAATGAATAAAAAATGCATGCTGTGTATTTTTACTGCATAAACATGTAAGAAAAGTTATGGAAAAAAAAAGAAAGATAGCTGAATGACTTAAAACATTTAGAATTCATATTTCTTTATCATGCAAACTTTCCAGGTAAGTATGTCAAAGACGCAGTCTCATAAAACAAAACTATTTTGTGCAATTTGCATTAGTGCCTGCAATTAAACATGCACATGATGGAAACATGCCATCACTGAGAGCAGCAGACTCCACAGGAATGTTTTCATTGACAAATTTGATAAACGGCCTTGATTGAAAGTAATTTATTGCTGGTATAGTGTGTCATTAACATTTTGAAATTAAAAAGATTGCTATAGAAAAACAATTGAATCTAATATAAAGAAATTAAATATGAACAAATGAGCCTGAAGGGAAAATTCTAAACACCTGAAAGTTTAATTTTACCAGCTGAGATAAGCTGAAGTGCAGAAGAAATGGTGGGAGAGATGATGAGCACAGTAATAAAAAAAGAAAAAAAAGTGTGTTCTTTTACTGCACTTAATGTTTGAAAAATACTTATATAAACAACATTATTAGTATCACTCAACTCTACTTTGTATTTTTGCTTTGCAATAATCTGTGAATGGTTTAACAGGGGCATTTTTTCCTCTGTATTCCTCTGTATTAGAATTTCCTACAACCAATAACACTTAATTTCATTGCGTAACGCTGCTATGCTTTATTCTCTCTGCCTCCAGGAAGGCAGATAATTATATTAACTATGTCTATTGTTACTTTCATATACTTTCAACCTTGTGGTTTAACACAAGCAGTGCGCCATTTCCCTCCTCTCAGAGGAAATATTTAATAATGCACTCTGTGAATAGTCAACCTTGTCACTCAAAACATTGCAGAGACACTTTGCCACAAGGATATGTATTTCTTCCCTCCTTTGTGTCTAACCTTCTGCCCTTGTTGGTGCTCAAGGACACACAATGCAGTGTGACCGGTGTTGTTAAATAGTTACAAAGACAAACACTAAGAGCTGCAGGCTACAACTGCCCCGAGAAAGTTTTCAATTTTTTATGCAGCATACTTGATGCAACGTCTGAATCACACTGCTTAGCAGCTGTCTATACTTTAACTTTACAGTAAATAGGTTTTGACAGGATTCAACCTAAATTGAAAATCGTTGCACTTATTTTCTAAATTAGGTCCAATCAAACCAATGAGTTTATACAATTAAGAATCACATTATCATAAAATTAATATTTTTATTGGTACATTTTTGCAAATAATAAAGCTCTTTTTTGGTTCTTTTGTGATGATTCTGCCTTTTTCTTGGACATAGTTTTGGCAGAGCGGCAGTAGTTTATGAGAGATTCTTGTATGTTCTGGGGGGACAGTTGGCACAGAGCAAACTTCCCATTATCCACCAGTTTCACACTCTCTTGCTGACTTACATCCCGTCACACCTCCAACCTAACAGAACTTGTGCTATACAAATGGCGAATAATATTGTAGCTATCCAGACGTACAGTTTTGAGCCCCAGCTCAGACGACGAAAATAAAGACGTCTGTTCATCTGAATGGAGCGGAGCAGGGAGCTTGAGGCCCGGACAGCTTTTTTGTGTGTGTTTTTTTTGTCACAAATAAGATCGTTGTCCAACTGTATTTTCATTTACATCGATTTGGATAAAGAAAAACTAAGAAATGAGCACAAGAACATGTTAAAAACCCCAAAAACACGATTTTCATTGAATCCGGACTGAAATATGTTTATTTATTCATCAGACAAATGTAGAAGTAAAATCCTGCCTTGTGTGTTTTTACCATAGCTAAGGACTTCCTAAGGAAGTTAAAAGTTTTTCACAAGTTTTTCTGACATAGCATCACAGATTTATGATCTGACACTATGTCCCATTACAAACATGTTCTCACATCCAGCACTGCTTCCTCATATTAGAAGACCTTATGTTTAGACACATAGACAAGTTTTTGCAGGAAAGAATCAAATGAATCGGCTGCAAAGGGACATTACTTACAAGAATTTGAGAACCAATTAACTCTCTCACCGTGTGGCTGAGTAAATACTGTACAATAAAGAGAGATCTTCCAGACAGGGAGGAAACGACATGCTGTGCCTTGAAGACACTGCTGTCCAGACAGTTAAATGAATTAAGCTGAATAAATTAGAATAAATGTTTTAGGAAAAGCAGTCACAGGTCTGAACTCTGAGAGGCTGACAAGACTGACTCCTCTAATTCAAATTTAGTAAATGCAATTAGACTCTTTTCAAAAGGGGTGTGCAAATGTAAATGCAACAAACAGGTCAAAATCGAAAGCTTTTAGTAAAAGGAAGCAGTCAAGACTAAATTCATTCATTTATCAGTAGAAATTTTACAATCGATAACAATAAAAAATCTACTTTTCACTAATTCTGCTCTGTTGCTGAGAAGATGTTAAGTTAATGTTTAGAATTGTATTTGTATTTGGGAAAAGTCATTAAAAACAAATCTTTTTCCAAGTATAAATGGCTTAATGATGATGTCTTAAAAGATAATGAGTGGCAGTGAGGGCAGAGCTGCGGCCAGGTAGATAAGCGTCATTATAGTGAAAATGCACAGCAGTCGTTCAGAATACTTAATACCCTTTTAGTAGATAGAAAATTAAATAAATCATTGACTGAAGAGATAAATGAATTTTGGGGAGAGGGACAATTTATCTTCACCGCTTCACTGCACTTATTTGCCAAATCTTGGCTTTTAGAAAGGCCGGCAATGCTGGCCTTAACCTAGGAAGACATGTCAGTGGGGCTTCTGTGGCAGCTGTGGTCATCATTCATCTCAGCTGAATTCAAATTCCCCAGAGACACCCAAACATCTGAATGGTTTTACGACAGACGCTTATGGTACAATATATCCCAGCAATTCCAGTGAACACGTCTGGTGGCTGTTTTTATGCCTTCCTAAAACAAAAAAGGTTTTAAAGGAAAACTGGAGAACAATAGAAAATATTAAAACAAAATCCAAACATAAAAAATGAATGTAAGCAGCATAAATACCAATAAAATGTTCATTAACCTCACAATTTAGAGAGAAAAATATGTATTTTACACAATTAAATATAAATAGAAATAGATAATGACTGCACTTCCCTGAATTGCGTACAAATAAAATCTAAAAATGCACAACAATTGTAAAAATGTGTCTATTTAAATCAGATGCCAGGTGTTTCTAAATAACGTTTTTATTGCTGTGATCTTGTTTTAATAATAACAATTATGATCATGTCATAATAGATGCCTACCTTTAAGAACACAGTCCATATTTTTAGGACCAAACAGATCTGGCTTTCCTGTCTGTTGTTTACAAAACAAGATATCAGATCCCTTGACAACAAATTATCTTTTTCAGTTTTATTTTAGACATAAATTAGAGAAACATTACAAATGGTTCTGAACAACCAAATTAATAGGAAACCTTATAAGAAAAAAATGTCATTATTCCTTTACTTTTTATTTTTTTTATTTTTTGGTAAACAGAACTTTACACAATGTTTTTAACAAACCAAGATCTGTCAGGGCTAAATGGAAAAACTTAATAAACTAATTTTTTCAGCATTGATTTATAATGTTACCAATTTGACAAACTAAGTTGGATGCCACACATCAGACACATACAAACTAAAGTCTCCAAAAGTATTTCAATCGTAAATAAATCTAAACATATATTAGAATACAACAGTAGATATTTCTTGTACTGCTCCTTAATACTACCATATTTCACCTACTGTATAGAAATCTGGGGGAATAATTATGAGAGTTCACGGCATCCTCTCTTTTTACTTCAAAAACGAGCCATCAGAATTGTATATAAAGCCGGATATCTTGATCATACAAACAATTTATTTTATCAATCTAGACTTTTAAAACTGCTTGACCTTGTGGATTTTTACACAGCGCAACTTCTATACAGAGCCAGTGGAAAATCGTTACCATTCAATATCCAAAAACAGTTCTTAGAAAATGAAGGAGGCTACAAACTGAGGGGATAAGGGGAACTTCAAGATCAAACTGATAAGAACCACAAAAAAAAGTTTCTGTGTGTCGGTGTGTGGCACTAAACTTTGGAACAGTTTAAGTAATGAGCTCAAACAATGTTCAAATATTCAAATATTCAAGAAAATGTATAAAGAAACTCTGATTTCAGGATATGAAGATACGAGGAGTTAAGGATCAACAGATGTTTGAATAATTCCAAATACATGTGTGAACTTGATTGTGGGTGAAATAATCAAAGCTCTTTTAATTACAACCAATGAGTATTACATTGTAATGTGTAATAATGATTACTGAAAGGTTTAAATTACAACCAATAAGGTGTCAACTTTGTTTACTTGATCTGCAATGTGTAGCAATAATTACTAGTTTATTGTGATCATGTGTTCTAATGATACTCAATGAATATTACATATCGGTGTAATAATCTGCTTACTGAAATTGTGAATTAATGTTTTCTGAAGATAATCAATCATTACTAGGCACTGGATTTTGTTACTTGAAGAGAATCTTATTTGATCAGAACCGGATCTCAAAAAATGTAAAACTTTCAAATGAATGAACTCAGTAGGGGTGGGATTATATAAGTTTGTTTCTTCCCACTCCTTTTCAAGCAATAAATCAAGGTCTACTTAACTTTAGTTAATTATCTCTATATTTAATTAAGAAAATGTGATTTAAATGATTTTTTTTGTCTTTTTAAACTATGCATTTCAACATTTCTGTAATTAGTTTGATAAATGTGTAATTTCTTTATTGCTTTGACTACAATGCTTGAAATAAATCAATAAATCAAATCAAATCAAATTTGTATTATCACCATAACTTAGAACAAAAAAAGGTTTCTGAGAATTTTTATTATAAAGGAAAAAAAATCTGTTGTATGTTAAGAAGAAATGTGGTTCTCCATTTTTATTAGTTTTACTAGTAGAATTAGATTTATAATTAAGCTCAGGTAGTCGGAGGAGAATCTCCAGAGCTTCGAGAGCAATCTCTTTGTCCTGAAATAGGAGCAGCGTAGGTCAGCATGGTTTTAGCCTCTCAGAGAATAATCTTCAGTGATTATGTTATTGACCACAGGAGTCTCTTTAATGAACGCGGAATTATCCTTGGAGAAGGTAAGGTGAGTTATTTTCCAAGGAAGCCTCACAGCTGGGAGAGATGGCCTATTTGAACTCAGTCTATTTGCAGGCGCAGGTAGTTAGAGGGCAGGTGAGTATTCAACAGATGAATAATTATGGCTGGGGTATCTGATATCAACCTGAAAAATTTAGGTTAAAGTTTCAGAAATCTATAAACTAGAGTGGGGCAGAAATCTAGAAATAGAATACTGTTATAAAAAAAAAACAGTCAAGAGACAAAGAATAAGAGGCATGGGCGTTGAAGACTTGAGCAGACGCTTTAAGAGAGTTCTTGACTAGAAGTGATCTACAACGCAGAGTTAAACATCTAGCACGTAGAGCAAAAATGTTCATGGGCATTTTTTAGCTTGGGCATGCTGCAAGTGACTGGTAATAGCAAACTCTTAAACAACATGAAAGGGAAGTAAGGGTGAAGTAGGTGTGATGCTGATGATGGCGTGTCCAAAGGAATTTTTTTTTCAACTACACCCCCAAATCCTGTAGAATACGCAAGGAGCCTGTAAGTGCTGTTCAGATGATAATGCATGCTCCATGTTCGCCCCATAAAGGTTTACCCATTTTTTGCCCGCAGACTGTCCTTATCTAATCGTAAAGGCATTTGTGACTGCTTTCCTAATGACTAGAATGTGGCATAAGGGCACAGTACAGAAGTCACACCCGTACGTCATTAGTGTGTGCAACTAACAAATACTTACCACACACACACGACAATCGCATGTTCGATTTTTGACAAGGCACAAGGAAACAGCAAGACGCACTGGTCCACCCCTTAAAGACCCACTCCAATCTTTTTTTGATTTATTTTCAAGGTATTCTTATGGTCTTTTAATTATGATATCATTTTAGCCAAAACCACAAATCTGTGTCGTTTTCTAGGACATAGTTCCTGGAGAGCAGCAGTAGTTTATATGAAAATTGCCTATGAGTAGTAAGCAGGACTGTTGGCAACAAGTAAGCCTGCCTACATTTCCCATCATCCATCTGTTTACATTCTCTCCCGCTGGCTGACAGCCCCTCACACCCCCTCTTGTTGCTAGAAAATCCACTTCCTTTCTTTCCACAACTCCAGTTAGTCCCTACATTCAAATTTCCTATTCCACGTCCTGCACTCCTGCTCTTTCTTTTCTCTCTATGCCTCCACATATGCCGTCCTCCTCTCCTTCAAACTACAGCAGTTCTATTTTAATTTACCATATTGAAAATATAGAAAAGATTTTGCCAAAGAGGCACTCAAAAAACATGAAACTCTCACAGATCATTTGAAAACTGATTTAAAAAAAGAATTATAGAAAAAATAATTTTGCCTTTAACGACAACTTTGGTCAATTATCAATGTTTTTCATGTTAAACTTGTCAGAAAAGGGCAATTTTTCAGATTAAATGTTCACTTCTTAATTGTTCTTAATTGCTTGGGTCAACCTAAAGACCTGTGAAATGCCATTGATTCCCTTTTCATTATTTCCTCTAAGGGGCAGCCATAACTCTAAAAGCTAGTTTCCTTCTGTGCATCCATTTCTAAGGAAAGAACAAATGAAAATAGGTGCACCATACTCTCTAAAATGGGATTTGCCACTTCCTTGAGTTTCTGCTATTTTGCCAAAGGATTTCCAGGTAGTCTGAGGATTCTTTTAGTTCTATAAGTGCTTCTTCGCTTGTGCTTTCTGTAAAGAGTGATGGAAAAAATGAAGGCAACTGTGTGAGAACTACTATTCCTCTAATTGCTGAGCTGCTGGACCATCACTGTCCATCCATAAGTGTTAAAGCAGGGGGATCCAGAATGTAACCACAGCAGCTGTAGATGGGTGGGCTGCAGCCTCATTCATCACAACGGACCAAAAGATCAGACAGTTTCTGCCTGAATTAAGGCTCTTACCACAAACCACACCTAACTAAGATATTTAAATCGGTGGGATGGTTCCTCTTATCTTTTTCATAGCTCAATACCTGCAAGCTCTTGCACTATGAACTACAATTCAGGCTGCACGGTGGAGTAGTGGTTAGCTCTCTTGCCTCACAGCAAGAAGGCCCCCGGCCCATGTGCATGTGATTGTGGTCCTGCGACAGACTGGCGACCTTCGGCAAGTGGCAAGTGGGATAGGCTCCGGCAGCCCAGTGGACCCGGAAGGGAAGAAACGGATTAGATTAAACTACAATTCAGTTTCAAATAACACAAACTTTATAAAAACACATTTGGCATATTTTGGCAGATGTGCACATCTTTTAGTAAATTAATCCTATGGTGAAGCGTATTCTACGTTTCGATGATTCATAATTTTAATTTTTTGTTAATTTGCACTTTTATGTGTGTTCTCAGCATAGACAAAAGCACTGTAGATCCAAATAACTTTTCCATCTCTTATTGTCCCACTTTATTTTGACAAAATAAAACTATTGTGGGTAAAAAAGTAAAGTAAGGTCATCAGGATTTCCAAAAATCTTAGCATTGTTAAGAAGTGGCAGAATAGCATCTCAAAACTGATGTCATCATAATTGTCTTGATTTTTTTAGGATCAATTTTGGACTCGGGTGGTTTAGCCCAACAAATGCCACACTAAACATAAATGATTCTTTAAAAATATGGTTGAAAAAATGATTCCTGTAATGCAAAACTCCTTACATGGAATTTTATAAATACAGTGATTATACATGTGCCATTTCGTCCTCACTTCAGTTCACTCTCATCTGGACAAAGTAGATTAAAGTGAATCCCGGCATTAATCTTAATGAACATCTGCAATGAGAGGCACGCCAACACTGTCTGGTCAGAGGGCAACATTAGATGCTCATTTCTGTGGGATCAGTGAAGCATTTTGTCCAGCTTGATTGAAGGGCAGGTTGTGGCGCCGATCACCATGTGGTCTCTGAGGCACACATACATTTAATTCATATTTGTTTTCATTCTCGTTTGTATGTTTTCTACTTTTATTTACTTATTTATTTTAAGAGTATGAACCACTAATTGTCACATGGTGCCAAAGTGGGTTTCAGTTAAAATACACAGACACACATGTTCAAACGCTCAACCAAAACAGTTCCCGGTCCAACCATGAATTCATTTTTGAGACAGTATCTGTGAAAAGCAGATAAAGTTTGGACTTGTCACTGCCGGACTACATTGTAATTAAGCACAGATTACTAGGCTGGAGCCAAGAGCCGATCACTGTAGGGGATATTCTGCCACTGATGAATATCTATCAAGATAGGGAAGGAAAACAACATGCCTCTGTTGATCATTCTGAAACTTTTGGCAGAACTTGAAAGTCTTAGTGAAAACTGCAGCTTGCTCTTAATCACTGTGTGGTTTACTCAGGGATACCAATGTTTACAGAGAGGAGCCTGATGAAAAACCTTTGATTGCATAAAGAGCATCCACATACTCCTTATTTCAGCGTTTTGGAGCTTCACATTCAATACAGCAAGTTCAACGTCGTCAACTACTGGGCCCGAGTGAATATCATAAACCACCAGAGATCCCAAACTAGATTTGTTGTCAAAAAACTTTGAAAACTCAAAACAAACAGAACCCTTATGATGTTAAAATTACAATAAGCAGTAAACAAATTAAACTTTTCAGGCTGCCTGGTAACCCACAGCAATCATTTTAGGTTTTGTTTTGTTTATGGTACCATTATTTAGAGTATCACTATAAGCAGAGTTTATGTTTTTAGGAATACAAAAAGTTGAGTGCAAAACATTTCATGAGGATGCGGAAAAAGAAAAGACAAAAGGTAAACTGTATCTGATGGATAGTTTGAATTGAATAATACAAATCACAGTAATTCCGCCACGTCTAATGTTTGTAATTCTATGTGTACAACTTTGAACCTTTGCTCTTATCTGGCACTTTTACGATAGACTATATTGAATACACTTGACTGTAAGAGAAACAAAGCAAGTGTGTACTTTCTAAAAGCTGAAAGTTTACGGAATGACGCTGCTTAATATGAGCTAGAATTGTTCAACTGTTTTGAAGTCTGTTTGGCTTAAACTCAGGGGAAGTGGACGTAAAAATAAAACAAAACAGGACAAATAACAGATATATTTATCTATTGAGAGATATCTCAATCACAGGATCATAAAAAATTATGGTAAAAAGTCATAGAATTTATTAGAAGATATGCATACGTCCACATTCACTTGTAAATACACTGACCAAAAATATAAACGCAACATTTTTGTTATTGCTCCCATTTTTTATGGTATGAACTCAAAGATGTGAAACATTTTCCACATACACAAAATAACCAGTTCTCTGAAATATTGTTCACAAATCTGTCTAAATCTGTGATAGTGAGCACTTCTCCTTCGCCAAGACAATCCATCCCACCTCGCAGGTGTGCCATATCAAGATGCTGATTAGACAGCATGATTATTGCACAGGTGTGCCTTAGTAATTGGAATACAGTACATGAGAATTTTTAATAACCTATTAAACCCAATAAATATTGTCCAAAGCAGTTCATTAGATTAACTTTTAATCAGTGGCAAGTTTTGTTTTTGGTTTAATGGGTAGCTGTTTGCAGTAAATCCTGATTCACATAAGACACATGATTATTACACTGGAAACATGATAAAGAACCAACTAGGCAGTGTTTGTTAGTACTTGTACAGGTTTCAGTATCACTAAGAATGACAGTGATAGTGTCTGTTTGGATTTTTAACATTTAAGGGTGTGACAAGATAAAAAAATAAATGAAATATAAAAAAAAAATACTTAAATTGTGTGAAATAGGTTGTGAAATTGTTTCTAATTTTCAATTTAGACAGTTGCACTTTTAATACTTTAATGCATCAGTGCTCTTATTCACCAAATGGAATATAAAGTGGTTCTGACTCCTGAGAAGACCATTTGCAGACAGTCAACAGTAACGCCTACAAAGACATTTCTGGGTCACCTCCTTATTAGCCTTCATCGTCATAAATGATTTCTTCAACTGGAATATCATTTCAAGACTTTGACAGCGACTAAGATGGTTTTCAACCTGTTATTAGGCAGACTGTTCAGACAGAAACTTTCTGCTTTTTTTCCAGTTTTTCCAAAGCAAATAGCTGTGAAAGTAATTTTTAAGGCCAAAATAACTGGGTGAGAAAAAAGGGACTGCAGGAGTCATTATTGTAAAGAGGCTGGAATGGAATAGAGGTGCCTCACAAGAGATTAAGACAAAACCCATCAAGCTCTTGTCATTTTCACAACTTTTAAAAAATTCTGTTCTCCGTTGAGTGATGACTAACTTTAGCTGTCAGAATGGGCCACACTGCAAACCAGCATGACAAACACCTCCCTGCTTTAGATGCTGCAGGCAGCAATTTGCCAGACCAACATGAGGTTTTTTTTCCTCGCAGATTACGTGATCTGACAACTGCACATTCCTAATGCACAGCGCTGAGCCACAAGTGTGACAATTGTTAACCGGTCCTCGCAGCATTTCCCGCTTTTAAAAATCTTGCAGTGTTTAAAACTCCCCCCTCTTATAGCCACATATGTATTTTACTGTGATGGGGGCCATTTGCTGTGATGGCCTAAAGGCTCTTTGAAGAAGGCAGCATGGCCAGCTTTAACCCGTGCAGTAGACAAGCCTGGGTTGGATCTGGTAATGATTGGCCCACTTTGCAGAGAAAATGTGAAATTGACCCACAGCTGCCCTCACGCCCTGCTGTTTGACTTTTTTTTAATACACCCATCTGGCTGAAAAACTTATAACAGGCATGTTATAAGTTTTTAGGGGAGATGTTACCTAGTCCTTTTAGTTTCCTTAATGAAATATATAGTTTTTCCATTGAAAAGTATCAATACTTAATGTTTATACAAAACCTTGACATAATAAATCTATGCCAAAATTGGTTCTGACATACTTAAACTGAGTGTATTACAAAAATATGAAAGTATTTCAGAGTAAAACTATTAAAAAAAAGGTTTTATTGTAAATGTTTTGGGTCATTGGTCCCTAAAAACTCAAAATATGTCTAGTTTTAAGAAAAATGTAAAATGATATTTACTGGTTAATCTAAAATCTAAAAAAATGCTCCAACAAAAATGTGTTTCAAATGTCATAGTGTGCAAATGAATCATTATTTGTGAGATAAAATGCTTTTAAACTGGTGCCTAGGTATTCAAAAAAAAATGTTTAAAGTATCATTTTCTAAATTAATTTAATGAGAAAACACATTTTTTAAATATCTAAATTCCTCTAGATTTCTTGAAGTTGCAAAAGCAGTCACACTTAAATATCGAAACTGAGCATTAATCTTTCAGGCATTTAAATGTTTTTACTTCCAAGACTTTTTATACCAAAATTCTGTCATTCTGAAGGATCCCACTTTGAAAAAACTCAGGATTCTGTAGCTTTTTCCACATTTCACTCTAAATTACATACATTTCATGCACACACTTCAGGTGTTTAATGTCTGCGATCCAAGTTTTTGGACATCAGAGTTGTAAATCCATTGCTCGTCTTTCTCTTTTCATATGATGGACAATGTTTACCATGGCCATGATAAACTATTTCCTCATAAACGATTTTGTCGCGCCTTTCTGCTGGCTGTCATGTGGGATTCCGCCTGCAGACTAAAACAACCATAATTCACAGGGTGTATTTACCTCCTCAGAGGACAGAAGCTTGACAGATGATAAATTGCCAGTACTGACAATCATCAACACATACCGCCCTGTGTTTGCCTTGAGTATAAGTGGCGCCAGGACATGGAAATAGGACTTTGACATATTACATATGTGGAGAAAGATAGAGAGAGAAGTACAGAAAGGGAGAATAAAGAAAAAGACTTTGAAAGGCACAGTGCTATAAGCAACTGGTTGAAATCTTTGATATGTATATCAAGCATGTTTGTTTCTTTGCCTTCATGCGAGTCAACTGCATAATATTTTCCTACTGTGAACAGATTGATACCGTATATGCTAACCCAGCAGGATAGAAACAGCTGAAAGCTGTTTTTCTCTCCCCTTTTTTGCTTATATACGACACGCTTACAACATTTATAACTTAAAAGACAACACAGTCAGAGTGATAAATGTCTGTGTCCTTACAGCGTATTATTGTATAATAACATTTCCAACAAACCTAATGACATGTGAAAAGTCACCTGCTTTGCACAGACTCTGCAATTTTGCTTGTACTTTTGCAGCACACGAAATAGGGAAAAGCTGACCTTCCTGGACCTGAGAGCTCTCTAAAGGGAGCAGTAACCAAATAGCATCTTCTCATTCTTGACTACATGCTTTACTGGTTTAAAAACTCCATCTTCTTACATTCAAGTCCAGCAAACAAAAACACAAATGACTTCTATATTACAAGTCCATGCCCCAAATTTAACTGTGGATATCCCGAGCTTTTACATGATGAAAATGATATTGTGCTTTTAACCCTTTAACACATGAGCTTTAGTTCAAGTGTTCACTTTCCTTTGACCGCCGCAGCACTTTAAGCGTTTACACATTTAGTGTAATTCCAGTGGATTCTGAAGCAGAGAAAAGCAGCCTTGCATTCAACACTTTACAGCAGTGAACTTTACATGCAGTTTACGTAAATCAGCCAATTTTGTCAAGAAGAAAAGCACCTTTACACATTTTGGTGAAATGCAAAAAATGCTATTCTTCTCATCAGAATCAGCTGATTCCCATTGTTTTTGTAAAACTGTCAAAGTGTGAGCATTATGAAAGGCCGCGTCATATAGCCACTGCGTACACTTTGCACATTTTCGACGTAAAAATTTGGTCTATCTTGATACATGCACGATATGCATAATGCAAGTGTTTCTTGCGTTTCTCATTCGTCGATGTACGCAGATGTCTCTAGGGGTTTTCTGACGAGGCGTCTTTACGTAAATTCAGTTTTGAGCTGTTCAAATGTTTTGGTTGATTGAAAAATACACAGTTTATGCAGATCTTACGTAGTTTATACGCAATTATTACATAAATCTTATGCAGTTTTGCATGATTCTTGTGAGCTGCACATGCAAATTTGTGGCTTTCATGACCGTTCCACGTATGTCCACGCATGTCTAACGGATTTTTCACACATGTACCCCTGATGTGTAACTTTTATATCAAGTATACGGTGCACATATCACATTAAAAGTATGTCATTTATGCACCAGTCACTAAAGAATTGCATATAAATAGCGCAAAAATCACACATGGGTCATGTTCTACGTTTATTTACGTGTTCTTTGTGTGGTTTATTCGTACTTCTGTGTTTTTAATGTAAAAATTTCCCGTAAAGATTATCGCACTTTTTTCACGTGTATTCACGTCCATTTTTTAATCCGTGCAATATGCGCAATATGTACGTAGTGGCTGTGTGACACGGCTTTTAGGTGTCACTAACGACAGCTCTAGGTTTAAAAGTACACAGTTTTGAACATTTAGTAAAGGCCACTTTTCAAATATGATAAGCGTTATGGTACAAGCCAACAAAATGTTTAGAGGATTTAAATATGTAAATTATGTTATTGTTTTGACCATTAAGGAGGCAGGTTATAAAAGAGTACAAGTAAAGTTCATGTGAAAAGTTTCCCTCTTTTTAGTATAAACTAAAACCATTAAAAAAAAATAAATAAATAAAAAAAACGAAAAGTAAGTACACCTGAACATAGCAATAATATGAAATAGCCTTCTTCTCCATTAAGTCTTTTATGATGAGGAAATTTGGTACACTTCTATTCTCTCTCCTGCTTTAGTTTATTTAGGTTTGCTTGTGGGTTTAATACAAGTTCAGGTAGTGTTTCCAGAAGCCTCACAATGCCCCCCCATCATTCTGATAATGTTGCTTCTTTAAATTTCTTCTGTCCACAAACTCCCAATGCCAAACATGTAGCTTCACCAAAATAAATATCTATGTAAGGTGTAAATATTGTGAAGTTAATTCACGAGGATGCATGTTAGCAGGAAAGCAAAAAAATAAATGTATTAGAAGTCACTGGAAGTGCATCACCCACACGTATAGGGAAAACTACAACCGGAGATACAACAGACAGGAGGAAAAATGTCACCGCTTGGGAAACCAACCACCACGGCTCCACGCTCTCAGCTTTACAAGCTGGAAACCCTCAGTTAATGGTGCAAATAAACAGAGCTTGTTGCTGTGGTTGAACAATGTTACAGCACACTGGAAATCAAAGACTTGGTGCAACAACCTAGAAATACTATACAAAAACAGGTAATAAAATAGTACACCCATATGTGCTTATTTAGTGTACTGGTCACATAGAAGGATTTGGGTTCCCTAAACAATTTCGAGAAAAGAAAAAAAAAACAAAGCATAAAAAGAAATCCATCCAAACTTCTGACTGTGAAGATTTTCCCCTCCACATACACATTGATACCAAGCACCTGTGCTTGAGACAATCTACTCCAGGCAACACACACAGACAAAGGTCGACTATAAAGACAGGTAAATCTCAGTTTTATTAAAACAGGCCAGGTCAGATTAGGAACCATGAGGTCTGCTCATAAAGCAGAACCTTCGCAAAATCCAACTGTAGGGTAAGCTTATAAGACAGCTGTAAGTCAACACAGTGGGAAAAGAAGGGAGAATAAAAACAATAAAAGCCAAGGCAAACCCTGGCCAGACAAAGAAGCAGCATTCTTTTTGCGTCTTGCACCAGAGTGAGAGCAAAGGGTTAGCCGTGGACAAATTGTGCAGGAACAGTAGGTATCAATTCAAGCACAAAGTCATAATGAAAGAAGGAAAGGCATGTTAAGGCAGAAAGATTTACATAGGTATATGTATGCATTTCCATACCACTCGGGTAACTCCTCTCAACAGCATAATAGGAGTGAGCATCAAGATTACCGGAAAGCCAAAACACACTTCAAGTCAACATGCAAAACTATTAAATAAATCTACTCACAACAATCCAAGATCAGATTGAGCCAATGAAGTATTTTTTCAATAAAACATAAAGGCATGTACTGCAAACATACTAGAGAAGCTGTTGAGAGTGAAATGCACAAAAAATCATACAAAGACGAAGACTTGAAGATTCCGAAATTACACAGCTGTGATCTCATCGTGCTTTTAAACAAAAACACAAGATCAGTTAATGATTAGGCATCAATTAGAACATTTCCAAATATACATTGTCTGTTTTGCTGCCTTAATTTATGCAAATCTGTCCTTGGATATTGAACTTTAACCTGTTTTTACACTTGTTTCATTTTGGAACCTTCCTGTATCCTTTTGCTTCCTGTTTTAAACTGATTTTTTGTTGTTCGTTTTCTTATAAAAGCATTCGGGGTGAACTTTAGCTGTTCGGTGATTCTTGAATGAATTGGCACGTGGAGAAACTCAAGGTTCACTCAATGACTCAATGAAGGTCCAACCCTAAAAAAGATCTTTATAACTTCACCCATATTCTGCACTTTTGGCATGTTCCGTTTGCCTTGGTGTTTTTTATTTATTTTTTATTAGATGTGACATAGGGCAGTTATATAAATTCTATTTTTGTTCCGCCTGTTCAAAGGATATTTTCCCTTAGTCTTTAGTTGAAACTTCTAAATATCTTTCAAAATACACTGTGCCATGTTACTTTAAGGGAGAGCCCTTTGATGAGGATCCATACTGGGTTACTTTGCTTTTTAAGTGTGTGACCACTAGCATTTTAAATGGTAAACAAAAGTAGAGCCCGAGATCAGCAATGCAATTTCCTTTAGCATTGTAAAGCCTGATCTCTGGGTGAACTTGCTGGGGTGTCCTGTTCTAAGAAGAATGTATTTTTTCTTGAACGTTTTTCCCTTGTAAAGATACTTTGAAGTCTAGAAAGATCCAGACCCTTTGAGCCTCTCTACATTCACTTGAACAACTTCTCTAAAGCCGCTTTTCCCCTTGACCACATGTCTTTATCTTTAAGGTGCTTACACTTAAAAAATGAGAACTTATTTACAGTTATTAACCTGATGACCAAATTCTTAATGCAGGCAATTCATCGTGTAATTATTTTTACTTTAGGCCTTTGGGGATTAATAATGATGCACTCCTTTGTTACAATATTTTTTAACATTTTAACTGACAATTGTCATTCATTTGTTTGTTTTGGAGTAATTTTAACATTTTAGAACTGCTGATAGGTTGTTTGTGTCCTTATGTCCTCTCAAAACAGTATTCTTTAACATGGTGGGAAAGAAATCTTGGAAACAGGTCAGAAGCTATGGGAAGCAAATATAACACTCTTTTTTTTAAGTTGGTAAATCGCAGCTTTTCGTCACTTACAAGATATGTAACATTGGAAAGCTTTTGCCCTGTAATAAACATTTTTTACGTCCTAAGCCAATTGATAACATTTGTCTCAGCAATCCATGTTAAAAAACAATGTAGAACCGCATACCGGTACATAGGTTTGCTTAGCATAAAACAATTTTCTGCAAACACAATACAACATTTGCAACTATACCAGTTGTATGTCAGCCTTGAAAAAATGACAGACATAATCATTGATCAGTAGCTTGATCAGTAATCTATAGTTCAATCAACCCTATAATCTACTGCTTCTTTGGTCTGATACAATAAACTTGTAATTTAAAGAAAATTTTGATTTCCCAGTTTTGTTTAGTTAAAAATGAAAATATTTGATGTTTATTGTCATATTTCATTACAATCTAAATAAAGAAAGTGTTATTTAAAAAGCTCAGATGTCTTGCAGTTAATTTTCAGATTGATCACCCCAACATTTCTTACATTGATTTGTTCTGCTCACCTTTCAGCGAGGAATCACTTCCCCTTATGAAGCCCTGGGATAAATCTGTGTTAAAGGTGGATTGAAGATTGCAGAGAACTGGCGGACTCATCCGTTGAATGCTGTGGGACCAGTTCAATCGTCTGTAACATACAGAAGACAAAGAGGATCATTCTAAGTTTGTCGAAATGTAGGAAAGAGTTGGAAGAGTTGTATCAGTGTTCATGACCTGGATAACAGGCCGGACTGAAAATATTGCACTGATGTAGGTTACAAAAGAGCCTACAAGTGCTATATTTCCTCAGGAAATCCTTTCAATCCAGAAAAGTCTGATCTAGATAGTGACATTTTTTTATTCCCCTATAGACATAAGCAGATCTCCTCAACTTTATTTCGGCGACAGGCATGTTAAAATGCAATTCACTGGAGAGTACTTGTACAATTAGGTGTTGCTCCAAAGGTGAAGCAATATGCCTGTCCCTTGTGTTTTAACTAATTATTGTAACACTCGTCCATTTCTTAAAGTATTACACACAACAAACAAACAAACAAACAAACAACAACAACAAAAAAAAACCTCAAACAATATGACTCAAGTTTTTTTTTTTTTTTTATATTGACAAGAGTGAGTTCTGTTCACTCCACGCATCATATATACCATATTGTCCTGTGTCCTTAGGCGGACAAGTCACTTGTTAGGAAAGTAGCTCTAGAATCAACATAACTATAATGCTGCATTCACAATTTAACGTGATTGCATCAGAGGCGTCCAGTTTCAATGTTAGGTCAGGGTACAGATATGATCGAAGTGATGTGGGTGGTCTTGCAGCACCATATCTTCGGTATTCGCTAATTTGGCAGTCGCAGCACATTGAGATTTCAAAACGAACTTAGGCGAAGAAGTAATCAGCGGTTTCTTTTGATGTGTTGATGATGTGGATCAGCGGATAGATTCCAAAATCAACATGGATCAGTTGTTCTCATCAATTTCCTCCCGAATTGTATCATATTTTCATTTGCATGGATATATCAATAATAAAAATGTCCTTTAATTTGATTCTTATTTTCCTTCGTCTGACTGAAAGAGGAACAGCGAGTCATCAAACTGGGTCACAGAGACATGGAAGTACCACTGAAAAAACAACTGTCCATTTAGACGCAGCTCCTGCAGATGGTGAACCTCACATAACTACTGTTAAAGTCTCTGTATTACCTCATGTCTGCCATATATTTTAGATGAGACATACAGTCAATGTGTCTATGTAGAGATGAATCAAAAAACATTAGATAGTGGCTCCTCCAACACAATAACTGTATTGTCAAGTTTGTCAACCCGTATTTGGACAAGCAACTATCAGCGCTTGTCCAAAAGTGAATTTGACATGCAAATCAATTTTGGTGTGAACGAAAGAAGAGATGGATCTCTTTGTGATGGGAAAAGACACAAACCCCCTCCTTTCACTCAAATAGGCAGCAAAACATGATCTTGACCCTCCTCATCACATAAATATAAGAAAGTGTCATACTTTTTAGATTTGACTGTTTTTTTTCCTTCTGTTTAAAACATGTCTTTTAGTCAAACATTTTTTTGTTGACAAATGGCTGAGTTTTGCACAGAGACTGGGTATATTGCAAAAACACTCTAGCTGCTGCCTGCGCGGCCAAGATAGTCGAGGAGGGGGGGTGTTAAATCAATACATTTGACAGTCACCGTCTGTCTTTGCCAAGAAACTTAGCCCAAATTGTTCTAATTGTTAAAAAGAAAGGACAAAAAACTGAAGAGCTACTTTTGACAAAAAGCATCTAAAAAATAACCAAATTTACATGTAGAATACTCGCTTGCCTTCTGGAAATAATTAAGTATTTTTAATTTCAATTGTACTGGTCTTTCTCTCAGAGAATATTCTAAGAATTGCTGCTTCAACTGAGAAAATAATCAGAAAAATTAATTGCAATGATCATAATTTGTGAATGACATGCCTTAGCTCCACCTCATTTAACTACCACAGAGAAATTCTTTTATGATAATCCAAATTATAATGGAAAGATGGACTGTTAGTACAATGGTGCAAAAGTACCAGGGCAGAAAATCTTCATCAATCTCAACAAGGGATTTCTTTAGAAATCATCACCTTTAACAGGGATCCCGCCTTCATGACTAAATAAAAAAAATACATTTAGACAAGTTTTGTCTTCGTTTTCTTTCACAGGACCACTGTCTTCTAACCAACAACTTTTCCTTCCATTCTTGCTGACACCCCTATTTTTAATGGATCACAATCTCTAATCCTTCCTCCACCCATTCCAACCTGCTTGCACACGCCTTCTTTCCACACTACCAGTAAATTGTTCTATATTTCCAGGAATCAAACCTTTGCAAAGATTTGGTGAAGGAGAAATAAATGTGAGCCAAATCCATTTGGCCTGGACACTATTGGACTATTTTAATAACATTGTTTGTAAATGACACTCATTAGTGAATATTTATTTCCATGGTATACTTATAATTTCTTCACATAGAACAGATACATTTAAATGTAAAAGCTTTTACCAAAGTCCTGTCAATTTGTCATTTTTTTCCTCCGTGCATTCCTAGTTAGCTTGCCGTATATAGCGTGTCTCTCGTCTGGTAGTGCCTCTTCATGGTGAATAGGAAACTGTAATTAAGCCACCACAATCAAGAAATCATATGACAGTTTAAGAAGCCTGGGGGCCGTTTTATTATTAGATTCATGAAAGGAGCCTGCGGCCCGTTGGATATTTGAATGCAGGCCACATTTGGCCCACACATGGGCTGGACTTCAGATATGCCTGCTCTAGACTAGTGACCCTAAGAATTTAACGTTTGCCACCTTCTTCAGTTCAGCTCCATGTAATCTTATCATTCCACTTGAGTGCCTCTCATTTATCCAGTTACTCTGTAGCAAATGTCCACTTCTCTAAATATTCCTCCACCTACTTCCTGCTTCCCCCCATATTAGACCAAGTGGTCTTCTGCAAACGCCATGGTCCAAAGAGATTACAATCTAACCTCATCTGCCAGTCTGTCCATCACCAGAAAGCAAGCAAGATGAGTCTTCAACTGATCCTGCCAGTCCTACCTTCAACTCAACACCTCTACACACCAACAGGACATCCCCAGCATCATCATGCAGCACTCATACATGTCCTGCAATAACTTTAATGTTGGTGTCTTCCGTCCTCTGTTCCTCTCATAGATTCTCTTGATCTAAAACAGAATAACACAGCCCTTCTTGGACCTTCATTCACTGTTTTTTCTCAAGTTAACCCGTAAGTATCCTAGCACTTTGATATTGGGAGTGAGGTCATCTAGACCCCACAAGACAGAGTGCTGAACTTTTCTATTTAATTATTTGTGATCTTCAGTGGTTTCCATGGATTACATGAAATCCTCTCCACCTTTATCATGGTAAGGATAACACGTCAATGGTCATTTAGTCATTTTAGTAATGTGTCTAAACTATATATATATATATATATATATATATATATATATATATATATATATATATATATATATATATATATATATATATCCCCATATACTACTGTACTTACTGGTAATATAAAATAAATCTGTCAGAATCATGAACACAGACACATAAACTGTAAATACATGTTTTTTTCTATGTTTATATGCTTGCTTCACTCTCTTACCTTTTTGTGTAAATGTTTGCATCTTGTTTGTATGCTGCATTTCCTTTTCCAGCCTCAAAAATTTGACACCCAGCACAATATTACTAAAGCCAAAGACACCTTTTGAGCATATCTCAGAAAAGCAACCAGCTTTTTGTGACGGAAAAGGCAGTATTTGATGTCCTTGGAATGGAGATGGGTTAACAGTAAGTTTAATGAAATGCCTTTGCAACTACCATCCCTATTTTGCTGCATATTATCTATTTGTCGAAGAATTAAGAGATTAGTCCTGCTAGACCTTGCTTCCTTTGTGGGTTATTTTGTGAATTACACTCTGTGAAGGGCGCTATTTCACAGCCAGTGACAAAAGGATTCCATTCCTATTTGGCATGTTTTCCTGCATACATTGATATCCTTCTGCTGCTGTTCCTACATCTAAGGTCTGCCAACAATCAGTACAGCTGTTTACAACTTGAACTAATGCACTCAACATGAAAATTTGAGAAATGCAGAAGCATTCAATAGGTGTGACTTCAACATCAATGGAACATGTGACACGTCCTCAAAGCTGAACTTTTCAACCAAACTCAATCTCTCTCTCATCACAAGTGTGTACAAGGTTAAGCAAGCGAAGGGACTTGAAGAAAAAATGGTGATGCATCCTTTATCCAAATAGCTTCTGAAAAGTGCTCTGTGGATTTAGATGTCTGGGTGCAGATATAGGTATTGACGGTTCAATTTCATTCCCGCGGGAAAACTAATGTCAATTTTGTGTATCAGACATCATAATGCTCACATATTCCTCTTCAACAGTCTAAGGTCTCTGAATCCCACGCATGCTAAAAAAGATGATTCTAAGATATATCCAGGATATAGATTTATTTCGCAGATGAGGCTTTGAGACCAATAATTCAATATATTGTGTGTTTGTACATAAAAAGCATTTGCCCTCGTATCTCAAGAAGAAAGTACACCAAAGTTCTGCTGACATAACGCTTTCTCTCCATCTAGATACAAAGATTAATTAGAAGTAATTTGTTAACTAATTTCCATAAGACATGGTCAGATCAGGACTGTGACGTTGTGACAAATTCTAAGGGGCTGATATCAGATTTCACTTAAACTCAGCGCAATATTTTAGATAATGTTACTGAGATTATGAGATTTTATTCTTAAGACAGTTATCAGGTAGAAAACACTATTCCAAGCCCAGAATTACACCCCAAAATTAAATCTAGTCATTCAGATGGATGCTTAGATTTCGCTAAGCTTTTTTAATACAATTGAACAACAAAAACAAAAACAAAAAAAAATTAGGATGAAAATAAAAATAGCTGCTTTCAGATATGTCAATAAATGATAACATTTCCTTATCCATCTTTTTCGGCAGCAATTGTTTTCAGGGAACATATTCCTTTTCACAAGGCATTTTTCTCAGACTGATATAAATATGAAAAGACAGGCAGATGCAGACATTCTCGACTACTCTGTGTCATTCTTTGTTTTTCCATGACTTGAGACACAACTGATCTTATTACTCCATAAATTATATTTGCTCAAAATCAGATGTTTGCCCTCTGATTTTTTTTTTTTTTTATTGTAAAACCTACAACGAACTCACACAGTCCTGGTTCATTCTACTTAAATGTCCTAGATACTTTGGAACTGATGTCAAAGAGTTAATGTCATGGATACTGTTAATAGTTAATGAGACATATATTTTGTTCAGGTGATGAGCAACAGGAGCACTGGAGGAAACCCTTTTTTCCCTTCCTGCCAGCAGACAGACACATCATAGACCGTTCTTGTCTTGCTGAATGAAGTGTGTGTGTTTTCTGAAAATTGGCAAGATTTGACTCACTAGAGGCTCCACTATGCTGTTGTCAATAACAACGACTGCCTGTGGCTTTTTTTTTTCTTATCAGCCATAATCAGTCCAGAAAGGATAGTGACATCTGTGCCTGGGCACTCATCCAAATGCTCCCAGTAAGGATTTTGCACATATTTGAATTGTTTCCAGGTCAGATGGCTGTGTTGTAAATTGATAAAGTTGTATTTGAATATCACAGTTGACTGCATCTAATTTTGGCTCTTGGCACATATGTGTAGCACATTTTAGTTTGTAAAGATCTGATTTGGAGCTAAGAAGATGTTGGAGGATGATCAAATAACCATCTAAAGAACAAATACAGTTTAAAAAACATACAGAAAACAGCTATTAATTGAATCTTGAAGGAGGCATTCTTGACTGAAAACAAGACCCAAAGAGTATAATATCCTGTAAAACAGTGAAAGATAAAAAGCTTTTCACTCTGGACTTAGATTTGACAAATGACTGAAAGTTCAACAGCAAGATCAGGCCTTTTGCCCTCCAGTCTCTAACTGAACAGATAGCTAGTGGTTCTGGACAGCTGCATGATTGACTGCATCTCCACTGAGGAGCACATTTTTTTCACTTTTCTGCCCAGCTCAACTGCTGGGTATGCCGAGAGGCGTTCGCTTGTCTTGAAAAGCGACGCCGGCCACGCGGGCAAATCTCGGTGTGTATGTGTGCGTGTCCACGTACTGTTCTGTGTGTTTTACCATCCAAGCCTACCTCTTTCACTTGCTGAAACATATCCGTCCAAATTTGACAGCACGGGGGCAGACAGCCATGCTGCAGAATTCTGATCATTTAAATGCTCAGAGGCCTGCTTGAATAGCAGAGGTGTTAAAAAAAATAAAAAATAAAACAGAGAAGAGAAGAGACAACGATTGAGAGCAACCCTTCACATGCCTTGCATCACATGAGGGTCTGCCTGCCACTTTCCTCTGAAAATAATGCTCAATTTGTCAGTCTTGTAAATGAGCCCAATTCCTCTGAGACCTATTGAGGTATGTTTGTTTCATCTGGGCACTTCCAGAGGAGATTGGGACTGTTGTATTTACGAATTGCTTCTAAAATATAGGGTGAGAAAGGAGAAAAGGAACATTTGAAACAACCCTTGAGCTGTTGAGCTTTTGTGCAAGCGTTTACAAAGTAATCGCAGAAGTCATTTTTTTTCTCTTTTTAATAGACAGCAGTACTGCACCAAAACTACACTAAACTATAAAAGGCTCAAAATGGCATGGTGTCCTTAAATTTAAGCCGTAAGTTGTATTAAAATAACTGTTTAGCTAATAATTATCCATGTTTTATTAAGCAAGATGTTTCACTGCCCTAATTACGAAATGACTGTTTGATGATAAATCAACATGCACGTGGTTACATATTACAGAGTACTGCACTCCTCCAGAAAAAGCAAATCTCTGTAGTCTGCAGCACAAATTATTATAAAGGTGTCAAATGATTTATCTGTGCAGAATTGCAGCTCAAGAAGAAAAAAAATGTTTCCAGAAGGTCAAGGCTGAGGATTACATGACCAAAAAATTCTGAACTCTTTATTGCCCTCAACTCTAAGTACACACAGTAGTAAAGAGCAAAGAAAAAAATCTTCCTCATATAAAAGAAGTATATTTTTATCATTTTTTTTTTATGAAAAGCATGGACAATGACACAGCTCACAAGTCTTAGGCAGCTAACCATGCTCAGTAGTCGTTACATCTTTTTTTTTTTATGAAAAGATGTAGTCCTCAGCTTGCATCCCAGGGGCCACCTTAAATGAGGAGGCTTATATCAGAGTATATCTTGTAGGAGACCAAATGTTTTCAAATTCAGCAAAGCTTTATTATAAATGCCAATGGTGTCAAGTGTTTCCAGTGATGGGAAGGAACGCTTTTTCCTCTAACACAGATGACATGCAAAAACAACAGCTGCAGCAATAAAAGGCTTTGCCATTAAAAAGGAATGAATAAATGCAAAAAATGCAAAACCCAGTGCTCACTAATAAATGTGTCTACAGTATGTCATCATCAGGAAAGTGCTTGTTTCTTGTTTTAACATATTAAAGTCCAATGTAACATTTGAATTCTAAACCGAGTCATTTTGAATGACATTTCTGTTTGAGAGTGTCACATTTTTTAAGTTTGCAGTTCAGTTGGAGGGGTAATTGCATAGATGATGGTTTTAGGCACGTTTATTGTATACTTTAACCAAAAACGCCATCATGAACAACAAATAAAAAACTGTGTCAAAATAAATCGAGACTATGGGTTTACATAAATAAATCCCCTAGTGTCGACGCTTATTTTGCTGCTGTTATTACATTAAACTGTGTAACAAGCTTGGCCACTCAGCCTTTTAAATGTTTGCTGAACTGCTTGACAGGACAAGTGCTTCACTTTAATTTAAATATATATATATATATATATATATATATATATATATATATATATATATATATATATATATATAATATATATATATAATTAGTTAAATGTACAACATAAAATAAAAATGCATAACAATTGGTTCCTAAATTGTCTCTAACAAAAGAAAGAAGGGAACTGAGACAGCAAAATGCTTTTAGAGTCACAAAGACAGGAAAATTACTATCCTTACAAGGGTTTCATGAAATGAGAAAATCTGACTCATTTTCTACGAAAATGATCCAAATTCCACACAAATAAGTATTTTAGCACAGCTAGTGCATTGTTACTTTGTCCCTTGAGGATAAATCGGACCATAAATCAATGTTTTCTTGGCTGTTTTCCAATGAAAATACTGTAACAGCCAATAAAAGACTGATGGGGATTGACATTCTGTAGCAGTTATTCCCTCATCTGTTTCAACTCCTCCCCATTTTAATGCACTTTGTCATAATTCACAGCAGCAGTTAAGGTGGTTAACTACACTGAGGTTGGGTAAGAGCATGTGGCGACTCCGGCTAATGAAGGTGAAACACACTGACACTCTGTTTCCACATTAGTCGTCCCCTTTCCCCTTTTCTTTTCCTCTGTGGGTTTACTGTGACTTGATCCGTCCTGTGCATCTGTGACTTCTTCAAACACAGGATCCCACAAATGCACTCTATTTTGGTTTACATTTCTGAGGACCGGCTAGATTTTTATTTTTATCAACTTAAAATCAAAATACAAAAAAAACGTATTACTTTTGAAAAGCAGCGAGAAAAAACACTCATAAAAGCAGCACACAGTTGAATACTATTAAGCAGTGTAAAAAAAAGTCTCCATAATCCCTGTTTTCTCCAACTTTTTTTTCTTTTTCTGGTGTAGATTTTGCTTCTCTACTGTGTAAGGAGAGTTTTAACAATGTATTTCAGCAGAAGTTGTTTTGAGCCACAGTATCACAGCAGGCATCCAGCAATGCTTGATCTCCCAGACAGCGATTTAAAGACAGAAGAGAATATAAAACATTTACACAGAGGGCAAAGGTGAACAGCTCAAAGGAACAAACTGGAGCTGCAAGTGCCAAAACCAAGGGATGCTGCAGAAGTTTTCCACTGACCTGTCAACTGGTTTATTTTAAAATGTTTTCCTCTTTTTTCTTTTTATCTGGAGCAGAACTGCTGACATACTGTACTGTAAAGATTACATTTGTCCAAAACTGAAAACTTGTAAATGCTTACACCTAAAATCCACACTTTGGAAGTAGATTTTTAGAGTTAAGACTTTAACATTTTACAGTGAAATTAGAAAGAACAAGTCAAAGCTTTTTGTACATTGAGCTTCAACTGTGCAAGAGCCTGTCTGCTTATACCTTACACATTAATGTTTTGTCTTTATTATTGCTAATCCACATGGAGGGAAGTAGAAAATACTAAGCACCAAAACCCCAATCTAAAAAACTGGATGTTTATATACAAAAAACATGTTTTAATCTCCATTATTTTGCACTAAAATTGAAGACAGAAAACGCAACCAAGCCTGGAAGCACTGAGAGAAGCCTAAACTTTAATTTTCTTGAAATGCCTTTCATCACGCAGGTTATGTTTTTCTCGTGGCAGTTACTGATAACCAGTATCGCAACTATAAACCTAAAATTTTAAATTTCTGTTTTTTAATGAGGATGCAATGAAAAGTGTGTGTATGTGAATTGGATTGAGTGAATGTGACGTCACCCATGGAAAACGGTTTACTTCCAGCTACAACGAAATAAATTCATTCGCTGTTATTTAACGATTGGACTCCATCATGTTGAACCCAGATGTTGTCAGTAAGTATTGGTCCGAATTGGTACCATTCATTGTTTCTTTGGCAACCTCTCTTGCCAATCAGGAGTGCACTTTTTGGAAATTCACACCCCTTCCACTTGAAATCGGGCCAGTAAGAATCTGTCAAATGTTTCGAACATTCAACCACATACTTGTATTGGACATCTGATTGGTCAGTTTATAATTTAAATAACTTGATATACAGAAAAAACAATTTCAAAAAGATTGAATTAACAAGAATATGCTAAAAAAAAGAAGCAAACCAAGAATATTTATTTTGACAAATTTCATGAGTAATAGATTTTTTTTTATTTTTTTTATTTTAATTATTAATTTATATTCCTACAATCCAACCAGAACGATCTGTTTGAGGCTAGTTATTAATCGAATAAAACTAAACCATAATAAAATCTTTTTTAAATAAACCACTTATATCAATGTTGGAAAATACCATTTTGATTGAGGTACGGTAGGTTTATTTTACTATCACGTCAAAACAACCAGTGCCATCACAGCTGGGAACTCACGCGATGACAGCAAAAAATGATGAAGCCATTCCAGTCCAATGTGTGGAAACCCTTTGAATTTAGCAAAGACGTGACAATACAGTGTAGTAGAATGTATGAATGTTGGATTATTTGGATGTGGAAAAACAACAGTCGGCTGGAATTTAGAAAACTAAAATGTAAAAGGATTTGCCACTTCTTGTTTACTTGTTTGTTTGTACACATTGTAGGCCAAAGATGTTCTGGATTGATTATCCATGATTGTTTGACTGATTATCTTTACAATTTCCGGTACGAAGCCCATTGAGACGACTGTTGTTGTGAATTTGGGCTATACAAATATAATGGAACAAAATTGAATTGAATTGAAGTATAGGTCAGAGAATCGGATCTTTTGAAAAGGGACAAATATCGGTTATGAATCATATATTGCCAACCACAGATTATATAATATGAATCGAATTGTTGTTGTTATGAATCGTTACAGTCCTAGTGAGCCAGCAGTGGGTTTTAAAGTAGAACTTTATTTTAACCCAGTGTGAGACGTTTAAAAATTCCAACATCGACACAAGAAACTCATTTGAGTTCTCAGTCACCTGTTTTTACTGTTACAAGTCTAACCTCCTAATCCTCACCCACTTTTTATAAACTTTTCCTTTTAAAACAGACAAGTAGTTTACCCACCCCACGACAGTTTAAATTAATTGAATGCCTTCAACTTTCCACCAAGTGACTGTCTGAATTCTTCACTCCGACTGTGCGCCAACTCTCGATGCCACATGCATGATATAGTAAACGATGGGGAAATGGGTATTAAATATGTGACCCCAATTAGCACTTATCCTATGGGTGCTGCAATCCAGTGAGGCGGATTTAAAATGATTATCTTCAGTCAGTCCAACTTTAGAAAATGACACCGTCTCCCTCTGATCAGTCAGTCAGTTTTCCCCTCTAAAGATTAACCTCATTTCTTTTTCTTCTTCTTCAAAATAAAAAAAAAGGTTTGCAGGCAAGTGGAACGAACACATCTGCTGATGCATATACATCAAGGGATGCCTTTGAACACGTGGTCACTGGGATCACTGCAGGTTTTGGATCTTTCAGTATCATGCACCCCCCTCCAGGTGACCCAGCCGAGGTTGATCAGACTTCCAGATGGTTAGCTGCCATAACTCCATGCAAACCTTCTACTAAGCAGGGTCACATTGATAGATTGAGGGCCCTGGGGCTAGTTTTTGTTTCAAGAACCATGAAAGTAACAAATGAATTCCAGTAAATGCGTTGAGAGTAACAAAACTCTTTTTTTTTATGCACAATCTGATTTTTAAATTATGGGCTAAAGCATAGCTCTGCTAAAAAATGTTTTATTGTGGAACAAAACCTTTAACTTTTTAGTTTGAGAAACCGAGAAATAAAGGTTAATTTGCAGGGTTTTTTTTTTATATAGAAAAGTTTATTAAAAATATACTTATAAAAGGTGAATGATCAACTTAAACATGATGACATGTTGCATGGTGGTGCAGTGGTTTGTGCTCTTGCCCCCGGTTCAAGTCCTGAAACACAACAACAAACTCTTCATGTGTGGAGTTTTCATGTTTAGGATGCAAACCAAATTGTCCTAGGCAGATTGACGATCTGTCCAGGATGTCCCCTGCCTTCGCCCACGAGTGGCCGAAGACAGGCTCTGGCAGCCCCGTGACCCCAAAAGGGACAAAACAGGTTTAGAAGATTAGATTGACCTGAAAAATGTCCATGTATGACCTAACAATGATCACCCATGTTTATGGACAACTTGCTAAAGCAACTTATGGACAACTTGCTAAAGAACTTCTTCTTGACCACTCCCATTTTTGGCTCCTTACTTCTCTGTCAACTTATGAATTTTCATTTATTTTTAGGACCCCAGTTTTCTCTCTAAAAGATAACTGTCCATTGACTTTATTGTGACTTTCAAGAACGGTAACTATAATCTAAAGTAGGTATATAAAGGCCTATCAATGTCATTCACATCAATAGATTTCTTACTTCGTGTACAATTCTCTTCCTCCATCCCCTAACCGCAGACACACACAACAATCGTTAATGACAAACCCACAAAGCTGATTTTTTTTTTTTCCCCAAATGCTCATGGGTTTCAGCCCCGGTAAGCCCTATTGATAATGAGGGCTGGCTCCTGAGCCACAGACGTATTAACACTCCTTTCTGCTGCTTTGATACTCTGAATAGCTCTCCTACTCTACCCAAAATTCTTAGGCCACAGAGTGAGCCACAAAACCTCAGCACCCCACCTCCACTGTTAGGTCCAGCCTGTTGACCGTCAGTGACCAGTCCGTCTACTTTAAAAAGCTCCTATCAAAGGTTAATGCCAGTCAGTCTTTCCAAAAGACTGTCTGCTCCAGCAGCACAGCCTGGGTTGTGCTGATGACACAAACACAATGTCTGGACACAGTGTGGTAGCAGCAGCGTCATCTGGAAAATCCAGCTCAGGTCAACCATCAGCTGCACATTCCCTGCAGTTGTCAGGATGCATGCAGATGGGGTTTTTTTTCGGTGCAGGTGTTGCCTGCTCTCTGGTTCTGACAGGCAATCATTTTATTATAAGGAAGGTTATGTTAAGCATGTTTCAGTCCTAAGCAGTGGTCTTAGGGAACAAGGTCATGCCTTCAATGGTATCGTCCCTCCTCAAGTCCCACTATACTGAGAATGTGTGCAAGGGATCCTCATTCAAAATATATGTAGGTTGGGTGAGTTCAGGATCATAAACTGCCTGAATATAAAACGAGATCCAATGAGGCTCATCCTAGCAGATTTAAGACTAGGTTCCCTTTTTCTCTACTCTACTTCCTCCCAATTAGCCCATGCTCCCTGTTGTTTCAAGATCTCAACTCCTCCACTGCTGTTCTGAACCTCTATGGCGCAAGACACCTGGTTTCCCACTGGTGCCTGTTTTTGATTTTATTTGATTTGAAATGGTTTTTTCAAGCAATCAAATAGGAATAATACACAAAAACAACACAATCATCAGTTATACATTCATAAAATAACTAATCAAATTTAGAATAAGACATAAAATTTATTATTGCTTGAAAGGGAGTGGAAGGAAGCAAAGTATAATCCCACCCCTGTTCTACTGTTCCCATTTTATTACATGATTTATCATTATCCGGTTCCTAGCTTTTATCAGACAGAGTTAAGAATCTTGAGTTTGACGGGTGCGTATTCTGCGGGGCGCGCACCCCGAGTTTGAAGGGTGCGTGTTCTGCGGGGCGCGCCCCCCGAGTTTGACGGGTGCGTGTTCTGCGGGGCGCGCACCCCGAGTTTGACGGTCGCGTGCCCAGAGGGGTACGCGTCCCGAGTAGATGGTCGCTTGTGTCAAGGGGAACGCGGCCTGAGTAGACGGTCGCGTGTCTCAAGGGGAACGCGGCCTGAGTTGTGTGATGTGTCTTGTGTGGCCAGTTAGTTTGTGTGGTGCATCGTGTGTGGTGTCCTGAGTTGGTGTGATTCGATCTTGAGTTTGTGGTGTGCTGTGAGAGCCACCACTTTGTGTGTGCTCCACTTAGGGTAAAAACTTCTTTTGGAAGAAGTTTTATCTTGGGTAGGGGGGTGTTAAGGCTGTGGCCGTATTTGGTTTTCTTCTGTTTGTTTTGTGTTTTGTGGATCTTTTAGTTATTGGTTGTTTGTTTATTTGTAAATAAATTTGATATATTTGTTTGGAGACATTCGTTTGGTGTATTAATGTAAATTTGTTAGCCAAAACCTTTACTTTTTTATGTTATGCCCCCCTAGCACCACTAGACACACAAGGGGGCGTAACACAATAAAGCACATGACAAAGATGAATTACTTAAATATTACTTTTAGAAAATCAACATGGCAATAAAGTATCCAAAATATATGCAGATTATGTTACTTATAAAAGTCATTGAACTTGTTTCATAAAAGGGATACAACGTAGCTTGGATATCATCAAGAGTCTTTTTAAGGTCTTCGTATTCCTGGTTTTTCTTAGGGGCCATAGTCAGCTCTCTTTTTTGGAGAAAATCAGCTTTTTATGTCGTTTGAAGATAGTTGGATAGCCGCTGTGAGCCCACACGCATCCGTGCTGTAACCCGGAACCGGAAGTTAAATGTATAAGGATCCTAGGCCCGCCTATTCTGGTGTGACCACTCCCACTAGACTCCTGTGACAATGCTTTGCATCAGCCTCTTGGACTGTGTTAGACTTCTAATGCAGCTATACACACAATGTCACAGAGTTCTTGTACAAAGTGCACCATCAACACATGCATCTGTGTCTTTCAGTCAGACATCATTTGTAAAATAATAATAAATCCATTAAAATCTTCAAAGAACTGGGTTGATATGACATCTTAAAAACTGGCAGATGCAACCTGTGTCCCTGAGAAAGTTATTACAGAACACCAATGCATGACCACCAAATACACTTTTTTTTAATATGCCCCATACACAGCTGGAAGTCTACATACACCAAATCATATATTTTTGGTCATCATATTCTTAATATTGTGAGCCAAACATTTGACCTTTAACAAGAATTTAACTTGTAAATAACTTGTAAATAAACCACTCTTTGTGCAGCCTAATGGAGTATGAACAATTTTTCTAATTTTGGCTCGGAGAGAAAGTGTTTGTTTTTTTTAACTTGTATTTGAATCCTGAAAATGACTGCGGTCCAGTAACAGCGCCCTTTGCTCTCAACTTCCTGATGGTCTCTTTTTGGATTCCAGTCTTGGCTACCATTGGATTGCACTAATATTCTTCCTCATGTCATTTTGAACTAATCTTCCAAAGATTTAAACTGCAGTTGCACCAATGCTCCGCTCAAGCTTCGTGGTAGATCTCGCTGCCTCTGAAGGTAGCTCCTGACCATCGTCTCCAAGACCTCAACTATTGAGATAGAGACACTTGGAAAGTATAAATCAGCATTTACTTTTTCTGAGCAGTGGTTTGATAATTCTAAGAAGCATGTGGAGGTGTTGATTAGATCTAAAGGTGTAAATCCAAGATGCTTGAAACTCAACAAACCAATATATATTCATGAGGTTAATTACAAGACGTGCTAAAATGATACATTTTTATTATCATGTCCATTGTCAGCCAGCATCTTGCACCAAGGGGTGTCACATTACAAATCAGTGCAGATTATATAGACGTGAAGAGTCAATACTTTTCTCAGTTTAGCTGGTTTGGAATGTTGTTGAACCGTTGTGCTTTACAATTACAGCAAATTGATTTGAATCCTGCTGTTTATTCACTCAGTGCTGCTTTCACTGGAACTGGCTCATATCAAGTACTGAATGAGCATTAGAAATTTATCTTAGCAACATTGTTCAGCTTTTAATCTTTGCAAAACTTTCAGAACAGACACCTGATTTATTTCAGACCAACAGAAAAAAAAGGCAAAAAGAAGAAAAAAAAACATGAAGCAAGGAAAATCATCCACTGCATAACCAGGATGTCTTTAAATTTGCATGTTTCTCAATCTGTAGATATCCTGCATTGTGGGATAAGGGGAAAATTCAAGCAAAAAGAACACTTCTCACTGATTTGCTATTGTGTTTGACAATTGGTGTTGTTATATCATATGCAACCAACAAGTGGCTTGTAAACCAGTTCATGCCTGGAATCAAGAACAAGAGCAGTATTGTGTTGCTGTATAATCACCTCACTTATTATTCAGTGTGGTGTGCCTACTGTTGATTAATGCCTCTGGGCAAATATGTACAGAAGTCCTTCCTAATCCTTGGTGTTGTTTTAATCAAGTGGACCTTTTTTAAGTCCAGGATGCATTTTGTCCACCATAACTACAGTCTTTTGCTTATTCTATGTTGAATCGAGACCAAAAAAAAAAAAAAAAGTTCAGGAGTTATGAAATGTACCCAACTGCCATTTTGCTTTGCAGCATCACCTATTACTTTGCCTTTTTACCCATTTCTTAGTGCTTCTTCCTCCAGGAACACTCTGTGTAACTGTGAATCCTGGGAGTATTGCATCACGGACTGGTGACAGTGGGCACCACTGTCTGCCGTGACCTCCTGCCACAATCGACCAAGTGACCCAGTGTACTGTTAAGGGGAAAACAACATTTTATGCTACTGCTGCGAGGTCCCTGAGCAACAAGAGGCGAACCAGCAGTGTGACTGATGCCGGGTGACAAACACTTTGAACTTAGACAACAGGAAATGACTGCAGATAGTGCAGCTCAAGGCGCTGCACATCACATGTGGCACAGTAAAATTGACTCGTCTATCTGGATGACACGTGTTGATATCAAGGCTCTGACTTCTTTTTGTTAGGTTTATTTTTTTCCAGTGGCCCCGGAAATCACATCAATACATCGTTTAATGCAAAAGCATGTTAAAGATCACAATTAAAAAGGCAAAACAAATAATAATAAAAAATACAATAAATAAATTTGAGAAATCAAAACAGAATTCCAGAATTTCCAGAAAACAAAATGAAATGAAGAAAAAATGAAACAAAATAAGAAACCAGAGAATGGTATTTACTATGGGACACCACTGATCGGATGGTGATGTTTAAGTTTGCAAGAAGAAGGAACGCAGAAGGATATTTTGGTCAAACTGTTGTATAGAGTTGCTTGGACAATCACCAAACTTTTGCAGAGGCTGTGGCTTACGATTGGCTACTCAGCTTTGCTTGAGTCACTAATTATCATGTTTTTGGATTAAGGCACTTCATGCCTAATAACTTCCAGTTGAAAAGGTGAACAAATGTCATCATCCAACCAGTGATGTCCCCTAACACCCATTTTCCTGGTTTCTTGCTTTGTTTCATTTTTCACAATTTCATTTACATTTCTGGAAATTAATTTTGACATGATTTCTGTAATGTAATAATTTTTTATTGTTGCTTTTTAATAGTAGTTGATTGTACTTTTGTATTCCGAAATTTGTTGTTGTGATTTGCACTTCTGGGCCACTGTAGTTTTTGCACATTGTTGTCTACAAAGGTTCCTGTACCAAATTACGTCTCATTTGGATATATTTTTATACATTGACCCTGCAGTCAATGTATCTTTGTATTTAATCAGAGATATCAAGTTCTAAATACAACCATAAACTTTATAATAAAATTTTACTTGCAGGTTTTGAGACAAAATTACCATCTTTCAATCAGAAATGCAAGGATTGCATTGAGTCTGTGTAGGGAGCAGGGCTATGCAAAGACCTCTTGAACAACAGGTGCTACAAAAAAGGCACCTATTATGGTGATACCAGTGTTAGACTATTCACAGTAAAAAACATTTCAGTTTCTGTTTGAACTGCAAACATGTAAAACAGTTTGACTTAATTTAGTTTACTTAAAAAATAAAAATAAAAAACAAGAAAAAAAAGCTCCAGCAACTAATTTTGCTACCTGGATTCTATGTCATCTATGCTCACAGAGCAGGTCAAATAATTTCCTGGTCCATCCAGAACACCGCCGAAGCAGCAAACACTGACATGCAACGCAGACATTAAAACAGATACATAAAGTGGCGATTCTACCTTGGTGCTACGTATCCCCTTTTAAATTCTGATCTAAGTTTAATTTGAATTTCTTTTTTTGTTTAATGAAACTATAGCAATGCATCTCACCCCAGTTCTTGTTTGTTATTCTGGTCCTCAGATTGTCCCGCCTGCTCCAATTCCCACCTGCTGCTCATCAGTCTGTGAGTAGTTCAAAGGTGCTCGGAATTCTCGGTTGTTACTTCATAGTTAAAAAGAGCAACAAAGAGCAACAAGGCACAAATCATTACATGCATGCATGGCAAGAATTAATATCTGTATTCCTGTTTTTTAATTGCAAAATGAGAAAGCTTTTATTTTCTGTTGTTTTAATCACATTTATTTTAACTGAAAATTTCCTAATGTCAAACACCTGGAAAAATATATCAAATATACTCATGTCTTCATCCATGTGTCATTTCCCTGTGAATAACATCATCATGTGGTAAAAAATGAGGCATGGATTTTATGATACTATCTGACAAAATTAAGACAAGTGCAGGTTAATGAAGCTCACTATGTCATTAGTTCTGTTGACATTTAAAAGATGATTATAGAGAAGATTGGCTTGCATCACTGTTTTGGAAAAAGCTTCTTCCACTGGAACACCAGTGTAGCCTTTAAAACTCTATTAGCTTGCTATTATGTGATCAGAAGGCCAAAAAAGCGCAAAAACCCCCCCAAACCATTTTTCCCCAGTGTGATTCCACTCTCTCCTTCTGGCAAATATTTTTCTGGCTACCTCGATGTAACCTCTTTGAAATTGGTTAAACCATCGGCATAAACATTTGTTTTCAAACTAGCTTGCCTCCAAGCTGCACTGAAACCAACAAAATTTGAGGCATGAAAAACACTGTTGCTTGTGCCAGTGTCAGCTGGAGATCTAATTTCGCTCATCTGCCACTCACAGCTGTAAGCGACAATATCCAAGTGAGCCATAATACGGTTGCAAGTTGATATCACCTTCAAGCTGAAAAGACCTGATGTGCTTGAAAACAAAACAACCATTCTGCATCTGTTAGAATCCCCCGGCTTTAACGATGTTTTAAGTCCCCACAAGACAGGCAGCAAGATGAACATTGGTTTTAATGATTGCTCCACACTGTAAGCTTCTGATTTGAGCAGCAAAGTCAAGGCACATAGCCTGTGATTAAATTGATATTCCTCTCAGGACACATGCATCTACAGCCAGACTTCACAGAAAGGGTTAAATTAATCAATGAGGTGGCAGTGCCAGTGTGTTCTCATGCAATCAACGTTGCTGAAATAAATTTAAATTAAAAGCCCATTTCCACAGCTTCTGCTCGAACAGTAATAGGCGCCATTCACAGAGCTGAGTGAGGATTGTACGATCATCACAAATAAGCTTAAGGCAATCTAACTTTCTGTATTAACAGAGAAATTATTCAGAAGGTGGAAGCATGCCGGTACTGGATCATCTGATCATTGAAATCTATTTTTGATTGTTGGAGATTTGAAACCCTAGTTCGGATGTCATTAATTGCTTGTCTTGCCTTTTTCAGTCAACATAATGCTTTTTCTGTCTGCAACGTGATCCATTGAATCTGAGACGTAATTTTCTTGATTGACAAGACATCTTATTGTCATTGGTAAACCATCAGAAGTCATGCAGAAGTTTAAAAAGGGAGCTCTAAAGGACAATCAGGTCATTTTATAAACTACAAAAACCATAAAGTGAAAAGTTTTCAAGCCTCACTTTAGCAATCATTAAGTTTTCAACCAGAGAGAAAACACCAAGCAGGATACAAATATATGGATCCTGCAAGTCTTTTTTTTTGTTTTGTTTTGTTTTTTTGATGCGGCATAACTTTTCTATGAGTTGTACCTGATAAAAACTGGAGCTAAAGACTCACTCCAATGAAAACTGGAAATTTGGTGTTTTTAATATGTGCTTGTGGAATTTTCTCATGATGGACGACACATATGACTAAATTAAGCTGGAGTTAGTCAGGAGTAGACTACACAATTACACTTGAAAAAGCTTATAGTTGTAAAATTGCTTGTTTTTTAATTTACCTGTAATGTTAAACCTGAGTTGTTGGGGGCTGTAAGGTAGCAGGACAGCGAGCGTGTAAACCTACAACTAATTGGTAAATTCATAATGAACTCCTGCTACTGCAGATATTATCTCATAGAAAACATTTTTTGATTTAGATTATACAATTTAAATAAAAAAAGCTCAAAACATTATCTAATGGGACTTTAAAGAAATGTATCATTTACAAAAAAGGAAAGTTTAGCGAAATTTTGCTGAATTAAAAGTACAATAACTTATTCCTATGCTGGATATTAGTATTTTGTTTCATATCAGATTGGTTATTCTAATAATTTTCATGTCTGTATTTGCAAATTAATAAAATATACAATGTTTATTGCAAAGTTTAACACATTGGAAAGTATTTTTTTTTTACAGTTTTTGAGCTGTTAAGTACTATTTTGAAGTGCACATGTGAGACATTTTACTGTTCCCCTTTAAAAGAGAGAAATAGAGCACGTTTTGCATTTCAGTGTCTTTTATTGGACAAAGACAAACTACTATACAAATAGGACAATGACAACACAAAGGCAACGGAGGGGATATGACAGAGATCACACACAAAAAATGTTCTTGGAGATACACCGCATGCTCTCACACAGTTACCAGGACCCTGTGGGACCACTTGCCCAGGATTAGCATGACAAGGTTCATCTGCAAAAAGCCCTTCTGAATCTTAATGAGAAACTACAATCCAAAGGAGACATTCATAATATATTTTTTATCTTCTTTTTATGGTCCACCCGCACATTTGCCACTAGCAAGGAAACTCAGAATCAATATTCAGTTCCAATGCACACTGATATTCAAGGTTATTACTGCAGCCCTCTATTTATCAATGATGAAGACAGCACCAGGCTCAGAAAATGCACAACATATTTTGAATATAGATTTCAAAGGCAACACCTGTTTACAAATTTTTTACTATGTAACTTGTTTCCTTCATCTTTTTGTCATAACACCATGCTTCTGCTAATAAGTAATTTATGGAAATGGGCTTTTGCTTGTATTTATTTCAGCAGGTCTGGCATTTTATTGACCATCTTTACATGTGTCTCAGTGAAAAACGAGGCGTTCTGCAGAGAATGGGGAAATACTGAGATGCCTTGTCTGATGCTTTGGACATAAAAAGTGACCTTTTAATGCAGACGTTTTCATTCAGAGACTGAAGGTGGGTTTTTGTGTTGGCAAGTGTTGCAGTGCGGTTGCTGTAGTCAAAAAGACTCTCTTATGATGTGAGTCATATTCATTTTTGATAAAGACTTCAGGCATTTCTTTTCTAAAATGGAGGGGTCTTCCAGTATACCACTTCTCTGAATAGAGATGAAAGTCTTTAGATAAAAAAGTGATCCTACAGCTACAACAAAAACACCAAATACACAAAACACAGAGAACAGCTGATTTAAATAAACTAAAATAAAATTAAAATAAGGACTTCGATGTTTTTTTTAGCTTAGTGAACTCAGTAAGCGTTTAATATTTTTATGCACTTTCTAATGTCCTTAAAATTGCTAGCATTAGCAGCACATATGTTACCAGGTGAAGTAGGATGATGATTGAGGTAAAAAAAAAAAAACCCTAACAGAGAACTTAGATCTGCCAAACTCCTTTTTTTTCTTTTGTCATATTTGGAGGTAAAATCTCATATTTTATTCAAAATATTATACATTTATTTGTGAAAAGACTAGATTTAAAAGAAAACATAATAAGAAAAAAAAATTAAAAAATGTACCTGCTCGTTTTAATGGTTGGTGTAAAAAAGGGTTCATTTGAAAAACAATAATAGAAACTGACTTATGATCTCGGTTTTAAACGTTATGGCAAAAGGTTGCATGTCTATCGCCTCTGACCTCTGATACTGTGTACAAACTGGGCATTTGACATGCGTCCAAGAATTTCTTGCTCCAGAATTTTCTGTAATTACGATGTATGAAAGACTTTGTGCCATATAATTTACGGTAGGGCACAAACTTAAATTATTCATTTATCCATCATGATACATTTTCAAACGGCTGGCACTTCCAGGAATTAAAAAAGACAGTACCCATACATCACTACCAAATCAGGTCAAAGTTCAACTGGTTTAACTTTTAATGCATGTTTAATAATCTCACGTTATTTATGTATAGTATGAAAAGAAACACAAAAACCTGCGTATCGATGCATGAACATAGTAACATAAGTCAAAGCTATATGAGCATTTACATAGACTTTTCAATGGAAGTGGTCGCTTGAATGGGTGTTGCCAGGGGGGATGTGAACTTAGAAGAAGTGAACATTACATGAAAATGTTGCTGCCCTTCTTGCAATTTATTGGCAAATGTAGTGCAGTGTCAACCATTCAAAAAAACGTGGCACGCAAATCTTTTCAACATTTTTAAAAATTTCTATTGTTTTTAATGAAAATGTATTTAAGAATAATATTAATTAAACCATACATGTCTCGTTTTTTTAAATCATGACTAGAAATGTTGATGCTGACAGAATACAGAGTGCAACAGATGGTTTTTACAGGAGACTCTGCCTGCATACGTAATGCAGGTACATATGTTGGCCTGTAAAAGCCTGTTCACAACAAGAGCTCCTGCCGTTGCTGCTGGAGGTGTCCCCTTCACAGAGCGTCGATAAGATTTGCTGATGAGATGGAGTCTGTAAAGGCCCTAAGTGAAAGAAGATGAGGATGGATGGTCACTAATCGCTAAAGAACAGTGCTATAAGTCACACCATGATATAGGAAAGTGTTGTTATTTAACTATGGCAGCCAGATGATTTCATATGCCTAAGCATTATGCTTGACAATCCACGTTAATAATGAATGTGACATTGCGATTTTAGTATGATGCTAGCTAAATATTTACAGGGGTAGTACTTGTTATGATAATATAACTTTTGTCATCACTTGTTTCACCATTTCCTCATGGTTTCTTTCCCTTTTTACCCCTTTACTTTTCATTTTGGTGTTTGGTCTGATGTGCGATTTGGTCAAAGGGTGGTATATATAAAGTTGAATTCCTGCTTATTTGACCTTTAGTTTCAAACTGTTTTTTTTATTATGGCACTCATAGAAAACATTGCGATCACTCAGAATTAAAAACCATGGCACACTGCCGCTTCGTACATTTTGCGCATTTTCCAAAAGTGTTTCTTGCGTTCGTTATTTGTCAGTGTGCGCGGATGTCCGTCAAGGGTTTCGGCCGATGGGTCTTCTCATGAATTTGGTTTTTAGCTGTTCAAAATTTTCAGTCAGTTGAGAATTATGCAGTTTATGTCTATATAATGTAGTTTATAGGAAATTATTACATAAATCATATGCAATTGTACGTGATTTTTGCAAAATACTTATGCAAATGTTTGGCTTTCCACGACCGCTTCATAAATGTCTGCCAGACTTTTCACACATGTACCACCAATGCATGACTTTTATATCCCCTATACATTGCAAATATCACATTCAAGTAACATAATTGACACACAAATCACTGATAAATTGCATTTAATCAGCGCAAAAATCACACATGGTTCATGATCTACGTTGCTTTACGTGTTCTTTGCATGATGCTTTTGTAAAGATTTCAGATAAAGACCACAACTTTTCTCACATTTAACCCTTGTGCTATCTTAGATGACCCCACCCTTGCATTGACATGTTCTCCCTACCATGATAAAGGTGGAAAGATTTCATGTAATCCATGGACACCAGTAAAGATTATAAATCATTGAAGAAAAAAGGTTCATTGCACTGTCTAGTGGGTCTAGATGACCCAACTCCCAATGTTAAAGTGCCTGGGATAACACAAGGGTTACACGTATAACCAATTTTCATCTATGCAATTTGCGCAAAATATATGTTGTGGCTGTGTCACATTGTCCTAATGTGACGATTGTTCAGAAAAGTAGGAATGTGGATGACACAAGTGCAATTTTAACAGCTTTAAAACAAATTTTGTCCAAAGAATGATTTGATCTGTACTGTCAAAAGTACCGTAATTCCCGGACTACAAGCCGCTACTTTTTTCCTGCGCTCATAGTTCTGCGGCTTATTCAGTGACGCGGCTAATTTATGGATTTAATTGGTGGCCGCCAAGTACTTACTTTCGGACTCAGTGAATGGTTTGAATTCTTTACCTAACACTAAGCACAAGTCATTTGTTTTTCAACATCCTAAGCAGCCAAACAGCATGGATGTCACTTCAGGTCTTAGACACTTCAGTCATGGTTCAACAAAACGAAACACACATGCCCGGCCGCATCCCAGAATCCTTTGGTGCCGTTAGACCCAACGTGCACGTGATCGCTGCTACAAAATGATGAAGCTTTTAAGTTAAAAGCAATCGTTAAAAGCAGCGTGAAAAAATCCACCATCACCAACGGGATTGGAAAAGCCGGTCATCTGCGTGAGGGAGAGAACAGCGCATGTGTGAATAACATCAGCCTTTATTTTGTCGGGACACGACTGGAAACACAAATCCACGTGATTGTTTTAACGGTTTCTGAGGACTGACCGGAATTTTGCATTGAAAAGCTCACAGCCTCCGTGTGAGCTGGAGACATGTTCTCCTGCTGCTAAATCACATTGAGCTGCGGGGCCGATGGCAGTCTGAAGGCTCCCACACGTAACAACGCATCCGCCCCTCATCCACAAAACGTACAGTATAAGTCCGATTGCTCTGCACAGACACGATTTCCTCCTCCCTGTAGCCGCCCTGGCCAGAGGTGTCGGAGAAGATAGGAAGGCGAGCGCGCGGGGCGAGCGCGGAGCTCAGAGGCGTCCGCGGAACTTCTGACGCACGCGCCGCGCTGGTATCGCGCTGAGGCACGCGCTTTTCAGTCGCCGCTGCTTTATTTTACTTTTTTTTTTTTAACCAGCCCTGTTAGTACCATAATGCTGCCGCGACACAAGCGGAAGGAGAGCTGTTCCTTTTCACCCCTCCATGCACTGCTGCTACTTGCTCATTTTTAAACACGTACAACAGTGTGACGAGCCGGGTGTTGGCCCCGCCTTTAGCCCCTAAGACTCATGGGAAATTCAATTTTTATTTGTATAGCCCAAAATCAGTTAGTTTGTTAGTTCATTTTTGTATTTTCCTTTTGAACTCTTTGTACTCATGATCCTTTTGAGTTCATGTTTTACTTCGAAGCCCATCGAGACGACTGTTGTTGTGATTTTGGGCTATACAAATAAAATTGAATTGAATTGAAATGGGGGATCGTGGATGTAAATTTCCTCATCATAACTGAGGGATGTAATGTTGATTATGTGGTTACTGTTTGTAATTTTATGTGTGATACCTAGATTGTCAATAAGTAAAAAAACTAAAAAAAAATCTAAATAAATAAATAAACCATAACTGAGGAACTTGTGAACAGAATAGAGTCCCATGCTGTTTGTCAGATGTGGTCGTAATCGCCTGCATGAGCCTGAGGCAAAGCTGACTCCTCCCACAGTGTGGGATTGAACCTTACCTATGCTGGGAGTCAGGATGTGAGTAGTCTGGTACTTAATACATGCGGCTTTTATTACGACGCGGCTTATGTATGTTTAAAAGTAGTTGAACAGGTGGAAATGGGCGAGTGCGGCTTGTAATAGGGTGCGCTTTGTAGTCCGGAATTTACGGTAATATGATTAGTGGAAGTGAAACATCTTTTTCTTTTTTTAAAAAACCCCTCAAAATAAAATAACTAAATTATAATTATTAAAAAAAGACATTAAATTTCCGGTTTTACTTGCAACTAAAGAGGAAAAAATGTGTATATCATGGACGCTGTGTAGACCAAGAAACAATACTTTTTGATGCACCTTTATTCATAGGTGGAAAGGACTACTAAGCATTATAAATGGCTTCAATAGCAAAAATGCATGAAACATGAGCGTCCATATCGATTAACCTTGGTGGCTAGATTAAGATCCAGCCCCTACCCACAAGTGTTTTTGGCTTGTTTTATCCTGCTTACAAAGGTTTCTGATAGGCCTCAACTTCAAACTTCCCCATCTGAATTGGCTGTCCCTTCTGGAGGTGAATGGGAACTGTATCCTGGCAAGGACTGGTTTATTTCACCTTTTTTCTTCCTGCGCCAGTCACTCTCATCATTTTTTTAATTTAAAACCCTGCATCTAGTAATTTCATAATTATGGGAGGGGATTATAATGAAGGCAGCTGCGCTGCAGGTTAATTGGATTTTTCACCTCAACCGGACCAGATCTAAGTTTCCCATGGGCCACAAATTTGTATATTTGAAGTTGGGGACAGGACAAAAGAGGCAGGAGGAGGAGAAGAGTGAGCGGTAAAAAAAGTCCCCTTTAACTTCAAGAGCTGGAAAGTTACTTTTGTGCTGCCAGTTACTGTTTGTGGTCTTTGAGGGTTTTCTTTTGCCGGTGCAAAATCACTTTCATTCATGTTGAAGGATCTATAATTCTATGATTGCCAATGCTTTCTGCTCACGGTTTTCCTTCTGCAAAAGCTAATGATAAATGCAGCGAATTCTGAAAGATTGGAAAGGAAAATTCTTTAACTGAACATGAAAAAAAGATGAAAGTGAACCTAAAAAGACAGTTTTCTTGAAGAAATACGGAGGATTTTCTTTTCTTATTGATTTTTTTCTTGTAGAGATGCATAATTAAAGTTTTGGTGGAGCTGTGACTTTTGGGAAGGAAAAAGAAAGAGCACAATTATTGTTTAATTTGACAAGCATGAATAAATCAAACAAATCTTTTTGTGTCAAAACTACAATCAAATTAGCAAAAGTACTTTTTTGTTGTAGACATTTAATACATTTATCATTTAATTATTCTGTTAATTAAAATTTCATAAATAGCAGGTTTTTCTCACTGTGTGGACAAAAAATAATTCTAGAATTTCAGGAGTTTTTGTCTTTATCTCCCCCTGTTTGGTCTGTAATTAGTCTCATACTTGTGTTTAGTCAGGAGTGCATCGGTCTTAATCAGTTTCCCCGTTCTGCTGACGGCGCTTTCTTCCTTGTTTTCAGGGCCGAGCAGCTCTGTGGGAAGGACCAAGCTCTCTGCCCCTCATCTACAATCCTACATCTTAATCAATGTTTAACAAGGGGCTATCCTCTCCCTCAGCAAAGCACAGAGGATATAAGGGGAGGACTTGCTCGTGATGAGGCCACACGCAAAGTCTGAAGGTGCTGAGGCCGAACTCCGTCTCGCAGATGAATGGGCACAGATCATATTTCCTTGCCCCCAAATTGAAAATAAACCTGCTTACCCTCAAAGTTTACCAGTGTCTAAGGTCAGAGTGTGAAGATAAACAAAGACTGAGGAGGTGAGGTAAGAGGGGAAATTACTTTTTCGTTTTTTTGCAGATTGAAAACAAGAGTGTGCAATTCTAATTGTGGGCTTTCTTGTTTGCTGTTTTTGCAAAGTTCTGCACTGAAGAGCTTTCTTTTCTTCACTTTCAGGAGAACCAAACAAGCTGCTTCTGAGTAATCCATGCAAAAAAAAAAAACAAACAAAGTTGTTGAAAGCAAGGCCACATTTTTGTAATGTGCTAAAGAGAAACACCAAATCTATCGTTTTTTTCCTGAGGAAAGCCTTTTTAACCGGAAAACTTGTTACATGATTATGAAAAAAAATAAGAAAAACAATCGAATGCTTCTGTCTCAAATTCTTCATCACCTATTAGTATTTTTAATTTATACTGTAAATGTTAATCTTTATGTCTCAGGGAAAATAAATACGCTTTATAAAAATAGATCGTGGTTTACTTTCCAAGATGATTTTTTTTGTCTCTTCTCATTGTCATGCACGTCCTTATCTGTGCCATTTCAACTGCCAAAAATAAAATAAAATAAACAAAAAACCCAATCTAAACTGACATTCAAGGTCTCTGTATGGGAAAAAAAAAGATCACAAAAATGGAAGTGATCCATTTGACAATTTGAAGATAATTGCACAAAATGCCACATAATTGTTGCAAAAGTTAAACAACACACTGCTCTATGTGCTCTAACATAAAGTGCATTCCTGCCACGTTCTGAGTCATTTCCTTCAATGCCAAATGGTAAACAGTGCAATTTCTACTCACCCTGCTGTGAGCTGTCAGTCTGCCTCAACTGCCGTTATGTCAAAATGCTTTGTAAATTAGCATAACCTGAGGCGTAAAGCACACAGGAACTAAGTGTGGGCTTGAGCAGCAGCAGACATTAATTAGAGCAAATATGTGTCATAGCCAGGAATATTATGTATTATATCTTCCTACAACTGCAGCCATGTGTAACATTGACCACTTGTTAGGCCCCAGACTGTTCTCCACTCCCACGCAGCATTGCAGCCAATATCTCACTGCAGGATTTCCACTGTGTCAGGCCCTTTAATTGTTCCCAATCTAGTGCTCACTCAATAATGTACTAAGTGGACAATTCTTTCAACCAGTGTCATTTTTGAGCCTTTATTAGTGTAACAACCACACAGAGGAACATTTACAATGTAACTCTCCTACCTGAGTTTGTCATCTTTGAATCACATGGACATGATTTGGCTTCTCTAACACACGGTGGCATGAGCTCACTCTACTCTGCAGCGATTGAAGAAAACAAAAAAAAGCAAATAAATCCTCAAGGAACATAATCAACTGACCTTTCAAGGTGCTCGGGGCGTACTTGTAACCTGAGTCGAAAGTGTCATTTTGTCTATAGCAAAATAATCAAACCTCATTTTCTAAAATTGTAGCAAAAACACAAACCATTAAAAAGCAACTGGCATTTGACAAAAAATCTCACATTTATTGTATTTGTTAAACAAGTGTTGAACTTTACATCAGTCTTAAGTGATGAGCCCCTTATGTTTACATAGAAAACATGAGCTACAGTACAGCATGTTTACCAGTGCTGGAAAATATTCACACATTTCCCATTGATTTCTGGGAAAGATTTTTAATAAATAAAATATCCAAACCCGAGCGGAAGAACAACAGTTATGATAAAAACTTTATCGTCAAAACTCTCGCCCAACACTACGTATGACTTTTAAAAATATCTGTTTGGATTAGGATTACACAAAAAAACTGTGCAATGCATAAAATGATCTTAACTGGGTTTTGTTTTAATCCCACTCTACTAAAGTAATGCCACTTTGGCAAAGTAATACAAACATTACAATGAGCAATATCAACCAAACTCATGAAGCAAAAAACACTGTTCACAAGTGGAAAATGTGAAGATGATTCATTGTTGTTGGCTGACTCCTCTCTTTTAAAAGCCTTTATGTTCAAACGTACAACCATGAATGAAGTGTTGGAATCATAAACACACTGTATAGCATATGTGCAACTTCTACACAATAGGCTCTGAAACGTTAAAATTTTGCAATTAAAAGGTTTCTTTATATTTATGGTTTGCCATGGATTTTTATTTTACACTAGCAATACAACAAAATATATATTTGAGCAGTTTTCCTTGACAACAGTTCAAGTTACAGCTGAGAAAATATAAGGCCAGGGGCTTGATTGCTAGTGGTTTTACAATCCAAACTTCATCGTAATGGGGAGTGGCCACAACCTCATACTCATGTTCCAACTGTTTGATCCGGAACAATTCACAAACATGTCCGTGTCCTGGTCCAGGGATGGAGGTTCATCTACAGTAAAAAAAAGATGTTGGGGAGTGTATGTACAACCTTTTGACAGGAAAACTGCTGATAGGATGTAGCTAGAAATGTTGCTCTTTTACTTCTCCTCTTTTTTTATTCTTTTTTATTTTATAGATATTTTTTTGTTATTTTTTTCCATTTTCTTATCTTAAAAGTTTTCTCAATTCGTCAACAGCAGCAGCACATTTAAATACATTGTTGGCTTGTCTCTTAAAATTGAAATCTGACTCTGCATTTTATGTACAGTCTCTTTAAAACTTTGCACCGTCATTGCTGTGCTCCGAGTCTATGGGATTGTTGGGAAGAGAGAAAGACAGGAGTGATTTAGTGGAGAAAGAAGGTTGCGGATGGAAGGGTGGGGAGGGAGTTTGCCAATGGAGAGCGTGCGTGACGGGGCTTCTAAATTCTCCTTAAAATAAAAACAAACACCTCCCCTTTTCCCTTCACAAGTTTCTCCTCCGGGATCCAGGAGTGTGTGAAGGGTGGGGTGGTTTGGAGATGATTACAATACATTTAAAGGCTGGTCACTAATTGCATCTGTCCTTCCCGTACGTCACCTTCTGTGATGCAGTCTTCTTTTGTGACGGGAATAATGTAGCCATCATGGTTCTCCTGTCCTATCTGATAATAGGCTTGGAGTTGGTGGCCAGCCCCTAAGTTCGGCATGCTCTTATAATAAACGTCTTCACTCTCGCTCTCTTTTGTGGGGGACAAATCCTCCACAACATCGGGGCTGCTCTCTGGACACGGAGAGTCTCTCAGATTAGGCATACTAGTATACAAGGAGTCTCTGTTTGGGGACTCCAGATTATCATCAGGGTTGGTGGGCGTCAGCTGGCTGACGAAGGTGTCCACTTCCCCGTCGGTCTTCACTTTCTTCTGGGGTGCGTACAGAAGCGAGTGAGTCCGCTGGGGGATGAGAGGCGCCTCCAGCTCCTGCTGGTTGTGCAGCTCCAGGCCCACTGCGTCGCTCACGTGCACCAAAGACGAAGCGTCAGCCACAATGGAGGGGCCTTCACTGCCGCGGCCACCTACCAACGTCACCTTGGGTGGAGCCCGCTCCGTGTGGTGGTGATGGTGGTACTGCGGAGGCTGCTGGTGGCGGAGGGGGTGACGTAAACTGGAGGGCTGTTGCTGACTTTTGTTACAGGCACGCAGGTTGTTGTGCACAAGCTCAGATATGATCATTTTCTCAAAGGCAGCGTCATCCAGACTGAGGCCGCAGTCCACCACCTGCACACTCTCATCAAAGTCCCCATTACGAAGTGAGTAGCTATTGTTAAAGTTACCATTTAGCGGTAGTGTATCCATTGCACTTGTATCCCTCACTGCGTTGTTCATTGAGTGTCCTGGAGGGAAAAGGAAAATGGGAGGTGATTTTAGTCAACAAACTTAAAAAAATAAAGAAAACACGATTTTAATGCTGTTTAGGATGCAGTTTCATATGGAAAACTAAAAAGTGAATAAAGCCATGCCACAAATCTGTTAGTTGGGCATAATCGTCAACATACAATACACTGGCATATGCATGCATTATTAGCCAAAGGAAATCATTTTACTTTCTCATATTTTAACCTTCTTGCTCATAAACTGTTGTGAAAAAAGCAAGACATTATGCAATTAGGTCTGCCACGAAAGTGACAAAGCACCGAAAAGGATCCCAAACAACATTAAGAAACAAATCAAAACAGTAATCACAACACACCGGGCAACGGGAGATGTCCACAAGTACACAGCCACAACACTTACAGGTTTCTAGCTACTATTAAGTTGGATGTGCTGAAGTGTAGAAAGATGAGGAAATAAAAAAAAAGTAGACAGAGAAGGGAAAGTAGATTTCTATTAGCATGGGTCAGCCATCTTTGTTTTTACTACAAGGGGAGCCCACAAGCAGCACTTCATCATCATCATCATCATCATCATACACAGCAGATGAAAAGAGTCACTTTAGCCAACTCACATCATGTTTGTCTGCTCAGGCTATCTGGTCTAAGAGCAGCTGATGTACAAAAGAAAGTAAAATGATTTATTGTATCATGAAAAATCACTCCAAAACAAAGAAAAATGTAAAGAAAAAGTCGTCACTGCAACGTTTAAGAGCAAGGGTTCAGCAAATGAAACAAACAAGCATTAAACCGCTTTCACTTTCATGAATGAAATGTCAACAGTTATTTTTGTGGGTTCTCTCCTCTCTTTTTTTGCTTTTTCTTTTTGGAGTTGACTTTGTGTCAGTACACTTGCTGTCCATTAGTTGGCAGCTTGTGTACCCAAAGCTAGCAAAGGTCAGAGCTTGCCCACAGCCCGGCACTTGGCATCCATCACAGTAACAGTTCCCAGTGAGACTCCGGTCACTAGCAGAACAGCTCAAGAAAACACAGCCGCTGCAGAGGTCAGGTGCAGTCATGTTAGGAATTTCTCAAAGCATGGAGGTCATGGAAGGAAAAAGCAAGAAATACTTTCCTTTTTTTTTTTTTCTAAAGCTAAGAGAGGAAATAAAAGCACAATAAATGAGCCATTTTACAGAACCTATAAGAAAAGAAGAAAAGTTTAGGGGAAAATAAGTGAGAAAAATTGAGCAGCTGCTGCCACGACTTCCATTTGTTAATGCTTCCCAAGAGCAATTGAGCGTTCAGACAAATGTTGTCTGGGAGGATGTGACAGAAATACCACTGGACACAGAGACTGCTGAGTGCCTAATGCGGACAGATGTTACGAGACAAGCACAAAAAAAAAGATGAATGCTGCTTTCTAACAGATTCAGAGCCAATAAAAAAAATAGAACAAAAACAACAACAAAAAGCAGAGCAGAGGTCTTTTGTTATAATCAATTCACCAATCAAATATATCGTTTTGCTTCGGATTAAAGTTTCATTCTCGTGAATCAATTTGTGAACCACTTGCTCACTGAGTGTGTGTTAATGGCCTAAAGTAAACCAGGTGACAGTGCCAGGGATTGGGTTTTTTAAATAAGCATGCTGAAAAAAATTTACATTTGATAGGCAAAGTTAAGTTTTACTCCCATACTTGTCTCTCTGTAGGTCACTAGAGGAAAGCACAAGGGAAAAGCACAAAACACAGAAAAGATGCTAATTCAGTTTCAAACAACAGACAAATGCAACGACAGTGTGACCTCAACAAATGCTTAAATGTCATTTGTGAACACAAAACCTAATAGAAAATGATTTATCTGCATTTGAACAATTTAAATCAACTTAGAAATGTTTGTTATTTAAAGACCCACTCTGTCAAAAATTGTGCTTTTGGTGCTTTTAACATTTTCTGGACATTTTTTGTGATGATGGAGGATATATATATATTATGAAGCTTAGGCTTAAAATCACATATCTGAGTATAACTTTATTCAAATTGTTGTGAATACGGAGCGGACGATGAAATATGTTAAAAAAAAATCTGATTAATGACAAAGAAAATAAGCTGGGCGTATGTGGAGCCTCCTGCTCTGCCAACGGCCCCGCCCACAACTCAGAGGCGAACTTC